>JARQOC010000002.1:751613109-751800044 GCA_033576535.1 Allobates femoralis
GACAGCTCAAAGGAGAGGGAAGAAGACAGTACAGGGGGGAGAGAGACTGCACTTGGTGGAGACAGCTCAAAGGAGAGAACACAGAGGGGAGAAGACAGCACAGGGGTGAGAGAGACAGTAAAGAGGGGAGAGAGAGAGCGTATGGGGAGGAGACAGATGGTACAGAGAGAGGAGACAGTATAAAGGTGAGAGCACAGAGGGGGGACAGCACACAGGGGTAGACAGTGCAAAGGAGACAGCACATGAGGAGAGAAGGCAGCACGTGGGAGAGAGACAGCACAGAGGGGGAGAGCACACAGGACAGAGACAATGCAAAGGAAAGAGCACACAAGGGGAGAAGAGAGCACATACGTGGGAGAGTACATGGGGGAGAGACAGCACACGGGGGAGAGTGCACAGGGTGGAGACAGCTCAAAGTAGAGAGCACACAAGGGGAAAAGAAATGGGGAGTGAGACAGCAGAGAGGGGAGAGCACACAGGGGGGAGAGAGACAGCACTCAGGGGGAGAGTGCACAGGGGGAGGCAGTGCAAAGGAGAGATCACACTAGGGAGAAGACAGCATGGGGGGAGTGAGACAGCACAGAGAGGGGGAGAGCACACAGGGTAGAGACAGTGCAAAGGAGAGAGCACACGAGGGGAGAAGAAAGCACAGGGGTGGAGAGATATAGCATGGGGGGAGAGCACACAGGGCAGAGACAGTGCAAAGGAGAGAGCACAAGGAGGAGAAAGCACAAATGAGGGAGAGTGCACGGGGGAGAGAGACAGCACACAGGGCAGACAGTGCAAAGGAGACAGCACATAAGGGGAGAAGACAGCACAGGGAGAGACAGCACACAGGGGTGAGAGACAGGTCAAAAGAGAGCGCACATGAGGGGAGAAACAGCACAGGAGGCAGAAGACAGCGCATGAGACAGCACATAAGGGGGAAGAGACAGCTGATTTCCCCAGTGCCACAGAGCCTGTCCCTATCGTGATATCACCAATAGAATCAGGCCTCCGTCTGTCTACGATTCCTGGTGTCACTATGTCTCGGGCAGCTGTGTACCAGTAATAATGTATCATGGATATTATTATTATTATTATTATTATTATTATTATCTATTATATAAAACCCGAAGGCCACTTCCTGAAAAGGCGAAGGCCACTTCCGTGACGGACTTCGCCCAGGGGCTGGTGACGTCATCCAGTGCAGGGCCCCCCTGCTACAGGCAGCGGCACAGGAACGTTCCGACCTCGGAAGTTCCGTGTGCCATACAGCCTCTCCCCTCCACCCTCTGCCATTGCTGTCTGCCCAGAGGCCGCCCCTCATGTATCATGTCCTCAACCCCTGCTCCACACATCAGTACACTGTCAGGAGGAGGCGCCCGGCAGTGCAGGGGTTACAGCCGAGCCTCCAGTGTGTGCGGGCGGCTCCTCCCCGCTCTCCGCACACACATTCCATTTCCCCGGGTGCCCGGGCAGTGAGGAGGTGGCAGCGGCAGCACATGGCAGCCGGGGGGTAGCTGCACTGACAAGAGGCGGCTGACACTGGAGGCTGACACCCGGGATCATGCTGCACAGCGCAGTCTCCACGCCCGCCTTCTCCACAGCTCCGCACTGCTGACACCGGGGGACACCGCGCTCAGCACCGGGAGGGGACGCAGAGATGAGAGCCGGGCTGCAAGGGATTAACAGGTCCTCTGCGTCCTCTGCCCCCTGTCCTCTGCGTCCTCTGCCCCCTCTGTGTCCTCTGCCCCCTCTGTGTCCTCTGCCCCCTGTCCTCTGCGTCCTCTGCCCCCTCTGTGTCCTCTGCCCCCTGTCCTCTGCCCCCTCTGTGTCCTCTGTCCCCTGTCCTCTGCCCCCTCTGTGTCCTCTGCCCCCTGTCCTCTGCGTCCTCTGCCCCCTCTGCGTCCTCTGCCCCCTCTGCGTCCTCTGCCCCCTCTGTGTCCTCTGCCCCCTGTCCTCTGCCCCCTCTGTGTCCTCTGCCCCCTCTGCCCCCTGTCCTCTGCCCCCTCTGTGTCCTCTGCCCCCTGTCCTCTGCCCCCTCTGTGTCCTCTGCCCCCTGTCCTCTGCCCCCTCTGTGTCCTCTGCCCCCTGTCCTCTGCGTCCTCTGCCCCCTCTGTGTCCTCTGCCCCCTGTCCTCTGCCCCCTCTGTGTCCTCTGCCCCCTGTCCTCTGCCCCCTCTGTGTCCTCTGCCCCCTGTCCTCTGCGTCCTCTGCCCCCTCTGCGTCCTCTGCCCCCTCTGCGTCCTCTGCCCCCTCTGTGTCCTCTGCCCCCTGTCCTCTGCCCCCTCTGTGTCCTCTGCCCCCTCTGCCCCCTGTCCTCTGCCCCCTCTGTGTCCTCTGCCCCCTGTCCTCTGCCCCCTCTGTGTCCTCTGCCCCCTGTCCTCTGCCCCCTCTGTGTCCTCTGCCCCTGTCCTCTGCGTCCTCTGCCCCCTCTTGTGTCCTCTGCCCCCTGTCCTCTGCCCCCTGTCCTCTGCGTCCTCTGCCCCCTCTGTGTCCTCTGCCCCCTGTCCTCTGCCCCCTCTGTGTCCTCTGCCCCCTGTCCTCTGCCCCCTCTGTGTCCTCTGCCCCCTGTCCTCTGCCCCCTCTGTGTCCTCTGCCCCCTGTCCTCTGCCCCCTCTGTGTCCTCTGCCCCCTGTCCTATGCCCCCTCTGTGTCCTCTGCCCCCTGTCCTCTGCCCCCTCTGTGTCCTCTGCCCCCTGTCCTCTGCCCCCTCTGTGTCCTCTGCCCCCTGTCCTCTGCGTCCTCTGCCCCCTCTGCGTCCTCTGCCCCCTCTGCGTCCTCTGCCCCCTCTGTGTCCTCTGCCCCCTGTCCTCTGCCCCCTCTGTGTCCTCTGCCCCCTCTGCCCCCTGTCCTCTGCCCCCTCTGTGTCCTCTGCCCCCTGTCCTCTGCCCCCTCTGTGTCCTCTGCCCCCTGTCCTCTGCCCCCTCTGTGTCCTCTGCCCCCTGTCCTCTGCGTCCTCTGCCCCCTCTGTGTCCTCTGCCCCCTGTCCTCTGCCCCTTCTGTGTCCTCTGCCCCCTGTCCTCTGCCCCCTCTGTGTCCTCTGCCCCCTGTCCTCTGCGTCCTCTGCCCCCTCTGCGTCCTCTGCCCCCTCTGCGTCTTCTGCCCCCTCTGTGTCCTCTGCCCCCTGTCCTCTGCCCCCTCTGTGTCCTCTGCCCCCTCTGCCCCCTGTCCTCTGCCCCCTCTGTGTCCTCTGCCCCCTGTCCTCTGCCCCCTCTGTGTCCTCTGCCCCCTGTCCTCTGCCCCCTCTGTGTCCTCTGCCCCCTGTCCTCTGCGTCCTCTGCCCCCTCTGTGTCCTCTGCCCCCTGTCCTCTGCCCCCTGTCCTCTGCGTCCTCTGCCCCCTCTGTGTCCTCTGCCCCCTGTCCTCTGCCCCCTCTGTGTCCTCTGCCCCCTGTCCTCTGCCCCCTCTGTGTCCTCTGCCCCCTGTCCTCTGCCCCCTCTGTGTCCTCTGCCCCCTGTCCTCTGCCCCCTCTGTGTCTCCTGCCCCCTTGTCCTCTGCCTCCTCTGTCCCTCTGCCCCTCTGTCCTCTGCCCCCTCTGTGTCCTCTGCCCCCTGTCCTCTGCTGTTCCTCTGCCCCCCTGTGTCCTCTCCCCCGTGTCCTCTGCCCCCTGTCCTCTGCGTCCTCTGCCCCCTGCCTTCCCCCCTCTGGTCCTCTGCCCCCTCTGTGTCCTCTGCCCCCTCTGTTCCTCTGCCCCCTCTGTGTCCTCTGCCCCCTCTGTCCTCTGCCCCCTCTCTGTCCTCTGCCCCCTGTTCCTCTGCCCTCTGCGTCCTCTGCCCCCTTGTCCTCTGCCCCCTCTGCGTCCTCTGCCCCCTCTGTGTCCTCTGCCCCCTGTCCTCTGCCCCTCGTGTCCTCTGCCCCCTGTGTCCTCTGCCCCTCTCTGCTTCCTCTGCGCCTCTGCCCTCTGCCCTCTGCCCCCTCTGCGTCCTCTGCCCCCTGTCCTCTGCGTCCTCTGCCCCTCTGTGTCCCTCTGCCCCCTGTCCTCTGCCCCCCGCCGCCTCTGCCCCCTGTCCTCTGCCCACGCCTCTGTCCTCTGCCCACCGCTCCTCTGCACCTGCCCTACGCCCTCGCTGACCTCTCCCGCACTCTGCTAACCACTGAGCCCCCCACTCACTGCTAACCACTGAGCCACCGCACTCACTGCTAACCACTGAGCCCCACCTCACTGCTAACCACTGGCCCCGCACTCACTGCTAACCACTGAGCCACCGCACTCACTGCTACCACTGAGCCACCGCACTCTCACTGCTAACCACCTGAGCCACCCCACTCTGCTACCACTGAGCCACCGCACTCCTGCTAACCACTGAGCCACCGCACTCACTGCTACCCTGAGCCACCGCACTCACTGCTAACCACTGAGCCACCGCACTCACTGCTAACCACTGAGCCACCGCACTCACTGCTACCACTGAGCCACCGCACTCACTGCTAACCACTGAGCCACCGCACTCATCTGCTAACCACTGAGCACCGCCATCTCACTGCTAACCACTGGCCACCGCACTCACTGCTAACCACTGAGCCACCGTATACTCTGCTAACCCACTGAGCCACCTCCACTCACTGCTAACCACTGACCCACCCCACCCCCTTCCTCTAACCACTGAGCCACCCCCTCATGCTAACCACTGCCACCCCACTCACTGCTAACCACTAGCCACCCACTCACTGCTAACCACTGAGCCACCGCACTCCTGCTAACCACTGAGCCACCGCACTCACTGCTAACCACTGAGCCACCGCACTCACTGCTAACCACTGAGCCACCGCACTCACTGCTAACCACTGAGCCACCGCACTCACTGCTAACCACTGAGCCACCGCACTCACTGCTAACCACTGAGCCACCGCACTCACTGCTAACCACTGAGCCACCGCACTCACTGCTAACCACTGAGCCACCGCACTCACTGCTAACCACTGAGCCACCGCACTCACTGCTAACCACTGAGCCACCGCACTCACTGCTAACCACTGAGCCGCCGCACTCACTGCTGACCACTGAGCCGCCGCACTCACTGCTGACCACTGAGCCGCCGCACTCACTGCTGACCACTGAGCCGCCGCACTCACTGCTGACCACTGAGCCGCCGCACTCACTGCTGACCACTGAGCCGCCGCACTCACTGCTGACCACTGAGCCGCCGCACTCACTGCTGACCACTGAGCCGCCGCACTCACTGCTGACCACTGAGCCACCGCACTCACTGCTAACCACTGAGCCACCGTATACTCTGCTACCCACTGAGCCGCCGCACTCACTGCTACCCACTGAGCCACCGTATACTGTGCTACCCACTGAGCCGCCGTATACTCTGCTAACCACTGAGCCGCCGCACTCACTGCTACCCACTGAGCCGCCGTATACTCTGCTAACCACTGAGCCACCGCACTCACTGCTAACCACTGAGCCACCGTATACTGTGCTACCCACAGAGCCTCCTGTATACACACAATTCATTTCACCGCACTCCCGTAACTATTAGTAAATAAACTATATATGGATTCTAGACTACCCGATTCTTTAGAATCGGGCCGCCATCTAGTAGGCAATAACAGTGATAGAATGTTATGTAAAGTATATAATAGTCTGTACTATCAGTGGTGATGTGACATGTTCTGTGTAACAAGTATCAGTCATTCCCGTATTATTGTCCCAGTGACTTCCTCAGCCGCCGTCCTCTGATCATTCCTCGGCCTCAGGCAGGATCTATTCTGCGTTTCGCCTCAGTTCCTCGCACACATTTATATGGATCTCACATCTCCTGCAAACTCTCCTCATTCCTATAAACCTGAAGCTTTATAATAGGAATCACCGGAGAATCAGCTACGAGCCTCCTCCATCTGTGAAGGTAGAGGTGAGATAACTCCACATTATACACTGACCCCTCCCGGGCACCGTAATGGGGCAAATATTGAGGGGTCAATAAGACCCAGAGCGGACGCTCAAAGAGATCATACTGAGGAGCACACTGTGTGTGGAGGATGGGGCATCCAGAGGAGGACATTTAGCAGAGGACATCCTGGAGAAGACATAATGTAGAAAATATAGAGTACAGGACATCTATTGGGAACATCTATTAAATATCACAAGTATTGGGGAAATCTAGCAAAAAAAATCAATTAGAGGACATTCAGTAAAAGACTTACAATAGAGGACATGGAGTAGACGACATTCAGGAAAGGACTTACAATAGAGGACCTTCAGTAAAGGACTTACAATAAAAGACATTCAGTAAAGGACTTACAATAGAGGACATCCAGTGGAGGACATTCAGTAATTAACATACAATAGAGGACATTTGGTAAAGGACTAACAATAGAGGACATAGAGTAGACGACATTCAGAAGAGGACTTACAATAGAGAACATCAAGTAGAGGTTTTAAAGTAGAGGACTTACTATAGAGGACATTCAGTAAAGGACTTACTATAGAGGACGTTCAGTAAAGGACTTACTATAGAGGTCATTCATTAAAGGACTTACAATAGAGGACATCCAGTGGAGGACATTCAGTAATTGACATACAATAGAGGACATTCGGTAAAAGGCTTATAATAGAGGACACCCAGCAGATATACAGTACCGAGGACATCCAGAAGAGGCTATAGTTGTTACGCCCGAGTGGCATGGAGATGTAACATGGACTCACCGGTGGAGTGGTGGGAGCTGAATGCCCGATACTCAACAGACCGCAGAATGACTTTAGTAAAACCAAGGATATTCATTGAGGAAGGTTTACCATAAGGAGAAGGTGTTTGAGGGGAGGCCCCTCTGGATCACCACACTGAACTCTCATAGCAGAGCACCGGTGAGGTAACCCCTGTACAGGGATTCATTTGGTAAAGCACCAGGAGGGCTAAATGGTGAGAATCCTTCCTGGAAGAGAAGAAAGCAGACGGACGCATGGACCCACGGACAGGGTGAGCAGAACCAGCGGAGCGGCATGGCAGGCACCGATCTACCTGCTTAGCAGAGACCCGCCCCGCATCCGAGGACAGGACAATAGTATATGACAACTAGTAGAAAACATTTAGTAGAGAACATAAAATAGAGAACATATAGTAAGGACATTTAAAGGAGGACATGCAGTAGAGGACATCTAGTAAAAGGCATATAGCGGAGGACATACAGTAGAGGACATATAATAAAGGACATTTAGTAGAAGACATCCAGCCGAGGAACCCAGTAGAGGACATCCTGTAAGAATCTATAGTAGAGGATAGACAGTAGAGTACATTTCTCTAGGATCTGTTCTCAGATATTTTCCAGGATCTCGTGTCAGGTCTTCTCCAGGATCTGGTCTCATGTATTCTCTAGAATCTGTTCTTGGATGTTCTCCAGTACCTGGTCTCAGGTCTTCTCCAGGATCTGGTCTCAGATCTCTGGGATATAGTCATAGGTCTTCTCTGAGATCTGGTCAAAGGTCTTCTCCAGGATCTAGTCTCAGGTATTCTCTACAATCTGCTCTCAGATCTTCTCCAGGATCAGGTCTCAGGTATTCTCTAGAATCAGTTCTCGGTTCTTCTCCAGGATATGGTCTCAGATCTTCTCTGGGATCTGGTCTCAGGTATTCTCCAGGATCTTATATCTCGTATTTTCTCCAGGATCTGGTCTCAGATCTTCTCTGGAATCTGGTCTCAGGTCTCCAGCATCTGGTCTCAGGTAT
Organism: Allobates femoralis; assembly: GCA_033576535.1. Lineage (NCBI taxonomy): Eukaryota > Metazoa > Chordata > Amphibia > Anura > Aromobatidae > Allobates > Allobates femoralis. The sequence goes on from JARQOC010000002.1 coordinate 751,620,762, forward strand.
ATTTTAGGATCTGTTCTTGAATTTTCTCCAGGTTCTGGTCTTAGATCTTCTCTGAGATCTGGTCAAAGGTCTTCTCCAGGATCTAGTCTCAGGTATTCTCTACAATCTGTTCTCGGATCTTCTCCAGGATCAAGTCTTAGGTATTCTCTAGGATCAGTTCTCGGATCTTCTCCAGGTTCTGGTCTCAGATCTTCTATGGGATCTGGTCTCAGGAATTCCTCAGGATTCGGTCTCAGGTATTCTCCAGGATCTCGTATCTTCTCCAGGATCTGGTCTCAGATCTTCTCTGGGATCTGGTCTAAGGTATAGTCTAGGGTCTGTTCTTGGATCTTCTCCAGGTTCTGGTCTTAGATCTTCTCTGGGATCTGGTCTCAGGAATTCCTCAGGATTCGGTCTCAGGTATTCTCCAGGATCTCGTATCTTCTCCAGGATCTGGTCTCAGATCTTCTCTGTGATCTGGTCTCAGGTCTCCAGTATCTGGTCTCAGGTATATTCTAGGATCTGTTCTTGGATCTTCTCCAGGTTCTGGTCTTAGATCTTCTCTGGGATCTGGTCTCAGGTATTCTCCAGGATCTTGTATCTTCTCCAGGATCTGGTCTCAGATCTTCTCTGGGATCTGGTCTCAGGTATTCTCCAGGATCTTGTATCTTCTCCAGGATCTGGTCTCAGATCTTCTCTGGGATCTGGTCTCAGGCCTCCAGTATCTGGTCTCAGGTATATTCTAGGATCTGTTCTTGGATCTTCTCCAGGTTCTGGTCTTAGATCTTCTCTGGGATCTGGTCAAGGTTATTCTCCAGGATCGGATGCTCCCATGTCCATTTTCCTCCAGGTCCAGGCACCAAGTCCCCCCTTCTCTGCTCTCTGTCACAGCTGCCACCTAACCTGGTGTCTCCTCCAATCTTTTCCCTATAGAAGGGATACTTCGCTCTTCAGTTCCTACCATTGTCCTTCTCTACGCATTCTCCATTCTTAACACTTATGGCCAGCAGATGGCGCTGTTTGCTTGCAGACACTTGGGTTAAGCACCATTGTCTGTGACTCCTTACATTGGCACCATGTGGATTCCATCTATTGACATAACACAAACCTTCCTGATTGACAGCGGCTCCACCAGTTACTTGTTTCCAGGATTTAAGAGTTCACAATTCCCGTCAGTGACATTGACAGAATTTGCTCTTCTTCATTAATAGGTGTTCAGAGAAGAGCAGCCGCTTACCACTAATTGTGAGAGGTGAATACGGCGGAGCGCCACAGACGCTCCCACCCAGGTTCCTGCTAATTGTTATGATACTGCCGGGCATAGACAGCAGAGGCTGGTTAGTCTCACTCAAGAAGGCGAGTCATTAGTGAAGTCCCAGATTACATTAAAGAGTGATCCAGAATACGGCTCCCTCCCATCGCCTTACCTATGTGTAATGAAAGGTGGAATTAATGACCAAAGTCTCTGTGTCCTGAAGACAAGCAGTGAGAAGAGCGAAGAACATGCACAAGACTCCGGAAAGACGTATGAACCCAGCCAATCTCTCCTAAAGGGCCCGTTTCACGCTACAATATCTGTAACGGTATCGCTGATACTTCACGGCTTTTGGGGCATTGCTATGATGTCCTATCGACGTCGTTGCGTGTGACACGTACATAACTCAGCTGATCGTTGATCGGAGGTTTATGATCACGACCTTAAATCAGTCATTGATCGTCTGTTCAACCTGCTGCATCGTTGTGTGTGACACCTTGATAACGATGTCGTTAATGACTTTGCATATTCAGAACAGTGAACAAGTATCCTTTGCTGGGTTGTGTGAACGATAGCTGCTCGCCACATCGCTGATGCGTCGTCCACGATATCTATACGTGTGACATCTCACCAACAATGTCATAATGATGTCCTAACGACCGCACTCCCGTGAGATCGTTGGTGATATCTTAACGACATGAAAGCGTGTAACGGTACCTTTAGATTAACTGACTGTCTAGATGTGGTTGGATTGGCCAGTTGTCAGGATGTGGTTGGATCGGCCAGTTGTCAGGATGTGGTTGGATCGGCCAGTTGTCAGGATGTGGTTGGATTGGCCAGTTGTCAGGACGTGGTTGGATCGGCCAGTTGTCAGGATGTGGTTAGATTGGCCAGTTGTCAGGATGTGGTTGGATCGGCCAGTTGTCAGCATGTGGTTGGATCGGCCAGTTGTCAGCATGTGGTTGGATCGGCCAGTTATCAGTATGTGGTAAGATTGGCCGGTTGTCAGGACGTGGTTGGATCGGCCAGTTGTCAGGATGCATTTAGATTACCTGACTGTCTAGAAGTGGTTGGATCGGCCAGTTGTCAGGATGTGGTTGGATCGGCCAGTTGTCAGGATGTGGTTGGATCGGCCAGTTGTCAGGATGTGGTTGGATCGGCCAGTTGTCAGGATGTGGTTGGATCGGCCAGTTGTCAGGATGTGGCTGGATCGGCCAGTTGTCAGGATGTGGTTGGATTGGCCGGTTGTCAGGATGTGGTTGGATTGGCCAGTTGTCAGGATGCATTTAGATTAGCTGACTGTCTAGAAGTGGTTGGATCGGCCAGTTGTCAGGATGTGGTTGGATCGGCCAGTTGTCAGGACGTGGTTGGATCGGCCAGTTGTCAGGACGTGGTTAGATTGGCCAGTTGTCAGGATTTGGTTGGATCGGCCAGTTGTCAGGATTTGGTTGGATCGCGTGCGGATGTTGTCAGGTATGTGGTTGGATCGGCCAGTTGTCAGGATGTGGTTGGATCGGCCAGTCATGTGTGCCATTTTCAGGATGTGGTTGGATCGGCCATTGTCAGGATTTGTGTTGGATCGGCCAATTGTCAGGATGTGGTTTGGATTGGCCAATTGTCAGGATGTGGTTGGATCGGCCAATTGTCAGGATGTGGTTGGATCGGCCATTGTCAGGATTTGGTTGGATCGGCCAAATTGTCAGGATTTGGTTGGATTGGCCAATTGTCAGGATTGGTTGGATCGGCCAGTTGTCAGGATTTGGTTGGATCGGCCAGTTGTCAGGATTTGGTTGGATCGGCCAGTTGTCAGGATTTGGTTGGATCGGCCAGTTGTCAGGATTTGGTTGGATCGGCCAGTTGTCAGGATTGGTTGGATCGGCCAGTTGTCAGGATTTGGTTGGATCGGCCAATTGTCAGGATGTGGTTGGATCGGCCAATTGTCAGGATGTTGGTTGGATCGGCCAATTGTCAGGATGTGGTTGGATCGGCCAGTTGTCAGGATGTGGTTGGATCGGCCAGTTGTCAGGATTTGGTTGGATCGGCCAGTTGTCAGGATGTGGTTGGATCGGCCAGTTGTCAGGATGTGGTTGGATCGGCCAATTGTCAGGATGTGGTTGGATCGGCCAATTGTCAGATGGATCGGCCATTGTCAGATTGGTATCGGCCAGTTGTCAGGTATTTTGGTTGGATCGGCCAGTTGTCAGGATTTGGTTGGATCGGCCAGGTTGTCAGGATTTGGTTGGATCGGCCAGTTGTCAGGATTGGTTGGATCGGCCAGTTGTCAGGATGTGGTTGGATCGGCCAGTTTGTCAGGATTGTGGTTGGATCGGCCAATTGTCAGGATGTGGTTGGATCGGCCAATTGTCAGGATGTGGTTGGATCGGCCAGTTGTCAGGATGTGGTTGGATCGGCCAGTTGTCAGGATTTGGTTGGATCGGCCAGTTGTCAAGGATTGTGGTTGGATCGGCCAGTTGTCAGGATTTGGTTGGATCGGCCAATTGTCAGGATGTGGTTGGATTGGCCAGTTGTCAGGATGTGGTTGGATCGGCCAGTTGTCAGGATTTGGTTGGATCGGCCAATTGTCAGGATGGGTTGGATTGGCCAGTTGTCAGGATTGTGGTTGGATCGGGCACGCATTGTCAGGATTTGGTTGGATCGGCCAATTGTCAGGATGTGGTTGGATTGCCAGTTGTCAGGAGTGGTTGGATCGGCCAGTTGTCAGGATTTGGTTGGATCGGCCAGTTGTCAGGATGTGGTTGGATCGGCCAATTGTTCAGGATGTGGTTGGATCTGCCAGTTGTCAGGATTTGGTTGGATCGGCCAATTGTCAGGATGTGGTTGGATTCGGCCAAGTTGTCAGGATTGTGGTTGGATCGGCCAGTTGTCAGGATTTGGTTGGATCGGCCAGTTGTCAGGATGTGGTTGGATCGGCCAGTTGTCAGGATGTGGTTGGATCGGCCAGTTGTCAGGATGTGGTTGGTATCGGCCAGTTGTCAGGATGTGGTTGGATCGGCCAGTTGTCAGGATTGTTGATGCGTTGGATTGTGGACCAATTGTCAGGATTGTGGTTGGTTTGGCCAATTGTCAGGATGTGGTTGGATCGGCCAGTTGTCAGGATGTGGTTGGATCGGCCAGTTGTCAGGATTGTGGTTGGATCGGCCAATTGTCAGGATGTGGTTGGATGGCCAATTGTCAGGATGTGGTTGGATCGGCCAGTTGTCAGGATTTGGTTGGATCGGCCAGTTGTCAGGATTTGGTTGGATCGGCCAGTTGTCAGGATTTGGTTGGATCGGCCATTGTCAGGATTTGGTTGGATCGGCCAGTTGTCAGGATTTGGTTGGATCGGCCAGTTGTCAGGATTTGGTTGGATCGGCACAATTGTGGAATGTGGTTGGATCGGCCAATTGTCAGGATGTGGTTGGATCGGCCAATTGTCAGGATGTGGTTGGATCGGCCAGTTGTCAGGATGTGGTTGGATCGGCCAGTTGTCAGGATTGGTTGGATCGGCCAGTTGTCAGGATGTGGTTGGATCGGCCAGTTGTCAGGATGTGGTTGGATCGGCCATTGTCAGGATGTGGTTGGATCGGCCAGTTGTCAGGATGTGGTTGGATCGGCCAGTTGTCAGGATTGTGGTTGGATCGGCCAGTTGTCAGGATTTGGTTGGATCGGCCAGTTGTCAGGATTGGTTGGATCGGCCAGTTGTCAGGATTTGGTTGGATCGGCCAGTTGTCAGGATGTGGTTGGATCGGCCAGTTGTCAGGATTTGGTTGGATCGGCCAATTGTCAGGATGTGGTTGGATCGGCCAATTGTCAGGATGTGGTTGGATCGGCCAGTTGTCAGTATGTGGTAAGATTGGCCAGTTGTCAGGATGTGGTTGGATCGGCCAGTTGTCAGCATGTGGTTGGATCGGCCAGTTGTCAGGATGTGGTTGGATCGGCCAGTTGTCAGGATGTGGTTGGATTGGCCATTTGTCAGGATGTGGTTGGATCGGCCAGTTATCAGTATGTGGTTGGATCGGCCAGTTGTCAGCATGTGGTTGGATCGGCCAGTTGTCAGGATGTGGTTGGATCGGCCAGTTGTCAGGATGTGGTTGGATCGGCCAGTTGTCAGGATGTGGTTGAATCGGCCAGTTGTCAGGATGTGGTTGGATCGGCCAGTTGTCAGCATGTGGTTGGATCGGCCAGTTGTCAGCATGTGGTTGGATCGGCCAGTTGTCAGGATGTGGTTGGATCGGCCAGTTGTCAGGATGTGGTTGGATCGGCCAGTTGTCAGGATGTGGTTGAATCGGCCAGTTGTCAGGATGTGGTTGGATCGGCCAGTTGTCAGGATGTGGTTGGATTGGCCAGTTGTCAGGATGCATTTAGATTAGCTGACTGTCTAGAAGTGGTTGGATCGGCCAGTTGTCAGGATGTGGTTGGATTGGCCAGTTGTCAGGATGTGGTTGGATCGGCCAGTTGTCAGGATGTGGTTGGATCGGCCAGTTGTCAGGATGTGGTTGGATCGGCCAGTTGTCAGGATGTGGTTGGATTGGCCAGTTGTCAGGATGCATTTAGATTAGCTGACTGTCTAGAAGTGGTTGGATCGGCCAGTTGTCAGGATGTGGTTGGATTGGCCAGTTGTCAGGATGTGGTTGGATCGGCCAGTTGTCAGGACGTGGTTAGATTGGCCAGTTGTCAGGATTTGGTTGGATCGGCCAGTTGTCAGGATGTGGTTGGATCGGCCAGTTGTTAGGATGTGGTAAGATTGGCCGGTTGTCAGGATGTGGTTGGATCGGCCAGTTGTCAGGATTTGGTTGGATCGGCCAGTTGTCAGGATTTGGTTGGATCGGCCAGTTGTCAGGATTTGGTTGGATCGGCCAGTTGTCAGGATGTGGTTGGATCGGCCAGTTGTCAGGATTTGGTTGGATCGGCCAGTTGTCAGGATTTGGTTGGATCGGCCAGTTGTCAGGATTTGGTTGGATCGGCCAGTTGTCAGGATTTGGTTGGATTGGCCAGTTGTCAGCATGTTGTAGGATTGGCCAGTTGTCAGAATGTGAAAAAGGCCCCGTTACACGGTATGATATCGTGAACGACATCGTTACTACCTCGTTGCGTGTAACACCGTGATACAGCTTCGATAAATCGTTGGATCATTGATTGCAGATTTTAGAACATTTTCTCAAATCAGACGATCCATGATCAGCCGACCTGCTGCATCGTTCTGTGTGACACTGCGATAAAAATGTCGATCATGACTTCGGCCATTTACATCAGTGAACAAGTATCGTTCGCTGGGTTGTATGAACGATAGCTGCTCACTGCACGATATCTACTCATGTGACATCTCACCAACAATGTCAAAACGATATCCTAACGACCGTGTGCCCTCGAAATTGTTAGTGATATAATTTCAACATTGTTGCGTGTAACGGTACCTTTAGAATTAGCCAGTTGTCAGGATTTGGTTGGATCGGCCAGTTACCTGTCACTCATCCCCACAGCCTCTGCAGTTCCCTGTCACTCATTCCTGCAGCCTCTTTAGTATGAGGGATGCACTATGAGGAGCGCAGTATGGGGGGTGCAGTCTGAGGAGCTCCGTATGAGAGATGCAATATGGGAAGTGCAATATGAGGGGCGCAGTATGGAGAAGCGCAGTATGGGGGCGCAGTATAGGGGAGTGCGGGAGTGCAGTATGGGGGCGCAGTATAGGGGAGTGCGGGAGTGCAGTATGGGGGGTGCAGTATGGGGAGTGCAGTATTGGGGGTGCAGTATGGAGAAGCGCAGTATGGGGGTGCAGTATAGGGGAGTGCGGGAGTGCAGTATGGGGGGTGCAGTATGGGGGGTGCAGTATGGGGAGTGCAGTATTGGGGGCGCAGTATAGGGGAGTGCGGGAGTGCAGTATGAGGGGCGCAGTATGGGGAGTCCAGTATGGGGAGTACAGTATTGGGGGCGCAGTATAGGGGAGTGCAAGAGTGTAGTATGGGGGGCGCACTATGGGGAGTGCAGTATAGGGAGTGCAGTATTGGGGGTGCAGTATGGGGGGCAGAGGTTATAGTCACAGGTGAATGCTGACCCAGAGGTATTATAAATGGGAGGTGGGGGGAGGGGACTGCTGCAGATTTTGTCGCTCTTACACCGCAGTGACTAATGCCGCACAGCCGCCACACTGGATCTGACCGGAGCAACTCTCCCCGGACACATTCATCTCTTACACAACCAAGTGAGGACGAATAATGGGAGTGATTGTAGTGAAGACGCCGGAGTCGTCCGCGTTTCCATGGTCACCGCTTCCTTCACACTTCCCTGAAATCACTTGTGAAATATTACATCTGCGCTGAGCGCCGCAAGCTCCGACACGAAGACCGTGGAAGTCAGAACACAATGAAGCGCAACCAATAAACGAGGCGTCAGGAGCGCGGTCCGTCCACATCGTGCTCAGAAAATAATTCACTGACATCTAGGATGTAAGCGGCATCGTAATAACCACAGCTCTGTATTAACAGAGAAGAAATGCCATGTGTGTAGAGGTGACCGTACAATCCCTGTGCAGACTGCACACCTCTGCACCTCCTGCACACCTCCTCTACACCTCCTCTGCACCTCCTGCACACCTCCTCTGCACCTCCAGCACACCTCCTCTGCACCTCCTGCACACCTCCTCTGAACCTCCTGCACACCTCCTCTGCACCTCCAGCACACCTCCTCTGCACCTCCTGCACACCTCCTCTGAACCTCCTGCACACCTCCTCTGCACCTCCAGCACACCTCCTCTGCACCTCCTGCACACCTCCTCTGAACCTCCTGCACACCTCCTCTGCACCTCCAGCACACCTCCTCTGCACCTCCTGCACACCTCCTCTGCATTGATTTTGCAGACCACCTCTATGATGGGGTATGTGACAGAGCTGGAAGAGTCATCCGACCAATGAACAATCCAAGGAACTTTATTGGGACAGGGAGAATTGAACACACATCAAGATAATTTTGGAGAGTCTGTAATGAGTCCACAACAGCAGAAACACGTCTGGGGCACCACCCAGTAATCCGACGCCAGGGAAAAGGCAGACATAATCATTGGATGAGTTTGCTGGGTCCAGCAGGTGAGGGACACAACACAATCCCATGTGGTAGAGTCTAATAATCCACTGTGGTGCAGCGGCTAGCTGCCTCGTAAATATCTATGCTGGGACTGATAGTTCAGCATGGTTCAACAAGGCATTTTGCTGGGACTTGAGCTTCCACAGGTGCAGATAATGCCTAACATGAGCTGGATTCCAGGTTTGAAAAGCCATGGGAGTGTCTGTCAAACCTGGATCCTCCTGTGGGCATGACAGATCAGACATAAGCAGACTCCCTCCGGGTCACATGGGCTGTGAGGTCAGGAAAGGTCCTGCACCCTCGGATGTGGAGGAACCTTGTGACCTGAAGGGTGTTTTCCCAGAGTCCACAATAGGTGAGGGGGCCTTAGGGAGCCTGGATCACCCCAGACTCAGGGAGCTTGAACCTGGTCTGAGCCCGAACCAGACAGGAGTCTGTGATCCTGCAGAGGAGGCATCCTCCCCAACAAGGACTAAATTCAGTGATCACTATTATGGATGGACTAAGGTCAGTGATCACTATAACGGACTAACCGGGACATGTGTGTGTCATCCTGTCCATGTATGCACTATATACCATATGCAGTTTATGAGGCTTGTTAATAAACTGTTGGCCTTTATGTCACTTTAAAGATACGGCTGTTTGTGTCAATTCCGCTGCCAAGTGAGTACTCCATAGCCCCCTCGGTGTGCGCTGCCTCAGACCACATACAGGATCAGGCCGCAGCCTCAGCTCACAGCCCTTGTAAAGTCACCACACAACTGACTGGTCCAAACATGAGTTTATAGTTCCCGCTCTTTGGATTAGCCCATGGATGGGGGAAGGTCACACACCCCCTTGTCAACATTGGGCTAGATGAAAAAGTTTCTAGAAGCTCCACGCCCCATCATGTCTGCATGTTTGTTTATTGGAGGAGCCTCATGCAGAGAAGAACAAAGGCAGATTCCCCAACTAGATGCAGGATTGTAAACACTAAAGCAGGTTACAGTACATTACATTACATAGACCACATGAACACAGGTGGGGGAGAGATACACTGTTACAACCCCTTCCCCTCTCAATTTGTGTACGGAAAGCCCCGAGTCACAAAATCCAATAAGTCTTTGTCCACCCAGCTCGACCTCCTGCAAGTGCTTACCCCAATGAGCGGAAGATGTCGTAGCTGCAGGCCGCACCCCATACACCCCTAGTGGATCAACATGGGTGTCTGAGTCACTGAGTCGGTCACATCGTAGTGGTGACACATCTTCCTCCATTGTTCTTGGTTGTAAATAATTAATAGTCCGATTGGGTGCAGGATCATTCCTCATTGGACCAGCTGGGCAGGAGGCTTGCAGATGCCCGGGATGCCCACATCTATAACATCTGTGCAGTGTTTCACACCTTCCAACGTGCACTCTTGGGAATCTTGAGGCTGGCACCCACTTGAAGGTGCAGGAGGTGGTTTTGGGGCTTGAGTATGACTCCTCCAATGGATGGCTGGGCAGGAGGCTTGCAGATGCCCGGGATGCCCACAACCATAACACCTGCGCACTGCTAGTTTCTCTCCTCATCGCATTCCAGAATATGTGGAGGGATCAACTGCAGGCACAGTCACATGGGTATCAGCATAAGGTGGTGGCTTGGGGGGGCGGTGAACAATGAGGACAGAAGGACAAGGGGCCACCTGTGTTGTGGAGCTGGTAGGCCTTGCTCCATTCTCCAGCAGATACCTCCACTGAGGCTTGATGGTGAGAGCCTCATCAGCTAGAGCTGCAGCTTCCTCTACTGTGGCTGGTCTCATCTCTCGCACCCATTCCCGGATCTCAGCACGGCATTTAGCATAGAATTGTTATGTTAGGATGACCTGGAGGAAGGTCTCCCAGGTTAAGGTTCCATTTTCATCCAGCCAGCGATTACATACTTGTTTGACCTGTGGGCACATCTTGAAAGAACATCTTGAAAGAACATCTTGAAAGAACATCTTGAAAGACGCTTCCCCATCACAGGCTAAGGAGTGGAACTGAGTCCTATAAGTGTCTGGGGTCACGGCATAACATGCTAGAATAGTCTGTTTAATCTCCGCATATTCACAGTTCCCCCGAGGGTCCATAGCTCTATAGGCTTCGGCAGCTCCGCCCTCTAGGAGCCCCACAAGATGTCGGACTCGCTCCCTTTCCAGGACTTCCATTAATCGACACTGATGCTCAAAGTCCTGGAAGAAGTCCTCAGTGTCACCTGCAGCCTCATTAAATGGCTTAAAGTCCTTGTGGGACACTCTTGGGACTTCCCTCGTGGTGGGTGCGGGGGTTACAGCCTGTCTGGAGCTTCTAGCTGCTTCCACAGCGATCTTCCTCTCCTGAGCTCTGCGAATGACCTCCATCTTATCTTTTCTGGTGGTTCATCTCTAAGCAATGTCATCCCTCCTCATACCACACAACCCACTGACTTTTTCGGGTATTTACCTCCATCTCCCTTTGCTGTGGGAATCCTTCTTCAGTGCCATCTTGCAGGCGAGCTCCTTCCAAAACCTCAGTTAGTTGCTCCTTCAACAGTCCTTTGTAGCAAACTCCTAATTTATGGGCCTTTGTTTGTAGGCTCAACACAGTCCAGGGATTTGCAGAGGGGAGAAGTGTAGGAATAGCGAGGAGAGAGGTGGATTAGTCGGGCAGCAGAGTTAGGAGAGACTGGAGAGGTGCAAGAGTGTTAGCAGAAAGGCCACTGAGGAGGAGGTTGCAGTAGTCGAGACGGGAGATGATGAGGGCATGTGTAACGAAATGGACTCCTTCAATGTAGAACATATGATGATTTCTTATGTAACCCAGACAGTATTGTATTTTGTCTTGTAGATGACTGATGGTGTTTATTTTAACATGGTAATGTAATTATCTAACTTGTTTGTCATAGAAGGCCAGAGAACTTAATTATACTAATCGTCCATTGTATATTACCATGTGGATTGTTGACTCTATGTAAATGACTTCAGCTGCCATTGTTTAATGTCTTGGTTTGCAGACTCAATGTCTCCTACTAACATTCCATTGTATTACTGCTAGGTGCTATATCAATCAGTATTTGGCTCTCCCTTGCCTGGACTGCAATACAACCAAAAATGGTTATATGAGGCTTGAGACCTAGCCAATGAAAAGACATTCTTATTCCACCAATCGTGAAGTCCCCAATATCCTGCAATGAAGGCTGAGGGTATATAAGGACAGCTGTTCATTAACCCCTTCACGACCCTTGGCCCACCGTTTGGGCCATGGAAACAAGTTCGTTCCCGACCCTTGGCCCAGGGGGTGGGCCATGGATTGATCGGGCTCCTGCAGGCCGAGTGAGGGTCTCACTGACCTGTCATTCGGCCTGCAGGTACATGGGGTGTTGTACAACACCCCATGGGGGGTCGATTTGCCCCCACCCCCACCCCCCCGGCTACAGGCGCGGTGATTGGCGCTCAAAAGTGAAAGTGAAAATCACCGCGCCTGTCATGCTTCCCTGCCTGCCCCTGCTCTCCCTACCCTCCGATCTGCTACCCTGGCATCCTCTAAGTGCCCCCCTGTCCCCCACCTCTCTATCCTGCCCCCTCTTCATCTTTCTTACCCCCCCCCCGCTTCCTGTCCCTGCACCCGCTTCCTGTCCCTACCGCGGGCTTCCTCTTCCTGCCGCCCGCCTGCTCCTGCCTGCCCCCGCTTCCTGTGAGTGCCCCCCCATCCCCTGTCACCCCCCCTCTTCCCCCTGCCTGCCCCCCCGACCACCGGAGCGGCGATCGCTTCTCCCACTCACCCCTCCGGCGATCGCGCTCCATCCTGCTGCACGGCTGCGTCCCGCTCCTCCTCCTCTTCTCTCCGGCCGCTCGCATCTGACAGCTCTGTGCTGGAGCTGTCAGATGACTTCTACAGCTAGATCCTGAGGATCCAGCTGTAGGAAGTGATCTGACAGATCCAGCACAGTGATCCACAGTGACCATTATGTGATCACTGTGGATCACTGTACTGGATCTGTCAGATCACTTTCTACAGCTGGATCCTGAGGATCCAGCTGTAGGAAGTGATCTGACAGATCCAGCACAGTGATCCACAGTGACCATTATGTGATCACTGTGGATCACTGTACTGGATCTGTCAGATCACTTTCTACAGCTGGATCCTGAGGATCCAGCTGTAGGAAGTGATCTGACAGATCCAGCACAGTGATCCACAGTGACCATTATGTGATCACTGTGGATCACTGTACTGGATCTGTCAGATCACTTCCTACAGCTGGATTCTGAGGATCTAGCTGCAGAAAGTGATCTGACACCCCGGGCGCAGTGACCCACTTTGTGCATCACTGCGCCTGGGCTGCCAGATCGCTTTCCGCAGCTCGATCCCCATGCATGGAGATCGAGCTGCAGAAAGCTATCTAACAGCCCGGGCGCAGTGATGCACATAGTGGGTCACTGCGCCCAGGCTCTTAGATCGCTGCTCTGCAGCCCGATCTCCCTGCATGGGCATCGAACTGCAGAAAGCAATCTGACAGCCCGACGCAGTGATGCACATAGTGGGTCAATGCGCCTGTGCTGCCAGATCGCTTTCCGCAGCTCGATCCCCATGCATGGGGATCGAGCTGCGGAAAGCGATCTGGCAGCCCAGGCGCAGTGATGTACATAGTGGGTCACTGCGCCCAGGCTCTTAGATCGCTGCTCTGCAGCCCGATCTCCCTGCATGGGCATCGAGCTGCAGAAAGCAATCTGACAGCCCGGACGCAGTGATGCACATAGCGGTCAATGCGCCTGTGCTGCCAGATCGCTTTCCGCAGCTCGATCCCCATGCATGGGGATCGAGCTGCGGAAAGTGATCTGGCAGCCCAGGTGCAGTGATGCACATAATGGGTCACTGCGCCCGGGGTGTCAGATCACTTTCTGCAGCTCGATCACCATGCTGGCGGATCGGGCTCCAGAGTAGCGATCTGAAAGCAAAGGTGATCGAGCGTCGTGGGACCTTCGTTGTGGACTACGTCGGAGACAAACGTCGTGGGACCTTCGTTATGGACTACGTCGGAGCGATCGAGCGTCGTGGGACCTTCGTTGTGGACTACGTCGGATCTTTTTATAATAAAGATGGAGTCCGAATTGTGTCTGTTTTTTTTTCAAATAAAAAGATTTTTCTCTGTATTTATTGACTATTTACTGTACTAGAGATTCCTAATGGGGGTCTAACATTGGCCCTATATTATGAATCTCGGGCTTAGTGCCAGCTGCCAATAAAAAGCTGGCATTAACCCCTTTATTACCCAGTTAGCCACCGGCACCAGGGCAACTGGAAGAGCGTGGGTACAGCGCCAGAAAATGGCGCTTCAATGAATGCGCCATTTTCTGGGGCGGCTGCGGGCTGCAATTCGCAGCATGGGGGGCCAGAACGCTTGGGCCTCTCTATGCTGAGGATTCCAGCCCCCAGCTGCCTAGTTGTACCTGGCTGGACCAAAAATATGGCGGAGCCCCACGTAATTTTTTTTTCTAGAAATATTTCTAGAAATAAAAAAAAAATAGGCTTCGCTGTATTTTTGGTTCCAGCCAGGTATGACGAGGCAGCTGGGGGCTGGTGGCAGTCCGTAGCTGCCAAGTTGTACCTGGCTGGACCAAAAATATGGCGGAGCCCTATGTCATTTTTTTTCTAAAAATATTTCTAGAAATAAAAAAAAAAATAGGCTTCGCTGTATTTTTGGTTCCAGCCAGGTATGACGAGGCAGCTGGGGCCTGGTGGCAGTCCGTAGCTGCCAAGTTGTACCTGGCTGGACCAAAAATATGACAGAGCCCCATGGGTCCCCTATGCTGCGAATTGCAACTACTAGACTAGTATGTTTTTTCACAAAAAGTTTCTTTATTCATTTATACGTCTCAATTTGTGAAGCACATGGTGGTTCAAAGTGCTCACTGTGCATCTAGATATGTTCCCTGAGGGGTCTAGTTTCCAAAATGGGGTCACTTGTGGGGGAGCTCCAATGTTTAGGCACACAAGGGCTCTCCATACGCGACCTGGTGTCCGCTAACAATTCCAATTGTTGGCAAACACCAGGTTGCGTATGGAGAGCCCCTGTGTGCCTACACATTGGAGCTCCCCCACAAGTGACCCCATTTTGGAAACTAGACCCCCCAAGGAACGTACCTAGATGCATAGTGAGCACTTTGAACCCCCAAGTGCTTCACAAATTGATCCATAAAAATAAAAAAGTACTTTTTTTCCACAAAAAAATTATTTTTTCATTTTTACAGATCAATTTGTGAAGCACCTGGAGGTTCAAAGTGCACACTATGCATCTAGATACATTCCTTGGGGGGTCTAGTTTACAAAATGGGGTCACTTGTGGGGGAGCCCCAATGTTTAGGCACACAGGGGCTCACCAAACGTGACATGGTGTCCCCTAACAATTCCAATTGTTAGCGGACACCATGTCGCATATGGAGAGCCCCTGTGTGCCTAAACATTGGAGCTCCCCCACAAGTGACCCCATTTTGGAAACTAAACCCCCAGGGAACATATCTAGCTGCATAGTGAGCACTTTGAACCCCCAGGTGCTTCACAAATTGGTCCGTAATAATGAAAAAAGAAATTTTTGTGGAAAAAAAAGTGCTTTTTTCATTTTTATGGATGAATTTGTGAAGCACCTGGGGGTTCAAAGTACTCACTATGCATCTAGATACGTTCCCTGGGGGTCTAGTTTCCAAAATGGGGTCACTTGTTGCGGAGCCCCAATGTTTAGGCACACAGGGGCTCACCAAACGCAACATGGTGACAGCTAACAATTTGAGCTGATTTTTATTCAAATTGTTAGCGGACACCATGTCGCTTTTGGAGAGCCCCTGTGTGCCTAAACATTGGAGCTCCCCCACAAGTGACCCCATTTTGGAAACTAGACCACCCAGGGAACTTATCTAGATGGATAGTGAGCATATTGACCCCCCAGGTGCTTCACAAATTAATGGAAAAAAATTGTTTTTGCAGAAAACAAGTACTTTTTCATTTTTACAGATCAATTTGTGAAGCACCTGGGGGTTCAAAGTGCTCACTATGCATCTAGATACATTCCCTGGGGGTCTAGTTTCCAAAATGGGGTCACTTGTGGGGGAGCTCCAATGTTTAGGCACACAGGGGCTCACCAAAACGCGACATGGTGTCCGCTAACAATTTGAGCTTATTTTGCATTCAAATTGTTAGCGGACACCATGTCGTGTTTGGAGAGCCCCTATGCGTCTCCACATTGGAGCTCCCCCACAAGTGACCCCATTTTGGAAACTAGACCCCCCAGGGAACATATCTAGCTGCATAGTGAGCACTTTGAACCCCCAGGTGCTTCACAAAATTGGTCCGTAATAATGAAAAAAGAAATTTTTGTGGAAAAAAAAGGGCTTTTTCATTTTTATGGATGAATTTGTGAAGCACCTGGGGGTTCAAAGTACTCACTATGCATCTAGATACGTTCCCTGGGGGGTCTAGTTTCCAAAATGGGGTCACTTGTGGGGGAGCTCCAATATTTAGGCACACAGGGGCTCACCAAACGCAACATGGTGTCCGCTAACAATTTGAGCTCATTTTGCATTCAAATTGTTAGCGGACACCATGTCGTGTTTGGAGAGCCCCTGTGCGTCTCCACATTGGAGCTCCCCCACAAGTGACCCCATTTTGGAAACTAGACCCCCCCAGGGAACATATCTAGATGCATAGTGAGCACTTTGAACCCCCCGGTGCTTCACAAATTGGTCCGTAATAATGAAAAAAGAAATTTTTGTGGAAAAAAAAGTGCTTTTTCATTTTTATGGATGAATTTGTGAAGCACCTGGGGGTTCAAAGTGCTCACTATGCATCTAGATACGTTTCCTGGGGGTCTAGTTTCCAAAATGGGGTCACTTGTTGCGGAGCCCCAATGTTTAGGCACACAGGGGCTCACCAAACGCAACATGGTGACAGCTAACAATTTGAGCTGATTTTTATTCAAATTGATAGCAGACACCATGTCGCGTTTGGAGAGCCCCTGTGGCCTAAACATTGGAGCTCCCCCACAAGTGACCCCATTTTGGAAACTAGACCCCCCAGGGAACATATCTAGATGGGTAGTGAGCATATTGAACCCCCAGGTGCTTTACAAATTGATCTGTCAAAATGAAATAGTACTTTTTTTTTCACAAAAATTTTTTTTTAGCCTAAATTTTTTCGTTTTCACATGGCAACAGTATAAAATTCATCCTAAAATTTGTTGGGCAATTTCTCCTGAGTACACCGATACCTCATATGTGGTCATAAACCACTGTTTGGGCACACAGCAGGGCTCAGAAGGGAAGGAGCGCCATTTCACTTTTTGGATGTAAAATTAGCTCAAAAATTCAAATTGCGCTCCTTCCCTTCTGAGCCCTGCCGTGCGCCCAAACAGTGGTTTATGACCATATATGAGGTATCGATGTACTCGGGAGAATTTGCACAACACATTTTAAGATCCAATTTATCCCGTTGCCCATGTTAAAATGAAAGAATTGAGGCTAAAAGAACATTTTTGAGAAAAAAATTAAAATATCCATTTTTTGTTTCCACTTTGCCTTAGGTCCTGTGAAGCACCTGAAGGGTTAATCATCTTCTTGAATATAGTTTTGAGTAGCTTGAGGGTACAGTTTTTGGAATGGTGTCACTTTTGGGTGTTTTCTGTCATGTACACCCCTCAAAAGGACTTCAAATGTGATGTGGTCACTAAAAAAAATGGTTTTGTAAATTTTGGTTGAAAAATGAAAAATTACTCATGAACTTTGAACCCTTATAACGTCCTACCAAAAAAAATTTTTTTTTCCAAAATTGTGCTGATGTGAAGTAGACATGTGGAAAATATTATTTAATAACTTTTTTCTGTCACATATCTCTCTGGTTTATCAGAAAAAAAAATAAAAAATGTGAAAATTGTGAAATTTTCAAAATTTTTGCCATATTTTTGATTTTTTCACAAATAAACACAAAAATTATCGACTTAAATTTAATACTAGCATGAAGCCCAATATGTCACGAAAAAACAATCTCAGAATCGCTAGGATCGGTTGAAGCGTTCCAGAGATATAACCTCATAAAGGGACACTGGTCAGAATTGCAAAAAATGCCAAGGTCTTTAGGGTCAAAATAGGCTGGGGGTGAAGGGGTTAACCAGAGTTAGATTCTGTCTAGTGACCTCAGTCTAGGGATTTCGGTCCCAGCTAGAGTTGCACTGGACTTGATAAAGGCAGCTAATCTAGGATCTTCAGATCCGATTAGCTGGCCATAACCCCAGGCCTAGGCATTTTGGGGCCAACCAAGGGAATGAGAACCTGGACTATAAGACCACAAGGACTTCAGCATCAAATTATCGGATTCGGCTGTGATGACAAAGACTGCATAAGGAAGCAACCCAGGTTGGGACGATCCAGTCACCGGGCTACAGACTTTGCTGTGCTATATTCTAATCCCTGGTGAGCCAGCGGAAGGGTGAGACTCTGTTGCCTGTTACATTGTTGTGTTTTGCTGGTTATGTGTTATATGCTGTTAACTGTTTGGGGATCCAATAAAGCCTTAATATTGTGGTTCCGTCACCCTGTGTTGTCTGAGTAGTGTTCCGCCCACGGTTAAGGAGCTCAGGCGTTCAGTTTGGGGATGAGCCCTGTTCCACATTGCCTTGCTAATGGCGGCTGGGCCAGCGGACGAGAACACCCACTGACCCCTGGGTTTCCACAGCTTGCACTAGTAGTTTAGTAGATTGAGGGTTGAGGAAGGGACGGATTCTGGAAATAGTTTTGAGTTGGAGGCGACAGGAGGTGGCGAGAGCTTGGATGTGCGGTGTGAAGGATAAGGCAGTCAAGGATCACTCCGAGGCAGCGGACTCCAGGTACAGGTCAAAGTGTGATATAATTTATTGTGATAGATCAGGTAAGGAAGGTGTGTGAGATGGAGGAAAGATGAGGAGTTCGGTTTTATCTACATTTAGTTTAAGGAAGCGACAGGAGAAGGAGGAGGATATGGCTGATAGACACTCCGGGATTCTGGACAGCAGAGAGGAGAAGGAGGATATGGCTGATAGACACTCCGGGATTCTGGACAGCAGAGAGGAGAAGGAGGATATGGCTGATAGACACTCCGGGATTGTGGACAGCAGAGAGGAGAAGAAGGAGGATATGGCTGATAGACACTCCGGGATTCTGGACAGCAGAGAGGAGAAGGAGGATATGGCTGATAGACACTCCGGGATTCTGGACAGCAGAGAGGAGAAGAAGGAGGATATGGCTGATAGACACTCCGGGATTCTGGACAGGAGAGGGGACAAGGAGGAGGATATGGCTGATAGACACTCCGGGATTCTGGACAGGAGAGAGGTGAAGGAGGATATGGCTGATAGACACTCCGGGATTCTGGACAGCAGAGAGGAGAAGAAGGAGGATATGGCTGATAGACACTCCGGGATTCTGGACAGGAGAGAGGTGAAGGAGGATATGGCTGATAGACACTCCGGGATTCTGGACAGGAGAGGGGACAAGGAGGAGGATATGGCTGATAGACACTGCGGGATTCTGGACAGCAGAGAGGAGAAGGAGGAGGATATGGCAGATAGACACTCCGGGATTCTGGACAGCAGAGAGGAGAAGGAGGATATGGCTGATAGGCACTCCGGGATTCTGGACAGCAGAGAGGAGAAGGAGGATATGACTGATAGACACTCCGGGATTCTGGACAGCAGAGAGGAGAAGGAGGATATGGCTGATAGACACTCCGGGATTCTGGACAGCAGAGAGGAGAAGAAGGAGGATATGGCTGATAGACACTCCGGGATTCTGGACAGGAGAGAGGACAAGGAGGAGGATATGGCTGATAGACACTGCGGGATTCTGGACAGCAGAGAGGAGAAGGAGGAGGATATGGCTGATAGACACTCCGGGATTCTGGACAGCAGAGAGGAGGAGGAGGAGGATATGGCTGATAGACACTCCGGGATTCTGGACAGGAGAGAGGAGAAGGAGGAGGATATCGCTGATAGACACTCCAGGATTCTGGACAGCAGAGAGGTGAAGAAGGAGGATATGGCTGATAGACACTCCGGGATTCTGGACAGCAGAGAGGTGAAGGAGGAGGATATGGCTGATAGACACTCTGGGATTCTGGACAGCAGAGAGGAGGAGGAGGAGAATATGGCTGATAGACACTCCGGGATTGTGGACAGCAGAGAGGAGGAGGAGGATATCGCTGATAGACACTCCGGGATTCTGGACAGCATAGAGGAGGAGAAGGAGGATATGGCTGATAGACACTCCGGGATTCTGGACAGCAGAGAGGAGAAGGAGGAGGATATGGCTGATAGACACTCCGGGATTCTGGACAGCAGAGAGGAGAAGGAGGATATGGCTGATAGACACTCCGGGATTCTGGACAGCAGAGAGGAGAAGGAGGAGGATATGGCTGATAGACACTCCGGGATTCTGGACAGCAGAGAGGAGAAGGAGGAGGATATGGCTGATAGACACTCCGGGATTCTGGACAGCAGAGAGGAGAAGGAGGAGGATATGGCTGATAGACACTCCGGGATTCTGGACAGCAGAGAGGAGAAGAAGGATATGGCTGATAGACACTCCGGGATTCTGGACAGCAGAGAGGAGGAGAAGGAGGATATGGCTGATAGACACTCCGGGATTCTGGACAGCAGAGAGGAGAAGGAGGATATGGCTGATAGACACTCCGGGATTGTGGACAGCAGAGAGGTGAAGGAGGATATGGCTGATAGACACTCCGGGATTCTGGACAGCAGAGAGGAGAAGGAGGAGGATATGGCTGATAGACACTCTGGGATTCTGGATAGCAGAGAGGAGAAGGAGGATATGGCTGATAGACACTCCGGGATTCTGGACAGCAGAGAGGAGAAGGATATGGCTGATAGACACTCCGGGATTCTGGACAGCAGAGAGGAGAAGGATATGGCTGATAGACACTCCGGGATTCTGGACAGCAGAGAGGAGAAGGATATGGCTGATAGACACTCTGGGATTCTGGACAGCAGAGAGGTGACATCTGGGCCAGAGAGGTAGACCTGAGAGTCATCAGTGTACAGGTGATACTGGAAGACATGGGACTGTATGAGTTGTCCGAGACCAAGGGTGTAGATAGAAAAAAGTAGGGGCCCGAGGACAGAGCCTTGAGGGACCCCAACAGAGGGGGGATGGGGCAAGGAGGTCGAGTGGGAGTGGGAGACACTAAATGTGCGGTTGGAAAGGTAGGAGGAGATCAGGAGAGGACAAGGCCAGTGATCCCAATGGAAGAGAGGATCTGTAATAGGAGACAGTGGTCGACTGTGTGGAGTGAAGAGGACAGGTCTAGAAGGAGGAGGAGGATGGAGAACTGTCTGTAGCTTTGGCGGTAAGTGGGTCCTTAGTAATTTAGGTTAATGCGGTTTCAGTGGAGTGGTGGGGGTGGAAGCCAGATTGAAGGTTGTCAAAGAGAGAGTTGGATGAGAGGTGGATGGGAGCACAGTGTGGACATGATTTTCAAGAAGTTTGGAGGGAACGGGAGCAGGTATATGGGCCGGTAGCTGGATGTGGAGGTCGGGGCGAGGGATGGCTTCTATAAAACAGGTGTAATTGTTGCATGTTTGAAAGAAGAAGGAAAGGTACCGGAGGTTAGTGATAGGCTTTAGAGGTGGGTTAATGCTGGGATAAGTGTAGTGGTGAGGTTGGGGAGGAAGTTGGATGGGGTCTGATGCACAAGTGGTGAGGTGCGATTTGGAGAGGAGGTGTGCAAGTTCTCCTTTAGTGATGGATGGGAGGAGGATTAGTGGGGGAGGGGAGTGGTCTGATATACATGGGGATTGTGATGGTTGGGCAGCAAAGACTTGTCTGATCTGGTCGATCTTGTTGATGAAGTGTGTTGCGAAGTCTTCTACAGAAATATGAGAAATAGGAGGGGCAGTGGGGGGCGGAGGAGGGAGTTAAATGTGTTAAATAACTGTCTGGGGTTGTGGGACAAAGAGGATATGAGGGTGATGAAGTAATTGTGTTTACTGGTGGTGAGTGCTGACTTGAATGTGAGAAGAGCTTGTGTGAACGCTGTGTAGTCTTCATGCAAGTGTGTTTTCTTCCAGCGCCGCTCTCCAATCTTAGACTCTCGCCGCAGCATTTTAGTGTTGTCTGTGTGCCAGGGTTGTCTGTTGATCCCATCACTGCCAATCAGTTTGTGACGGGGTGTGTGCAGGAAGGGACACCAGGTCGATAATTAATCCAAATAATTTCATTGTCATATGGAGCAAAGAACATCAAATATGAATTTTATTCCTTAGAGTCGACAATGAGTCCACAACAAAAAGAACAGGTATGGGGGCGCCACCCGATAATCCGCTGCCAGGGAATAGGCAGAAATAATCCATGGATGACTTTACTGTATCCAGCAGATGAGGGATACAACACAATCCTACATGGCAGCTTCTAGCAATCCACAGACAGGCACCAGGATCTGGCCAAAGCCTCAGCTCCCGGTCCTTCCAAAGTCACCACACAACTGAGCTGTCCAAAACATGAGTCTATTGTTCTCTCTGCTTGTGTGGCGCCCCACTGGTCAGGCGTCACAATGGGGGTACTGCACTCATAAAGGAGCATGCGGTTACCCCTGTCACAGTGGGAATGCAGGGTTTGTAGGAGGCTCCCATCCCAGCACTCCCACACACCCACCGAGAAAAATGGTTGGAGACTAGTCCCTGGGGTGGGGAGTTAGGGGAGGAGGGAGGTATAAAAACGGTGGATTCTAGTTTTGCCTCGAGGGAAGAAGGAGCACAGGAGGCCTGAGAGAGAGAAGGGAACTCCGAGAGAGGGGGCCTGGAGAGAGAGAAAACAGGCAGCCCAGACTGAAGGAGGGGACCCCCCGAATCAGAGCATCCATACTTCGGGAGGGAACCCTGGTCCATACACCGGAGTGCTGGTTCCGAAGACGTGGCACAGGGAGTTCATCCCCTGAGTCGTAACACCGGTCATCGTGGGTCCGTCTACCGGCCCCGACACCCTATCAGAAAGGAATCCGTCACACCAGGATAACCCACCGGGGTCGAGTTCCAGTGCAGGAGAGAGAACGGGAAACCGGGACACTCAGAAAGCACCCCAATAGGGCCTGGTACTAAGCGGGCTGTTCCAGGACAGGCAGCAGCAGAGACTCGGGAGACTCCGAGAGACCTTGCAGCCCACTGTGACTACCCGGCCGGCTACCCTTACCTAACAACTGTTGTCCTCTGTGAACTGTACCACCACCGGCATTGTTCCAGTAAAGTACCCGGGTAGAGTGACAGAGTTTCCGTATGCTTATTTCACTGCTGCACTGCAACTTGTTTTTCTCCATCATCAGCACTTTCACCACTACAAATGCATCCCTGCCCCGGAGGACCAGCTCTACCTGCAGGAAGCTGTACCATCTCAGCTGCTGTACCATCGCCCTCCAGAGGTCTGAAGCGGCGCTGGTGCTATATCACCAGAATCTGCGGGTAGCGTCACGATAAACTTACAAACTTTTATTCCCATTTCAACAACCCCCCTTTTAGTTGACCACCAGGGCCACGGGTCTGGGCAGGTCACCAGTGACATCCCAAGTGGAGCAGAGGGCTCAGACACCCGAGTCCGCGTATTGCCCTGGGTTAGTCACTTGGATCAGCCCTGGATAGGAGAAGGGTTCACACACCCTTTGAACATTTGACTACAGGTTGAAGATACTAGAAGTTCCAGGCACCATCCTGTCTGCATGTTTGTGTATTGGAGGAGTCCCCTGCAGAGAAGAACAAAGACAGAATCCCCCACTAGATGCCACCTAGGTCTGAGTATATTATAGTCCATGAACACAGGCTGGGGAGGGGACACCCTGTTAAATCTCCCCACCACTCTAAATATGAGGCCGTGTACACACAGGACTCCTCACCACACTGGATCAGGACACTGAGGCCGTGTACACACAGGACTCCTCACCACACTGGATCAGGACACTGAGGCCGTGTACACACAGGACTCCTCACCACACTGGATCAGGACACTGAGGCCGTGTACACACAGGACTCCTCACCACACTGGATCAGGACACTGAGGCCGTGTACACACAGGACTCCTCACCACACTGGATCAGGACACTGAGGCCCTGTACACACAGGACTCCTCACCACACTGGATCAGAACACTGAGACCGTGTACACACAGGACTCCTCACCACACTGGATCAGGACACTGAGGCCGTGTACACACAGGACTCCTCACCACACTGGATCAGGACACTGAGGCCCTGTACACACAGGACTCCTCACCACACTGGATCAGGATACTGAGGCCGTGTACACACAGGACTCCTCACCACACTGGATCAGGACACGGAGGCCGTGTACACACAGGACTCCTCACCACACTGGATCAGGACACTGAGGCCCTGTACACAAAGGACACCTCACCACACTGGATCAGGACACTGAGGCCCTGTACACACAGGACTCCTCACCACACTGGATCAGGACACTGAGGCCGTGTACAAACAGGACTCCTCACCACACTGGATCAGGACAATGAGGCCGTGTACACACAGGACTCCTCACCACACTGGATCAGGACACTGAGGCCGTGTACACACAGGACTCCTCACCACACTGGATCAGGACACTGAGGCCGTGTACACACAGGACTCCTCACCACACTGGATCAGGACACTGAGGCCGTGTACACACAGGACTTCTCACCACACTGGATCAGGACACTGAGGCCCTGTACACACAGGACTCCTCACCACACTGGATCAGGACACGGAGGCCGTGTACACACAGGACTCCTCACCACACTGGATCAGGACACGGAGGCCGTGTACACACAGGACTCCTCACCACACTGGATCAGGACACTGAGGCCCTGTACACACAGGACTCCTCACCACACTGGATCAGGACACTGAGGCCGTGTACACACAGGACTCCTCACCACACTGGATCAGGACACTGAGGCCATGTACACACAGGACTCCTCACCACACTGGATCAGGACACTGAGGCCCTGTACACACAGGACTCCTCACCACACTGGATCAGGACAATGAGGCCGTGTACACACAGGACTCCTCACCACACTGGATCAGGACACTGAGGCCGTGTACACCACAGGACTCCTCACCACACTGGATCAGGACACTGAGGCCGTGTACACACAGGACTCCTCACCACACTGGATCAGGACACTGAGGCCGTGTACACACAGGACTCCTCACCACACTGGATCAGGACACTGAGGCCGTGTACACACAGGACTCCTCACCACACTGGATCAGGACACTGAGGCCGTGTACACACAGGACTCCTCACCACACTTGATCAGGACACTGAAGCCGTGTACACACAGGACTCCTCACCACACTGGATCAGGACACTGAGGCCGTGTACACACAGGACTCCTCACCACACTGGATCAGGACACTGAGGCCCTGTACACACAGGACTCCTCACCACACTGGATCAGGACTCTGAGGCCGTGTACACACAGGACTCCTCACCACACAGGATCAGGACACTGAGGCCTTGTACACACAGGACTCCTCACCACACTGGATCAGGACACTGAGGCCCTGTACACACAGGACTCCTCACCACACTGGATCAGGACACTGAGGCCCTGTACAAACAGGACTCCTCACCACACTGGATCAGGACACGGAGGCCGTGTACACACAGGACTCCTCACCACACTGGATCAGGACACGGAGGCCGTGTACACACAGGACTCCTCACCACACTGGATCAGGACACGGAGGCCGTGTACACACAGGACTCCTCACCACACTGGATCAGGACACTGAGGCCGTGTACACACAGGACTCCTCACCACACTGGATCAGGACACTGAGGCCCTGTACACACAGGACTCCTCACCACACTGGATCAGGACACGGAGGCCGTGTACACACAGGACTCCTCACCACACTGGATCAGGACACTGAGGCCCTGTACACAAAGGACTCCTCACCACACTGGATCAGGACACTGAGGCCGTGTACACACAGGACTCCTCACCACACTGGATCAGGACACTGAGGCCGTGTACACACAGGTCTCCTCACCACACTGGATCAGGACACTGAGGCCGTGTACACACAGGACTCCTCACCACACTGGATCAGGACACTGAGGCCTTGTACACACAGGACTTCTCACCACATTGGATCAGGACACTGAGGCCCTGTACACACAGGACTCCTCACCACACTGGATCAGGACAATGAGGCCGTGTACACACAGGACTTCTCACCACACTGGATCAGGACACTGAGGCCCTGTACACACAGGACTCCTCACCACACTGAATCAGGACACTGAGGCCGTGTACACACAGGACACCTCACCACACTGGATCAGGACACTGAGTCCGTGTACACACAGGACTCCTCACCACACTGGATCAGGACACTGAAGCCGTGTACACACAGGACTCCTCACCACACTGGATCAGGACACTGAGGCCGTGTACACACAGGACTCCTCACCACACTGGATCAGGACACTGAGGCCGTGTACACACAGGACTCCTCACCACACTGGATCAGGACACTGAGGCCGTGTACACACAGGACTCCTCACCACACTGGATCAGGACACTGAAGCCGTGTACACACAGGACTCCTCACCACACTGGATCAGGACACTGAGGCCGTGTACACACAGGACTCCTCACCACACTGGATCAGGACACTGAGGCCGTGTACACACAGGACTCCTCACCACTCTTGATCAGGACACTGAAGCCGTGTACACACAGGACTCCTCACCACACTGGATCAGGACACTGAGGCCGTGTACACACAGGACTCCTCACCACACTGGATCAGGACACTGAGGCCCTGTACACACAGGACTCCTCACCACACTGGATCAGGACACTGAGGCCGTGTACACACAGGACTCCTCATCACACTGGATCAGGACACTGAGGCCCTGTACAAACAGGACTCCTCACCACACTGGATCAGGACACGGAGGCCGTGTACACACAGGACTCCTCACCACACTGGATCAGGACACGGAGGCCGTGTACACACAGGACTCCTCACCACACTGGATCAGGACACGGAGGCCGTGTACACACAGGACTCCTCACCACACTGGATCAGGACACTGAGGCCCTGTACACACAGGACTCCTCACCACACTGGATCAGGACACGGAGGCCGTGTACACACAGGACTCCTCACCACACTGGATCAGGACACTGAGGCCCTGTACACAAAGGACTCCTCACCACACTGGATCAGGACACTGAGGCCGTGTACACACAGGACTCCTCACCACACTGGATCAGGACACTGAGGCCGTGTACACACAGGACTCCTCACCACACTGGATCAGGACACTGAGGCCGTGTACACACAGGACTCCTCACCACACTGGATCAGGACACTGAGGCCTTGTACACACAGGACTTCTCACCACACTGGATCAGGACACTGAGGCCCTGTACACACAGGACTCCTCACCACACTGGATCAGGACAATGGGGCCGTGTACACACAGGACTTCTCACCACACTGGATCAGGACACTGAGGCCCTGTACACACAGGACTCCTCACCACACTGAATCAGGACACTGAGGCCGTGTACACACAGGACTCCTCACCACACTGGATCAGGACACTGAGCCGTGTACACACAGGACTCCTCACCACACTGGATCAGACACTGAGGCCGTGTACACACAGGACCTCACCACACTGGATCAGGACACGAGGCCTGTACACACAGGACTCCTCACACACTGGATCAGGACATGAGGCCGTGTACACACAGGACTCCTCACCACATGGATCAGGACACTGAGCCTGTACAACAGGACTCCTCACCACACTGGATCAGGACACGAGGCCGTGTACACACAGGACTCCTCACCACACTGGATCGGACACGGGCCGTGTACACACAGGACTCCTCACACACTGGATCAGGACACGAGCCTGTACACAAGGATCCTCACCACACTGGATCAGGACACTGAGGCCGTGTACACACAGGACTCCTCACCACACTGATCAGGACACTGAGGCGTGTACACACAGGACTCCTCACCCCTGGATCAGACACTGAGGCCGTGTACAAGGACTCCTCACCACACTGGATCAGACACTGAGGCGTGTACACACAGGACTCTCACCACACTGGATCAGACACTGAGGCCTGTACACACAGGATCTCACCACACTGGATCAGGACAGAGGCCGTGTACACACAGACTCCTCACCACACGATCAGGACACTGAGGCCTGTACACACAGACTCCTCAGGACACTGAGGCCGTGTACACACAGGACTCCTCACCACACTGGATCAGGACACTGAGGCCGTGTACACACACAGGACTCCTCACCACACTGATCAGGACACTGAGGCCGTGTACACACAGGACTCCTCACCACACTGGATCAGGACACTGAGGCCGTGTACACACAGGACTCCTCACCACACTGGATCAGGACACTGAGGCCTGTACACACAGGACTCCTCACCACACTGGATCAGGACACGGAGGCCGTGTACACACAGGACTCCTCACCACACTGGATCAGGACACGTGAGGCCTGTACACAACAGGACTTCTCACCACACTGGATCAGGACACTGAGGCCGTGTACACACAGGACTCCTCACCACACTGGATCAGGACACTGAGGCCGTGTACACACAGGACTCCTCACCACACTGGATCAGGACACTGAGGCCGTGTACACACAGGACTCCTCACCACACTGGATCAGGACACTGAGGCCGTGTACACACAGGACTTCTCACCACACTGGATCAGGACACTGAGGCCCTGTACACACAGGACTCCTCACCACACTGGATCAGGACAATGAGGCCGTGTACACACAGGACTCCTCACCACACTGGATCAGGACACTGAGGCCCTGTACACACAGGACTCCTCACCACACTGGATCAGGACACTGAGGCCGTGTACACACAGGACTCCTCACCACACTGGATCAGGACACTGAGGCCGTGTACACACAGGACTCCTCACCACACTGGATCAGGACACTGAGGCCGTGAACACACAGGACTCCTCACCACACTGGATCAGGACACTGAGGCCGTGTACACACAGGACTCCTCACCACACTGGATCAGGACACTGAGGCCGTGTACACACAGGACTCCTCACCACACTGGATCAGGACACTGAGGTCCTGTACACACAGGACTCCTCACCACACTGGATCAGGACACGGAGGCCGTGTACACACAGGACTCCTCACCACACTGGATCAGGACACTGAGGCCGTGTACACACAGGACTCCTCACCACACTGGATCAGGACACTGAGGCCGTGTACACACAGGACTTCTCACCACACTGGATCAGGACACTGAGGCCCTGTACACACAGGACTCCTCACCACACTGGATCAGGACACTGAGGCCCTGTACACAAGGGACTCCTCACCACACTGGATCAGGACAATGAGGCCGTGTACACACAGGACTCCTCACCACACTGGATCAGGACACTGAGGCCCTGTACACACAGGACTCCTCACCACACTGGATCAGGACACGGAGGCCGTGTACACACAGGACTCCTCACCACACTGGATCAGGACACTGAGGCCGTGTACACACAGGACTCCTCACCACACTGCATCAGGACACTGAGGCCGTGTACACACAGGACTCCTCACCACACTGGATCAGGACACTGAGGCCGTGTACACACAGGACTCCTCACCACACTGGATCAGGACACTGAAGCCGTGTACACACAGGACTCCTCACCACACTGGATCAGGACACTGAGGCCGTGTACACACAGGACTCCTCACCACACTGGATCAGGACACTGAGGCCGTGTACACACATGACTCCTCACCACACTGGATCAGGACACTGAGGCCCTGTACACACAGGACTCCTCACCACACTGGATCAGGACACTGAGGCCGTGTACACACAGGACTCCTCACCACACTGGATCAGGACACTGAGGCCCTGTACACACAGGACTCCTCACCACACTGGATCAGGACACGGAGGCCGTGTACACACAGGACTCCTCACCACACTGGATCAGGACACGGAGGCCGTGTACACACAGGACTCCTCACCACACTGGATCAGGACACGGAGGCCGTGTACACACAGGACTCCTCACCACACTGGATCAGGACACTGAGGCCCTGTACACACAGGACTCCTCACCACACTGGATCAGGACACGGAGGCCGTGTACACACAGGACTCCTCACCACACTGGATCAGAACACTGAGGCCCTGTACACAAAGGACTCCTCACCACACTGGATCAGGACACTGAGGCCGTGTACACACAGGACTCCTCACCACACTGGATCAGGACACTGAGGCCGTATACACACAGGACTTCTCACCACACTGGATCAGGACACTGAGGCCCTGTACACACAGGACTCCTCACCACACTGGATCAGGACAATGAGGCCGTGTACACACAGGACTCCTCACCACACTGGATCAGGACACTGAGGCCCTTTACACACAGGACTCCTCACCACACTGGATCAGGACACTGAGGCCGTGTACACACAGGACTCCTCACCACACTGGATCAGGACACTGAGGCCGTGTACACACAGGACTCCTCACCAAACTGGATCAGGACACTGAGGCCGTGTACACACAGGACTTCTCACCACACTGGATCAGGACACTGAGGCCGTGAACACACAGGACTCCTCACCACACTGGATCAGGACACTGAGGCCGTGTACACACAGGACTCCTCACTACACTGGATCAGGACACTGAGGCCGTGTACACACAGGACTCCTCACCACACTGGATCAGGACACTGAGGCCGTGTACACACAGGACTCCTCACCACACTGGATCAGGACACTGAGGCCGTGTACACACAGGACTCCTCACCACACTGGATCAGGACACTGAGGCCCTGTACACACAGGACTCCTCACCACACTGGATCAGGACACTGAGGCCGTGTACACACAGGACTCCTCACCACACTGGATCAGGACACTGAGGCCCTGTACACACAGGACTCCTCACCACACTGGATCAGGACACGGAGGCCGTGTACACAAAGGACTCCTCACCACACTGGATCAGGACACGGAGGCCGTGTACACACAGGACTCCTCACCACACTGGATCAGGACACGGAGGCTGTGTACACACAGGACTCCTCACCACACTGGATCAGGACACTGAGGCCGTGTACACACAGAACTCCTCACCACACTGGATCAGGACACTGAGGCCGTGTATACACAGGACTCCTCACCACACTGGATCAGGACACTGAGGCCGTGTACACACAGGACTCCTCGCCACACTGGATCAGGACACTGAGGCCGTGTACACGTGGGACTCCTCACCACACTGGATCAGGACACTGAGGCCGTGTACACACAGGACTCCTCACCACACTGGATCAGGACACTGAGGCCGTGTACACACAGGACTCCTCACCACACTGGATCAGGACACTGAGGCCCTGTACACACAGGACTCCTCACCACACTGGATCAGGACACTGAGGCCGTGTACACACAGGACTCCTCACCACACTGGACCAGGACACTGAGGCCCTGTACACACAGGACTCCTCACCACACTGGATCAGGACACTGAGGCCGTGTACACACAGGACTCCTCACCACACTGGATCAGGACACTGAGGCCGTGTACACACAGGACTCCTCACCACACTGGACCAGGACACTGAGGCCCTGTACACACTGGACTCCTCACCACACTGGATCAGCACACTGAGGCCGTGTACACACAGGACTCCTCACCACACTGGATCAGGACACTGAGGCCGTGTACACACAGGACTCCTCGCCACACTGGATCAGGACACTGAGGCCGTGTACACGTGGGACTCCTCACCACACTGGATCAGGACACTGAGGCCGTGTACACACAGGACTCCTCACCACACTGGATCAGGACACTGAGGCCGTGTACACACAGGACTCCTCACCACACTGGATCAGGACACTGAGGCCGTGTACACACAGGACTCCTCACCACACTGGATCAGGACACTGAGGCCCTGTACACACAGGACTCCTCACCACACTGGATCAGGACACTGAGGCAGTGTACACACAGGACTCCTCACCACACTGGATCAGGACACTGAGGCCGTGTACACACAGGTCTCCTCACCACACTGGATCAGGACACTGAGGCCGTGTACACACAGGACTCCTCACCACACTGGATCAGGACACGGAGGCCCTGTACACACAGGACTCCTCACCGCACTGGATCAGGACACTGAGGCCGTGTACACACAGGACTCCTCACCACACTGGATCAGGACACTGAGGCCCTGTACACACAGGACTCCTCACCACACTGGATCAGGACACTGAGGCCCTGTACACACAGGACTCCTCACCACACTGGATCAGGACACGGAGGCCGTGTACACACAGGACTCCTCACCACACTGGATCAGGACACGGAGGCCGTGTACACACAGGACTCCTCACCACACTGGATCAGGACACGGAGGCCGTGTACACACAGGACTCCTCACCACACTGGATCAGGACACTGAGGCCGTGTACACACAGGACTCCTCACCACACTGGATCAGGACACTGAGGCCCTGTACACACAGGACTCCTCACCACACTGGATCAGGACACTGAGGCCCTGTACACACAGGACTCCTCACCACACTGGATCAGGACACTGAGGCCGTGTACACACAGGACTCCTCACCCCACTGGATCAGGACACTGAGGCCCTGTACACACAGGACTCCTCACCACACTGGATCAGGACACTGAGGCCCTGTACACACATTAGATCATGGGGTCAGTCTCCTCCAGAAGTGATGGTACACCTCTTAAATCTTTGGAGTGCCCAGGGATGTTACACTAGGGGCAATGTGTAGCTCTCACGGTCAGGGGCGTAACTACAATAGGTGCAGGGGTTGCGATTGCACCCGGGCCCTGCAGACTAGGGGGGCCCCAAAAGTCCCATAGAAAAAGACTACTACTATTAAAGATTTGCAATAATTGGGGGCCCCGTTGGAGCTTTCGCATCGGGGCCCCTGGGCCTGAAGTTACGCCACCTCTCACGGTTGTGCTGAACTCCAGGTGAATATTTAGCAAATGTCACTGTTTCCCACTTACATGATCACGGCGGAGACCATGGGTTCCCCTCTGTCATGTGTGCCAGCACTTCCAGGCCCAGATACTCGTGTGAATGTCCCGGACTCTGGCTATGAAGATTTCCTTCATTTATTGATGCCATGATGTGCGCTCCAGTATTTTAGCTTCATTCACCAGGGATATAAAGCTTCCAAATGTCTTCTTTCACTGCCTCTGATGAATCCAGAAATGTTGACAGAATATATAGGGAATTGATGGGAATGTAGGGCAATGGTCCACAGGGAATCTGTCACTGAGTCGCTCTTCTCAGGCCTCCATAGAGTATTGTGAGCTCAGAACTAGATCCCGAGGTTTGGGTGCGGCCCAACAGTGAGAAGGTGTAGAGTGATGGAGGGTGGACCAGAGCTAGGATGGGGACATCATTGGAGGGTGCGGATCAGATTGCTACAGAATAAATTTAGTCAAAATTAATTTGGCCAGGATAGGATTAAAAATAAAAACCAATAACCTCCTATGCTCACTGTGACGACACAACTTTTCTCAGTGCATGTCGAATGTTAATGTTCTTAATTTGGCCAGACGTATTGATCTTTTCTTTGTTATCTCATATTTGCTAAATCATTGTCCTTACCAGACTTTTCAGAGCCTTATTCCACCAATCCTGGAAGACTAAAATTACCTGAGATGAGGGCCCAGGCTATATAAAAGGACTTGCTTCAGTCATCAAGACCTCATATGCTACATGGCTTCAATCAAAGGCCCCGGTCCCAATTGGAAGACCATAAGCTCAGCCTAGGAATTTTGGTTCTGGCTGCCAAGATAACATCATGTCTTCATACTCTACATGGCCTCAGTCTATGATCTTCAGGTCTAATTATAGGAGAACCAAAACTAGATTATTCTCTGCAGGAGTTCATCCATTCATTCATATCTAGGATATCAGAGACTACTTAAAGAAGACACCCAGTTGGGACAATTCGGTCACCTGGCTACAGACTTTGCTGTGCTCGGTCAGGTTCCTAAGCTTGTCAATTTTCCTCTCTCGGTGGGCGTCCACTGAAAGCGGTGTGCTGCTGGACTGGAGTAAGGGGCCCTTGAAGCCCTGAACACATGAACATTCTAATCCCTGGTGACCAGCGGAAGGTGAGACTCTGCCTGTTACATTTTGTGTTTTGCTTGGTTATGTGTTATCTGCTTTCAACTGTTGGGGATCCAATAAAGTCTTGTCATTGTGTGGTTTCCTCACCCTGTGTTGTCCGAGTAGTGTTCTGTCCACGGGTAAGGAGTTCAGGCATTCAGTTGGGATGAGCCCTAGTCCATGCGGTCTTTCTAAAGGAGGCCGGCCCAGAGAACGGGAGCACCCACTGATCCCGTGTCTCCACAGAGGAGAGCACCCACTGACCCCCGTGTCTCCACACAGGAGAGCACCCACTGACCCCCATGTCTCCACAGAGGAGAGCCCCCACTGACCCCCGTGTCTCCACAGAGGAGAGCACCCACTGACCCCCGTGTCTCCACAGAGGAGAGCCCCCACTGACCCCCGTGTCTCCACAGAGGAGAGCACCCACTGACCCCCGTGTCTCCACAGAGGAGAGCACCCACTGACCCCGGTGTCTCCACAGAGGAGAAGACCCACTGACCCCCCGTGTCTCCACAGAGGAGAGCCCCCACTGACCCCCGTGTCTCCACAGAGGAGAGCACCCACTGACCCCGTGTCTCCACAGAGAAGAGCACCCACTGACCCCTGTGTCTCCACAAAGGAGAGCACCCACTGACCCCCGGGTCTCCACAGAGGAGAGCACCCGCTGACCCCCGTGTCTCCACAGAGGAGAGCCCCCACTGACCCCCGTGTCTCCACAGAGGAGAGCACCCACTGACCTCCGTGTCTCCACAGAGGAGAGCACCCACTGACCCCCGTGTCTCCACAGTGGTGACCACACTGTGATCTGATGCACCCCCAGGCCATGGGGTACGCGGGAGCCGGGCCGGTACTGTGTCTCTGGGGTATCACGGTAGTCATGACCCGGTCCAGTGGCCTGGGATCAGTCCAAAAAATGGTTATTTACAGGGGATTTGTCGTGACGCCACCGGGAGTGTGTGGTTAATAGAACCACCATTGCCGTATTCCTGCTGAGCACAGTGGCTTGGGGCAGTGACTCACCGTAGTCGGGGTGTGCACGTCTCGGGCTGTCGCTGCTCCCTGTCACGGTACCGTGCCCGAGGCTGTGTGGGCCTGGTGGTCCAGATCAATAGAGTTGGCCGAACAGATAAGGGGTTAATTCTGTCGTGACGCCACCTGTGAGAGTTCCGGTGATTTCACCGGCGCTGCTTGGGCCTCCGGGGGATGGAATGCAGCAAGATGGGATGCTCCCCACAGGATGAGCGGGAGTCCCCAGGGCCTGGAGCTGCACTTGATGGTGTGTGGCAGCTCGGTAGTGCTGCGTGTCAGGACCAGAAATAATGTGCAAACACATCAAAGTCTTTTGGGTACCTTTACTGATGTCAACAGGTACACTCGGACCGGGTGATGAGGTTGTCGCTCCTGGAGTTTCCACAGCAAACAGTGTGTAGGCTTCCTTTCTCTAACACTCTGGTTGGGTCGGGGGGGATATAGAATCCTGCCGGATCGGGTAGTACATTCAGTGTAACGTGTTTCACCTGGGTTAACTGCACTGAGGGCACTGTTAAAGGGGTCAGCTGGGCCAAGCTTCTTCCCTGGGCTCTCATCTGTGGGTGCTTCCAAGTGTACTGGGGGTTAAACTCCCTGGTTGCAATGCTGGTTTCTCTGTGGTCTCTACGGTGGTTCCCACAGCTCGGTTCCAGTAACCGGATTGTTTGGGAGAGTTAAGGTAACTCTACTGTTCCCGAGAGGTGCTCTTCTCCTTTCCTCTGACCGCAATTGCAAGGGTCCCTCACGTACTAGGGGTGCTGGTTTGGGCATATGCAGTTCCAGAACCAGTACTGCACTTTCCTGCAGCTCTCCTAGCGTCTGCACACTCTAATGTTTCTCCCTACAGGCTCCTATTTATAGGGGGGAACTGGCTCAAAGTGACCAGTGGAGCTCCCCCTAGAAGCCTGGGGTGAAACAGGTGTTCTAGGGTGTTGTTAGGTGTTTTGTTTGCTTGTGAGTGATGTTTGCCGTTTACACTCCATTTGCGTACCAAGGATTCTGTGGTGCCCAACAGGGTAGGGCTGAGGGTCCCCAGGGCAGGAGTGATAGTGGTATTGGATGGGGCTTTGTGAGGGATCGTGATTCACACAGTCACTTACTTTGCTGCAGCTCTCCATGGTGCTGATGGTCGGCGGCTCTGCAGGTATAAGGTTCCGTTATAGAGCACAGGGCAACAGGCGCAATCAACAGGCAGACTCACTGATATGCGTTTCTCAGTCTCTTTACTGGAGTTAAGGCAGATGTTATAAACTGTCCACAGAGTCTGGAGAGCAGTTCAGGGTATTTCTCACCCGGCCGAGTCGTATTGGCTTCCTCACTGTGCTTGTGTTGCGGCCCCTGCAGTTGCTTCAGCTAGACTGCCGGCCCTGTCTCTGTCTGCGTCTACCAGTATGACAGGCAACTCGAGTCCTTCACTTCTCTACCCCACCTGGGAAGTCAGTGTTACTGGATTCTATACAATGTTGTGTCCCTGGTACCGTGTAGCTGGAGAATCTGGAGTCCCCCACACTCTGGTGTTGACTGTCGGTGTGTGTGAACCTGCACAGTCTCGGACTCCGATGTCCGTTCTTGCGTTGTTCCTCTCCTGGAGGGGAAGCACAGGTTAGTGCAGCCTCCCGGTAGGTTTCTTTCTTTCCTCTTTCCTCAGACCCTAGCCTTAGGCCTGGTGTTCAGCAGTGGACCTTGGGATGAACCTGGAACAGCTCGTTTACACCCTGGTCTGGTTCTCAGTTTGCACAGGAACTGCACTAAACTGTCCTATTCACAATGCTCACAGGAGCTGAACTGAACTTGTTGCTCCTCAGACCAGAATATATAGGGGAGCTCACCCTGAAGCCGGGCTTGGTCTCCCCCTTCTGTCTGGGAGGCGTTGGTGTTGTGGGCATCAGAGGACAAGATTATCAAGTCCTGGTAGAACCCGTGTACTCAGACAGTAGGCCCACTGTACTGACGGCCCGAGGAGTAATTGAAGTACACAGGGGGAGTGTGCCAATACGCCTTCTAAATTGCGGGGAGGAGGAGGTAATCCTACCAAAGTATGCGACTATGGCTAAATTATACACTGTGGATAACAACGCCATCACCATAGTTGAACCATTAAACCTGTCAAGTTAGGCGGATTGTAATAGCTCAGGGGGAAAACTGGAGGATTGGTGCCAGAAATTACATGTGGGTACCAGTTCTACACCCTCCCATCAAAAGCATGGGGTTATACCGGGTAGTGAGGGAGTACGAGCAGATCTTCAGCAAACACCCCTTAGACTTTGGGCAGATCAAAGGGGTAGAACACAACATACCCACAGGGACCATCCACCCAAAAAGGAGAGGTATAGACCCGTACCACCCGCTCACTACCAATGTGCTAAAGACATGCTCAAAGAGATGAAGGAAGCAGGGATAGTGCTAGTGCTAGTTAGTGCTAGTGAAAAAGAAGGACGGGACCATGAGAATGTGAGTAGATTACCGGCAAATCAACCGCATCACACATAAGGACGCATACCCATTACCCAGAATAGAAGAATCATTAGCTGCATTAAAATCTGCTAATTACTTTTCCACCCTTGATCTGACTAGTGGGTATTGGCAAGTTCTTGTGGCAGAGGCTGACCATGAAAAGACAGCGCTCACCACGCCGATGGGCCTCTGTGAGTTCAATTGTATGCCGTTTGGACTCTGCAACACAACTGGTACATTCCAGAGACCGATGGAGAGCTGCTTAAGACACAAGAACTTTGAAACTGTCCTCCTGCAGTTGCTTAAGCTAGGCTGCCGGCCCATAAGTATGCTGACACGCTGGCCCTCCGTAAGGGGATATACACTATAATAGCTGTCCAGCTTTTCTTTAAATTCCGTGAGGGTATTGGGCTCACCTGAGTATTGTGGCAGCCACGTTGCTACTGGGGTGTACGGCATCAGGAACGGCATGATCGGCAACATACCTTGCGCTCCAGCACCGCCCTCTCGCTGTGCGGGCTCTGCTGACTGCGACATCTTTCCGCCCCCTTAGTTAATGCTGACCCTTCCAGTCTTCTTCTTCCGTTGGGGTGTGCAAGAATAGTTCTGCTGGTCCTGCAAGGTTTTGCGTCCCTGCTGGAGGTTGTTAGAGCGCAGGCTGGGCCTCGCTTTGCGCTCTTTGGAGGGTGCCGCCCACTATGACACGCCCCTTCTGGTTCTCAGGCGCCGTGCGCTTTGCAATTGCGACAGTTCAAAAACATGTCTACCAGTATGACAGGCAACTCGAGTCCTTCACTTCTCTACCCCACCCTGGGAAGTCAGTGTTACTGGATTCTATACGTTGTTGTGTTCCTGGCACTGTGTAGCTGGAGAATCTGCAGTCCCCCACTTTCCGGAGTTGAATGTCAGTGTGTGTGAACCTGTACAGTCTCGGACTCCGGTGTCCGTTCTTGCGTTGTTCCTCTCGCGGAGGGGAAGCACGGAGTGGTGGAGCCTCCCAGTAGGTTTATTTTTCTCCTCTTTCCTCAGACCCTAGCCTTAGGCCTGGTGTTCAGCAGTGTACCTTGGGATGAGCCTGGCACAGCTCATTTACACCCAGGTCTGGTTGACCTGTCCTCTTCGCAGTCCTCCTAGGAACCACACTGCTCTTGTTGCTCCTCAGACCAGAATATATAGGGGAGCTCACCCTGAATCCGGGCTTGGTCTCCCCCTTCTGTTTTTCTTTCTGGGAGGTGTTGGTGTTGTTTGTGTGTTGCCTGAGTGGAATACCCCTTACTGTTCTCTGGGGACACCTAATAAAGGTGACACTGTGGCACTATGACTCTGGGGTGCCACAGACCCCCGTATCTCCACAGAGGAGAGCACCCGCTGAACCCCGTGTCTCCACACTCACCTCCCTGGTCCTCCTGTACCTGTCTCACTGCCGCCGCTCCCTGCTTGGCTCTTCTAGCTTCCTCTTCTGGTTTTGCGGTGGGCGCAGCCACTGACAGTGCCACGTGGACATAGGGTTTGTGACTCTGTTCTTTGATACGCCTCCATGTGACTTCGTGGGAATATGAAGGTAGAGGAGCCGATCAGAGGACCAGGTGGGGAGCCGCACTGGTGGTACCGGTATGGAGGGGGCTGAGGTGAGATGATGCCCCTCACAGTCCTCAGATGACGGGTGCTTTACAAGACTTGTGATTTCCCGGTGACCTGCGGCGTGCCTGTGCCGGTCTTGGTTTCGGATGGATCCTCTGACATCTTCTCTGTTCTTTGTGTGATTCTGGATTTCACCTTTGATGGTTCTCGCTGTGTGGTGATATTGGGCGGGCGCCGCGCTGATTACTCCGGATCACCCAGAGGGAATGTTAATTATCTCTTACAAATCCTTGGGCTGGCAGGATCGTTATGATTCCAGGCCGCCACTCTCCCGGGTCTGTAACCGGGAATCTTCCAGAAAGTTCTCTGCTCCTGCAGCAAACGACAGATCCCAGAGGAGCCGCCATTGAGGATGAGCAGCTCCTGTCTGTGATAATACCCCACTCACCCTCCAAAGGGGAGCAGCCGCCCTGATAGGGCGACCCCGAAAGAGCACGGGCCCCGAACCACAGATATGTCACCGCTATGGAAAGAAGATATCCAAATATTCACCATCACTCCTCCAGGACTGACAGGTCATCATCAGTATTAATGATTGGTGGTGAGAAATGGAGGATACACCTGCACACGTATGACATTATAAACACGTATGGTGACCTGTACACGTATGACAGTACATACATGTATGGGGACCTGTACACGTAAGATGTTATATACACGTATGGTGCTTGGTACATGTAGGACAATATATACAGATATGAAATTCTGTACATACATGAAGGTACATACCTTTATTACTGTATGTACATGTATGACGGCGTGTACACATGTGGTGATCTGTACACGTGAGACATTTTAATCATCCAGGTTATTAGAAGTACGGTACTTTATATTTATATGAATATTGACTCCAAGTCTTCATGAATGTTTTCTAGCTTGTTCCTTCCATAGATGACGTAGAGTTGTGTTCAGAGTGAAGAGTTGTGATCCTCCTCATCCTCATCATCATCCTCATCATCCTCCAGGGTCTCGTCTTCATGTGAGGGTTACCTCCTCTAGTGTCTGATGGATCGGTCAGCGCTGAATAAATACCCAAAATATGTGTATGAAAACCCCATGAATCAGTAATCAGCCATGAATCATTGAGCAGGGAACGTGCGCCCTTCAGAGCAGAAATCAATCAGAATAAGAAATACCCCGAAGAGGAGATCGATCAGAAGTGTCAGAGTCTCCCCGACGCCGGAGCGGGAAGAATATTTACACTTTACTTATCTTATTAGTTATATCACGTCCTTTACCTCCCCTTCCTACCTCCTCTTCATCACTCTCCTTACTCATCCCTCGTTTCCTCCTTTTCCTTCTCCTCTTTCCTCTTTTCCCCTTTATCTCACTGATGCTCGCACTGCTCCTTCGCTCCTTCTTTGTGTTCTCTTTGTCCTTACACTTCTTACTCTTCTCCTTCTTTGTGTCCTTCTTACTTTTCTCCTTTGGGTCCTCACTCTTCTTTTTATGCTTTTTTCTTTGTACCATCAGTCTTTCTTCATTGTATTCTTCTTCCTATTTTCCCCTTATTGTGCCTTCCTTCTCCTCCTTTCTTTTCTTCTCTTTTGTGATCTCACTCTTCTCCCTCTTTGTTTCCTCACTCTTCTTCTTTGGGGTGGAGGCACAAAAGCATGCATGAAAATTGCAGCGTTTTTCATACATGACAGTCATGTGAGTGCTTTCTATATGGTGCTGCGAGTGCCGTGTCAGTGTGGTGCAAGTGTGGTATGACTGTGCAGGGAGAGCAGTGAGTGTGGTGTGACTGTGGTGCGAGAGTGATGAGTGTGGTGTGACTGTGGTGCGAGTGTGGTGTGTCTGTGGTGTAAGAGCAATGAGTGTGGTGTGACTGTGGTGGGAGAGAAATGCGTGTGGTGTGACTGTGGTGCGAGTGTGGTGTGACTGTGGTGCAAGTGTGGTGTGACTGTGGTGCAAGAGCAACGAGTGTGGTGTGACTGTGGTGCGAGTGTGGTGTGACTGTGGTGCGAGTGTGGTGTGACTGTGGTGTAAGAGCAACGAGTGTGGTGTGACTGTGGTGCGAGTGTGGTGTGACTGTGGTGCGAGTGTGGTGTGACTGTGGTGCGAGAGCAACGAGTGTGGTGCGAGTGTGGTGCGACTGGTGCGAGAGCAATGAGTGTGCTGTGACTGTGCAGGGAGAGCAATGAGTGTGGTGAGACTGTGGTGCAAGTGGGGTGTGACTGTGCTGGGAGAGCAATGAGTGTGGTGAGACTGTGGTGCAAGTGTGGTGTGACTGTGCTGGGAGAGCAATGAGTGTGGTGTGACTGTGGTGTGAGAGCAACGAGTGTGGTGTGACTGTGGTGCGAGTGTGGTGTGACTGTGCTGGGAGAGCAATGACTGCGGTGTGACTGTGGTGCGAGTGTGGTGGGACTGTGCTGGGAGAGCAATGAGTGTGGTGTGACTGTGGTGCAAGTGTGGTGTGACTGTGGTGCGAGAGCAATGAGTGTGGTGTGACTGTGGTGGGAGAGCAATGAGTGTGATGTGACTGTGGTATGAGTGTGGTGTGACTGTGGTGGGAGAGCAATGAGTGTGGTGTGACTGTGGTATGAGTGTGGTGTGACTGTGGTGGGAGAGAAATGAGTGTGGTGTAACTGTGGTGCGAGTGTGGTGTGACTGTGGTGCGAGAGTAATGAGTGTGGTGTGACTGTGGTGGGAGAGCAATGAGTGTGGTGTGACTGTGGTGCGAGAGCAATGAGTGTGGTGTGACTGTGGTGCAATTGTGGTGTGAGTGTGGTCAGTGTGCAATGCGTTTTTGACATGTTCTTTCTCATGGTGTATAAACTGAGAAAAGAACAGATAGATAAGCTAGATTGGGTTTACCAGTTTTCTACTGCTACTTCTGCGGCCGCCTATTAAGCTATTTGCATATTCACTGCACTGCAGACAAGCAGCCAATCACAGACGCACACACTCTGTGAGAGCCTCTGTGATTGGCTGTTGTGGTCAGACTTGATTTCCACAATCTGGACAGTGATTCTGCTTGGTTGCTGTACACATTAGTATATGGCAACCAACCTGCCATCCAAGGGTGTTAAATAAATAATTAAAAGAAAAAAAACATGTGGGGCTTTGTGGTATTTTTAAGTCCAGCCCGATGAAAACAGACAGCTGCGAGCTGCCACCCTCAGCTGCCTAATTTTCCCTAGGCTGGCAAAAAAAAAATGTGTGTGCTCCGCCCTATTTTTAATTTCCAGCCAAGGTTAAAGTAGGCAGCTGAGGGCTGGTGTTCTCAGCAGGGTGAGGGCCCATTGTTTTATGGTACTGTGGCACCCCAGAGTCACAGTGCCACAGTGTCACCATTGCTAGGTGTCACCAGAGAGCAGTAAAGGGTATTTCACTCAGGCAACACACAAACAACACCAACACCTCCCAGACAGAAGGGGGAGACCAAGCCTGGCTTCAGGGTGAGCTCCCCTATATATTCTGGTCTGAGGGGCAACAAGTGCAGTGCAGTTCCTGTGAGGGCTGTGCAGAGGAGCTTAGTGCAGTGCGGGGCAGCACTATGAAGACATCCTGGTGGACTGGAAGCTGCTTAGCTCGTCCCAGGATTGTTAACTTGTTCCAGGCCTAAGGCTAGGGTCTGAGGAAAGAGACAGAAACCTACCTGGAGGGGCTGCATCACCCTGTGCTTCCCCTCCCACAGAGGAACACCACAAGAATGGACACCGGAGTCTGAGACTGTGCAGGTTCAGACACACCGGCAGTCAACACCGGAGAGTGGAGGACTCCAGATTCTCCAGCTAAGCAGTGCTAGGAACACAGCAACATATAGAATCCAGAAACACTGACTTCCCGGGTGGGGTGGAAAAGTGAAGTCCTCGAGTTGCCTGCCATACTGGTAGACGCAGACAGAGACAGGGTGAGAAATACCCTGAACTGCTCTCCAGACTCCAGAGACAGCTTGTAACAACTACCGTATATACTCGCGTATAAGCCGAGTTTTTCAGCCCAAAAATTGGGCTGAAAAGTCTCCCCTCGGCTTATACGCGAGTATATACGGGACCCCCTCACTGTTTGGCGCCCCCACCTCAGGATGGCCCCCCTTCGCACGCAGCGCTGCGCTCATACATTACCAGCCTGTCAGTCATCGCGATGAGCTCCGGTCACAAAGCAGGAAGACACAGATGAAGATGGAAGCCGGAGCCGGGAGCCGCGATCCGCCACCGGAGGATGACAGCTGACAGGCTGGTAATGTATGAGCGCAGCGCTTCGGGGGGGGGGGCCATCCTGAGGTGGGGGTGCCAAACAGTGAGGGGGGCCTGTGGCTGCTGTGTACACCCCTGGGGCTGCTGTATATACCCCTGGGGCTGCTGTGTACTACCCCTGTGGCTGCTGTGTACACCCCTGGGGCTGCTGTATATACCCCTGGGGCTGTTGTGTATACCCCTGGGGCTGCTGTGTACACCCCTGGGGCTGCTGTGTATACCCCTGGGGCTGCTGTGTATACCCCTGGGGCTGCTGTGTATACCCCTGGGGCTGCTGTGTACACCCCTGGGGCTGCTGTGTACACCCCTGGGGCTGCTGTGTATACCCCTGGGGCTGCTGTGTATACCCCTGGGGCTGCTGTGTACACCCCTGGGGCTGCTGTGTACACCCCTGGGGCTGCTGTGTACACCCCTGGGGCTGCTGTGTACACCCCTGGGGCTGCTGTGTATACCCTGGGGCTGCTGTGTACACCCCTGGGGCTGCTGTGTACACCCATGGGGCTGCTGTGTATACCCCTGGGGCTGCTCTGTATACCCCTGGGGCTGATGTGTATACCCCTGGGGCTGCTGTGCATACCCCTGGGGCTGCTGTGTACACCCCTGGGGCTGCTGTGTACACCCCTGGGGCTGCTGTGTACACCCCTGGGGCTGCTGTGTACACCCCTGGGGCTGCTGTGTATACCCCTGGGGCTGCTGTGTATACCCCTGGGGCTGCTGTGTATACCCCTGGGGCTGCTGTGTATACCTCTGGGACTGCTGTGTACTACCTAAGGGCTGCTGTATACCACTGGGGCTGCTGTATATACTGCTGGGGCCTGCATACCACTGGGGAGGCTGCTGTATACTACCACTGGGGGGGCCTATATACCACAATGCTGGGGGCTGTATACCTGTGCTGGGGTCCACCCTCGGCTTATACACGAGTCAATAGGTTTTCCCAGGTTTTGGGGGCAAAAGTTGGGGGGTCGGCTTATACACGGGTCGGCTTATACACGAGTATATACGGTACTTCAACTCCAGTAAACAGACTGAGAAACGGCTATCAGGAGTCTGTGTGTGTGTTAATTAAGTCTATTGCCCTGTAACGGAGTTCTATACCTGCACTGTCGCAGAAAAGTCCCACCTGAGGAGCCACAGTCTGTCAGCCCTGCACACTGACTGGAAGAAGCTGCAGCAGCAAAGTAAGTGACTGTGCGAATCATCATCCTTCACAAAACCCCTTCCAAACCATCCCTCCAG
Organism: Allobates femoralis; assembly: GCA_033576535.1. Lineage (NCBI taxonomy): Eukaryota > Metazoa > Chordata > Amphibia > Anura > Aromobatidae > Allobates > Allobates femoralis. Next base: position 751,664,896 of record JARQOC010000002.1, read on the forward strand.
CCCTAGTCATCAAAGGGCTTACCATCCACGCTGCCCCAAGTCACCGTCCCCAGCAAGAATACGGCAGCGGTGGTTCTACTAACCACATACCCCGGGTGGCGTCACGACAAATCATCCCCTGTAAATATCCCCTTTTTGGACTGATCCCAGGCCACGGGACCGGGTCGTGACTACTGTGATATCCCTGAGAGACCGCCACCGGCCCGGTTCCCTAGTACCCCATAGCCTGGGGGTGCATCACAAGTTTAGCGGACGAAAAACACAACAATCTGACCTGACTGATTGCTTAACATTGGCCGAGTTGTATGCGAGTTATTCACGCCCTGCGAGTTTGACGCCGGTGTGCCTGCACCCGTTTGTATCCTCACTCTGCTCTTCACTCCTCTTCTTTGTACCTCACTCTTCTCTTCCTTTCTTTCTCTGCTCCATTCTTTGTCCCTTCTTTTCTCTGTTATGTGTCGTTCTCATCTTTCCACAGGACAGTATATGATATATTATTATTATTATTTATATAGCATCATTAGATTCAAGATGAATGGGTAGACGAGGACAAGTTCAATATATGCATGGACAACAGACAATTAGGAACAGGAGGGGATGTGACCCTGTCCGCGAGGGCTCACAGTCTATGGGGGACCGGAGTGGATACAATAGGAGGGGGTAGCGCCAACCATGAGACGATGCGGTGGACCGGGTCTTATTGCAGGTTGTAGCTTGGCGGAACAGGTGGGTCTTCAGGCTTCTTTTGAAGGTTCCCAGGGTAGGAGAATGTCTGATGTGTTGGGGCAGTGAGTTCCAGAGTCTGGGTGAAGCACGGGAGAAATCCTGTACACGGTTGTGCAAAGAGGAGATGAGGGGAGAAGAGGAGGAGATCTTGGGAGGATCGCAGGTTGCGTGATGGTAGGTATCTCAGAGATGTATAAAGGGGACAGGTTGTGGATGGCTTTGTACGTTAAGGTTTTGAAGCGGGATCTCCGAGAGGTGGGGAGACAGTGAAGGTCTTGGCAGAGGGGAGAGACCAGGATGTACCGGGAGGACAGGTGGATTAGTTGGGCAGTGGAGTTTAGGATAAATTGGAGAGGTGCAAGGGAGTTAGTGGGGAGGCCGGTTGCAGTAGTCAAGGCGGGAAATGATGAGAGGATGAATAAATGTTTTTAGCAGTATCATGGTCAAGGAAAGCATGAATCCGGGAGATGTTTTTGAGCTGGAATCGGCAGGAGGTGGCGAGGGCCTGGATGTGGGGCTTGAAGGAGAGGGAGGGATTACCCTGAACTGGGGAGAGTGAGCAGTCATTGACATTAATGGATATGTCTGGAGAGGGGGGGGAGCGACTTAGGGGGAAGGCGATGAACTCAGTTTTGTCCATGTTCAGTCTGAGAAAGCGAGCAGAGAAGAAGGAGGTGATGGCGGACAGACAGGAATAATAGAGAGGTGATGTCAGGCCCTGACAGATAGATCTGGGTGTCGTAAGCGTAGAGATGATGCTGAAGGCCGTAGGACTCAATGAGTTGTCCTAGGCCGAGGGTGTAGAGTGAGAACAGTAGGGGCCCAACAGATAGGGGGGGAGGTGAGGAGGAGGGGTGGGAGTGGGTGCCGGTGAAGGTCAGGTCAGTTAGATAAGAGGAGATCCAGGAGAGGGCGAGGTCAGTGATACCGAGAGATTCCAGAATCTGAAGTAGGAGGGAATGGTCAACGGTGTCAAAGGCGGTAGATGGGTCAGGGAAGAGGAGGAGGAGTAGTGTCGCTTTTAGGTCAGTAGGTCGGTGGTGACTTTGGTCAGGGCTGTTTCAGTGGAGTGATGGGAACAGAAGCCGGATTGTAGGCGGACAAAGAGGGAGCAGGAGGAGAAGTGAGAGGACAGCTCAGAATGGACGTGTTGTTCAAGTAGTTTAGAGGCGAAGGAGAGAAGAAATATGGGGCGATAGTCAGAAGCAGATAGTTAGAAACAGATGCTGGATCGAGGGATGCTTTTTTGAGGATGGGTGTGATCAAGGCGTGTTTGAAGGATGACACCAGTAGTGAGTGGTAAGTTGAAGAGATGGGTTAGGGCAGAAATGAGGACTGTGGTGAGGTTCGGGATGAGGTGGGAGGGGAGAGGGTCAAGGGCACAAGTGGTGAGGTGCGATCGTCACAGGAGGCAGGAGAGTTGGTCCTCTGTCATGGTGGAAAAGCTTCCTTTGGACAAGGAGTGTTGGGTAGTAATGGGGAGGGCCAGGGGACAGCGTGCCAAAGCTTTCTCGGATTTTGTTGATCTTCTGTTTGAAGAAAGAGGTGAAGTCGGCAGAGATGAGGAGAGAGGGAGGAGATGCAGGGGAGTAGAGAGTTGAAAGTTTTGAACAGTTGTTTGAGGTTGTGGGACAAGGCGGTTATTAGAGAAGAGAAGAAGGCTTGTTTTGCGTCAGTGAGTGTAGACTTGACGGTAGACAGGGACTGTTTGTACATGGCAAAGTGCACCGCGGAATGGGATTCATTTCTTTCTTCTTTCTTTCTTTCTTTCTTTCTTTCTTTCTTTCTTTCTTTCTTTCTTTCTTTCTTTCTTTCTTTCTTTCTTTCTTTCTTTCTTTCTTTCTTTCTTTCTTTCTTTCTTTCTTTCTTTCTTTCTCTCTCTCTTTCTTTCTCTCTGCGATCCTCATCTCTCCACTGGACGGTGTGGTATATGTCTGACATCCCTATCTATCTTTCTTTCTTTCTTTCTTTCTTTCTCTCTTTCTCTCTCTCTCTTTCTTTCTTTCTTTCTTTCTCTCTGCGATCCTCATCTCTCCACAGGACGGTGTGGTATATGTCTGACATCTCCATGTTATTAGCTCCATTTTCGGAGTGACATAGCGGAGCTGGAGGGTTCGGAGACGGCAATTACAGCTAATTAAGTGAAAAGGGCAGATAGTGAGCTGAGATGAGCGTCTGAGCGCCGCCGCTGGTTAATTTGCTGGTAATGAAGATCCCAGGCGGGGGACGCTGATCACCGGCGGTGGCGTCTCCTCATCCTCTGATCCGGGGTCTCGTCTATATGACTCTCGGCCTCTATCTTCTCGGGGTTCAGGGTTAGTCTGAGCTCCAGATATGTGTGATGATGGCAGATGTGACGCCTCCTCCTCCATCATTCATCTCTGTGGATGTCACTTGTGGCAGCGGTGACAGTCGCCGGATCCCGCGCTCCAGCAGCGCCTCGTTATCTCATTAATTGGAGGCAATTGTCATTGTGTCACATAATGCGGATGTCAATAACTGCAGTCAAGTGTATAATGAGACATCACATAGAGGAGCGCGGCGGAGAGGACGCGGAAGACACGGGCCACCACCATCCTCCACAGGGGCAACACGTGACACCGACCCTCTGAAAGGGTAATAAGGGTCCGTGCAGTGTGATGACAACCAAAACCCAGAACCCATTGTATAGAGACAGTGTGTAAGGCCCTGTGCGCACTGTGCGCTGTGCTGCACTCACAGCTTTATCATTAAAGTCTATGTGATTTACTGAAAGCTGCACCCTCACCACTGCGTATATAACAGTCCCTGTCAGTCTCTCCATTATTGGGCTCCATTATAAAGCCCCCTCTCTTTGTGTGTGTCTGTCTCTTTGTGTGTGTATGTCTGTCTGTGTCTGTCTCTGTGTGTCTGTGTGTGTGTGTCTGTCTCTGTGTGTCTGTCTGTCTCTGTGTGTCTGTCTGTCTCTTTGTGTCTGTCTGTCTCTGTGTGTGTGTCTGTCTCTGTGTGTGTGTCTGTCTGTCTGTGTCTGTCTCTGTGTGTCTGTGTGTGTGTGTCTGTCTCTGTGTGTCTGTCTGTCTCTTTGTGTCTGTCTGTCTCTGTGTGTCTTTCTTTGTGTGTGTGTCTCTGTGTCTGTGTGTCTCTGTGTGTGTCAGTCTCTGTGTGTCAGTCTCTTTGTGTCTGTCTCTTTGTGTCTGTCTCTGTGTTTCTCCTTATGTGTGCTGCTTTTCTTTTTGCAGCTGACAAACAGCACAGCGCAGTGTCCAGTGCGGCGCAGCCTGATACTAAAACATTAATAAATGAATATAAAATGAATATAAAATCCTAATGGAAGAATAAATGAACATTTATCCTGGCGTTTATATTTTACTCTCTTTGGCGTCTGGCAGACGGTGAGGAGGGGAGAGGGGGCACATATTATTGTTTGGAGGGGAATCACGTGGGTCACCATTGGTTCTTGTCCCATGTGCAAGGAAAACCGAAACCGATAATAACCGATGTCAACGAAAACCGAGGAATCACTGAACGTTACAAAAGGCTACAGGAGGGACGGCACCCGTCACCAGGTCCTCTAGATCCAACACCAGGCCGGTCACCAGGTCCTCTAGATCCACACACCAGGCACCAGGCTCTAGGACCCGCGGTCACCAGGTTCTCTAGATCCACACACCAGGCCGGTCACCAGGTTCTCTAGATCCACACACCAGGCCTGGTCACCAGGTTCTCTAGATCCACACACCAGGCCAGTCACCAGGTCCTCTAGATCCACACACCAGGCCGGTCACCAGGTCCTCTAGATCCAACACCAGGCGGTCACCAGGTCTCTAGATCCACACACCAGGCCGGTCACCAGGTTCTCTAGATCCACACACCAGGCCGGTCACCAGGTTCTCTAGATCCACACACCAGGCGGTCACCAGGTCCTCTAGATCCACACACCAGGCCGGTCACCAGGTCCTCTAGATCCACACATCAGGCCGGTCACCAGGTTCTCTAAATCCACACACCAGGCCGGTCACCAGGATCTCTAATCCACACACCAGGCCGGTCACCAGGTTCTCTAGATCCACACACCAGGCCGGTCACCAGGATCTCTCTAAATACACACACCAGGCCGGTCACCAGGTTCTCTAGATCCACACACCAGGCCGGTCACCAGGTTCTCTAGATCCACACCCAGGCCGGTCACCAGGTTCTCTAAATCCACACACTAGGCCGGTCACCAGGTCCTCTAGATCCACACACCAGGCCGGTCACCAGGTCCTCTAGATCACACACCAGGCCGGTCACCAGGTTCTCTAAATCCACACACAGGCCGGTCACCAGGTTCCTAGATCCACACACCAGGCCGGTCACCAGGTTCTCTAGATCCACACACCAGGCCGGTCACCAGGTTCTCTAGATCCAACACCAGGCCGTCACCAGGTCCTCTAATCCACACACCAGGCCGGTCACCAGGTCTCTAGATCCACACACCAGGCCGGTCACCAGGTTCTCTAGATCCACACACCAGGCTGGTCACCAGGTTCTCTTAGAATCCACACACACAGGCCGGTCACCAGGTTCTCTAGATCCACACACCAGGCGGTCACCAGGTCTCTAGATCCACACACCAGGCCGGTCACCAGGTTCTCTAATCCACACACACCAGGCCGGTCACCAGGTCCCTAGATCCACACACCAGGCCGGTCACCAGGTTCTCTAATCCACACACAGGCCGGTCACCAGGTCCTCTAGATCCCCACACCAGGCCGGTCACCAGGTCCTCTAGATCCACACACAGGCCGGTCACCAGGTTCTCTAGATCCACACACCAGGCCGGTCACCAGGTTCTCTAGATCCACACACCAGGCGGTCACCAGGTTCTCTAGATCCACACACCAGGCCGGTCACCAGGTCTCTAATCCACACACCAGGCGGTCACCAGGTTCTCTAGATCCACACACCAGGCCGGTCACCAGGTTCTCTAGATCCACACACCAGGCCGGTCACCAGGTCCTAAATCCACACACTAGCGGTCACCAGGTCCTCTAGATCAACAAGCGGTCACCAGGTCTCTAGATCCACACACAGGCCCGGTCACCAGGTTCTCTAATCCACACACCAGGCCGGTCACCAGGTTCCTAGATCCACACACCAGGCGGTCACCAGGTTCTCTAATCCACACACCAGGCGGTCACCAGGTTCTCTAGATCCACACACCAGGCCGGTCACCAGGTCTCTAGATCCACACACCAGGCCGGTCACCAGGTCTCTAGATCCACACACCAGGCCGGTCACCAGGTCTCTAGATCCACACACCAGGCCGTGTCACCAGGTTCTCTAGATCCACACACCAGGCGGTCACCAGGTTCTCTAGATCCACACACCAGGCGGTCACCAGGTTCTCTAATCCCACACCACGGCCGGTCTACCAGGTCCTCTAGATCCACACACCAGGCCGGTCACCAGGTCCTCTAGATCCACACACCAGGCCGGTCACCAGGTTCTCTAGATCCACACACCAGGCCGGTCACCAGGTTCCTAGATCCACACACCAGGCCGGTCACCAGGTTCTCTAGATCCACACACCAGGCCGGTCACCAGGTTCTCTAGATCCACACACCAGGCCGGTCACCAGGTTCTCTAGATCCACACACCAGGCCGGTCACCAGGTCCTCTAGATCCACACACCAGGCCGGTCACCAGGTCTCTAGATCCACACACCAGGCGGTCACCAGGTCTCTAGATCCACACACCAGGCCGGTCACCAGGTTCTCTAGATCCACACACCAGCCGGTCACCAGGTTCTCTAGATCCACACACCAGGCCGGTCCCAGGTTCTCTAGATCCACACACCAGGCCGGTCACCAGGTCTCTAGATCCACACACCAGGCGGTCCCAGGTCCTCTAGATCCACACACCAGGCCGGTCACCAGGTCTCTAGATCCACACACCAGGCCGGTCACCAGGTTCTCTAGATCCACACACCAGGCTGGTCACCAGGTTCTCTAGATCCACACACCAGGCCGGTCACCAGGTCTCTAGATCCACACACCAGGCCGGTCACCAGGTCCTCTAGATCCACACACCAGGCCGTCACCAGGTTCTCTAGATCCACACACCCAGGCCGGTCACCAGGTCCTCTAGATCCACACACCAGGCCGGTCACAGGTCCTCTAGATCCACACACCCAGGCGGTCACCAGGTCCTCTAGATCCACACACCAGGCCGGTCACCAGGTTCTCTAGATCCACACACCAGGCGGTCACCAGGTCCTCTAGATCCACACACCAGGCCGGTCACCAGGTCTCTAGATCCACACACCAGGCCGGTCACCAGGTCCTCTAGATCCACACACCAGGCCGGTCACCAGGTCTCTAGATCCACACACAGGCCGGTCACCAGGTCTCTAGATCCACACCCAGGCCGGTCACCAGGTCCTCTAGATCCACACACCAGGCCGTCACCAGGTCTCTAGATCCACACACCAGGCCGGTCACCAGGTCTCTAGATCCACCCAGGCTCACCAGGTCCTCTAGATCCACACACCAGGCCGGTCACCAGGTCTCTAGATCCACACACCAGGCCGGTCACCAGTCCTCTAGATCCACACACCAGGCCGGTCACCAGGTCCTCTAGATCCACACACCAGGCCGGTCACCAGGTCTCTAGATCCACACACCAGGCCGTAGTCACCAGGTTCCTCTAGATCCACACACCAGGCCGTCACCAGGTCCTCTAGATCCACACACCAGGCCGGTCACCAGGTTCTCTAGATCCACACACCAGGCCGGTCACCAGGTTCTCTAGATCCACACACCAGGCCGGTCACCAGGTTCCTCTAGATCCACACACCAGGCCGGTCACCAGGTCCTCTAGATCCACACACCAGGCCGGTCACCAGGTCCTCTAGATCCACACACCAGGCCGGTCACCAGGTTCTCTAGATCCACAACCACCAGGCCCGTCACCAGGTATCCTCTAGATCCACACACCAGGCCGGTCACCAGGTCTCTAGATCCACACACCAGGCCGGTCACCAGGTCCTCTAGATCCACACACCAGGCCGGTCACCAGGTTCTCTAGATCCACACACCAGGCCGGTCACCAGGTTCTCTAGATCCACACACCAGGCCGGTCACCAGGTTCTCTAGATCCACACACCAGGCCGGTCACCAGGTCCTCTAGATCCACACACCAGGCCGGTCACCAGGTTCTCTAGATCCACACACCAGGCCGGTCACCAGGTTCTCTAGATCCACACACCAGGCCGGTCACCAGGTTCTCTAGATCCACACACCAGGCCGGTCACCAGGTCTCTAGATCCACACACCAGGCCGGTCACCAGGTTCTCTAGATCCACACACCAGGCCGGTCACCAGGTTCTCTAGATCCACACACCAGGCCGGTCACCAGGTTCTCTAGATCCACACACCAGGCCGGTCACCAGGTTCTCTAGATCATCCACACACACCAGGCCGGTCACCAGGTTCTCTAGATCCACACACCAGGCCGTCACCAGGTTCTCTAGATCCACACACCAGGCCGGTCACCAGGTTCTCTAGATCCACACACCAGGCCGTCACCAGGTTCTCTAGATCCACACACCAGGCCGGTCACCAGGTTCTCTAGATCCACACACCAGGCCGGTCACCAGGTTCTCTAGATCCACACACCAGGCCGGTCACCAGGTTCTCTAGATCCACACACCAGGCCGGTCACCAGGTTCTCTAGATCCACACACCAGGCCGGTCACAACACTGAACAATTGCTAAAAATGTGCAGCAAAATCCACATGAAATAAACGCAGCAAAATCGCCCCACTGGCACAGGCTGTTTTTGGTGCGTATTCCTGACATTAGGCACAACCTCAGAGTCTGACACCTCGTATCACTCACGATCATCATCGCGTTCTGTGCCTTGTTGGACTTTTGGGCTCCTGTATTAAACCTGCAGGAACACAATAGCGAGAACTGATTTATTACTGACTGCTGGATTATTCCGCACATGGACAGTGTTATGGAGAGATGGTTCTACGCTCAGTCGATCCTTGGACGATGCTGCCACCTGCTGCCGTTATATAGACGGACGTCTGATCAGTCATTTTACTTCATGCTCTCTGTATCATCGTACATCGATGGCATCCAAATATTGGACACATCAAGGGGGCTCGGTACCCCATATGCGGAATGTGCAGACATCCGGAGACACTGAGGGAAGCCGGCGATCTCCGCAGGTGAACGCAGCCGCTCTGCGCCCACTGTCAGTGGGTCCTTCTCTGGTATCCCACAATCATCAGAGCGAGAGATGTGTGAACAGCCCAAGAACCTTTATTGCTTGAAAATATAAAAATCCATAAACAATCCAGCAGTGTATATATATATATATATATATATATATATATATATATATATATCCAGGAAAATACAGGGTGTCTCCAGTCTCTTAGAGAGCTGCCTCAACTTCAGCCTCCCCCCACCAAGAACCAAATTGTACAGCACTGTCCTCCCCCCAACCACCTCCCTATATCCAATCTAATTATACTGGCCAGGAGTAGAAATGGGAAGATCGGAATAATGCAAAAGTGTCTAAAGTCACTTCCAGAGCGAAGAGAACAGGTGGGGTGATAGACAGAGATGAGGGAGAGATGTAGGGGGGTGCTGCACTGTGAAGAGGACGGGTGAGGTGATAGACAGAGATGAGGGAGGAGAGGTAGGGGGGTGCTGCACTGTGAAGAGAACAGGTGGGGTGATAGACAGAGATGAGGGAGGAGATGTAGGGGGGTGCTGCACTGTGAAGAGGACGGGTGGGGTGATAGACAGAGATGAGGGAGGAGATGTAGGGGGGTGCTGCACTGTGAAGAGGACGGGTGGGGTGATAGACAGAGATGAGGGAAGAGATGTAGGGGGGTGCTGCACTGTGAAGAGGACGGGTGAGGTGATAGACAGAGATGAGTGAGGAGATGTAGGGAGGTGCAGCACTGTGAAGAGGACGGGTGGGGAGATAGACAGAGATGAGGGAGGAGATGTAGGGGGGTGCTGCACTGTGAAGAGGACGGGTGGGGTGATAGACAGAGATGAGGGAGGAGATGTAGGGGGGTGCTGCACTGTGAAGAGGATGGGTGGGGTGATAGACAGAGATGAGGGAGGAGATGTAGGGGGGTGCTGCACTGTGAAAAGAATGGGTGGGGTGATAGACAGAGATGAGGGAGGAGATGTAGGGAGGTGCTGCACTGTGAAGAGGACGGGTGGGGTGATAGACAGAGATGAGGGAGGAGATGTAGGGGGGTGCTGCACTGTGAAGAGGACGGGTGGGGTGATAGACAAAGATGACGGAGGAGATGTAGGGAGGTGCTGCACTGTGAAGAGTATAGGTGGGGTGATAGACAGAGATGAGGGAGGAGATGTAGGGGGGTGCTGCACTGTGAAGAGGACGGGTGGGGTGATAGACAGAGATGAGGGAGGAGATGTAGGGGGGTGCTGCACTGTGAAGAGGACGGGTGGGGGTATAGACAGAGATGAGGGAGGAGATGTAGGCAGGTGCTGCACTGTGAAGAGGACGGGTGGTGTGATAGACAGAGATGAGGGAGGAGATGTAGGGAGGTGCTGCACTGTGAAGAGGACGGGTGGGGTGATAGACAGAGATGAGGGAGGAGATGTAGGGGGGTGCTGCACTGTGAAGAGGACGGGTGGGGTGATAGACAAAGATGACGGAGGAGATGTAGGGAGGTGCTGCACTGTGAAGAGTATGGGTGGGGTAATAGACAGAGATGAGGGAGGAGATGTAGGGGGGTGCTGCACTGTGAAGAGGACGGGTGGGGTGATAGACAGAGATGAGGGAGGAGATGTAGGGGGGTGCTGCACTGTGAAGAGGAAGGGTGGGGTGATAAACAGAGATGAGGGAGGAGATGTAGGTGGGTGCTGCACTGTGAAGAGTATGGGTGGGGTGATAGACAGAGATGAGGGAGGAGATGTAGGGGGTGCTGCACTGTGAAGAGGACAGGTGGGGTGATAGACAGAGATGAGGGAGGAGATGTAGGGGGGTGCTGCACTGTGAAGAGGACGGGTGGGGTGATAGACAGAGATGAGGGAGGAGATGTAGGGAGGTGCTGCACTGTGAAGAGGACGGGTGAGGTGATAGACAGATGAGGGAGGAGATGTAGGGAGGTGCTGCACTGTGAGGAGAATGGATGAGGTGATAGACAGATGAGGGAGGAGATGTAGGGAGGTGCTGCACTGTGAGGAGAATGGATGAGGTGATAGACAGATGAGGGAGGAGATGTAGGGGGGTGCTGCACTGTGAAGAGGACGGGTCGGGTAATAGACAGAGATGAGGGAGGAGATGTAGGGGGGTGCTGCACTGTGAAGAGGACGGGTGGGGGGATAGACAGAGATGAGGGAGGAGATGTAGGGAGGTGCTGCACTGTGAAGAGGACGGGTGGGGTGATAGACAGAGATGAGGGAGGAGATGTAGGGGGGTGCTGCACTGTGAAGAGGACGGGTGAAGTTATAGACAGAGATGAAGGAGGAGATGTAGGGGGGTGCTGCACTGTGAAGAGGACGGGTGAGGTGATAGACAGAGATGAGGGAGGAGATGTAGGGGGGTGCTGCACTGTGAAGTGGACAGGTGGGGTGATAGACAGAGATGAGGGAGGAGATGTAGGGAGGTGCAGAACTGTGAAGAGGACGGGTGGGGTGATAGACAGAGATGAGGGAGGAGATGTAGGGAGGTGCTGCACTGTGAAGAGGACAGGTGGGGTGATAGAGAGGAGATGTAGGGGGGTGCTGCACTGTGAAGAGGATGGGTGAGGTGATAGACAGGGATGAGGGAGGAGATGTAGGGGGGTGCTGCACTGTGAAGAGGACGGGTGGGGTTATAGAGAGGAGATGTAGGGGGGTGCTGCACTGTGAAGAGGATGGGTGAGGTGATAGACAGGGATGAGGGAGGAGATGTAGGGGGGTGCTGCACTGTGAAGAGGACGGGTGGGGTTATAGAGATGAGATGTAGGGGGGTGCTGCACTGTGAAGAGCTTTGTGGGTGAGAAAAAGCAGTTTGAATTGGATCCTATAGTGTATGGGCAGCCAGTGCAATGACTGGCACAGAGCGGATCCTATAGTGTATGGGCAGCCAGTGCAATGACTGGCACAGAGCGGATCCTATAGTGTATAGGCAGCCAGTGCAATGACTGGCACAGAGCAGATCCTATAGTGTACGGGCAGCCAGTGCAATGGCTGGCACAGAGTGGATCTTATAATGTATAGGCAGCCAGTGCAATGACTGGCACAGTGCGGATCCTATAGTGTATAGGCAGCCAGTGCAATGACTGGCACAGTGCGGATCCTATAGTGTATGGGCAGCCAGTGCAATGACTGGCACAGAGTGGATCCTATAGTGTATGGGCAGCCAGTGCAATGACTGGTACAGAGCGGATCCTATAGTGTATGGGCAGCCAGTGCAATGACTGGTACAGAGCCGATCCTATAGTGTATGGGCAGCCAGTACAATGACTGGCACAGAGCGGATCCTATAGTGTATAGGCAGCAAGTACAATGACTGGCACAGAGCAGATCCTATAGTGTACGGGCAGCCAGTGCAATGACTGGCACAGAGTGGATCTTATAATGTATAGGCAGCCAGTGCAATGACTGGCACAGAGCTTATCCTATAGTGTAAGGGCAGCCAGTGCAATGACTGGCACAGAGCGGATCCTATAGTGTATGGGCAGCAAGTGCAATGACTGGCACAGAGCGGATCTTATAGTGTATAAGCAGCCAGTGCAATGACTGGCACAGAGCAGATCCTATAGTGTATGGGCAGCCAGTGCAGTGACTGGCATAGAGCAGATCCTATAGTGTATAGGCAGCCAGTGCAATGACTGGTACAGAGCGGATCCTATAATGTATGGGCAGCCAGTGCAGTGACTGGCACAGAGCTTATCCTATAGTGTATGGGCAGCCAGTACAATGACTGGCACAGAGCGGATCCTATAATGTATGGGCAGCCAGTGCAGTGACTGGCACAGAGCTTATCCTATAGTGTATGGGCAGCCAGTACAATGACTGGCACAGAGCGGATCCTATAGTGTATAGGCAGCAAGTGCAATGACTGGCACAGAGCAGATCCTATAGTGTACGGCAGCCAGTGCAATGACTGGCACAGAGTGGATCTTATAATGTATAGGCAGCCAGTGCAATGACTGGCACAGAGCTTATCCTATAGTGTAAGGGCAGCCAGTGCAATGACTGGCACAGAGCGGATCCTATAGTGTATGGGCAGCAAGTGCAATGACTGGCACAGAGCGGATCTTATAGTGTATAAGCAGCCAGTGCAATGACTGGCACAGAGCGGATCCTATAGTTAATGGGCAGCCAGTGCAATGACTGGCACAGAGCGGATCCTATAGTGAATGGGCAGCCAGTGCAATGACTGGCACAGAGCGGATCCTATAGTGTATGGGCAGCCAGTGCAATGACTGGCACAGATCAGATCCTATAGTGTATGGGCAGCCAGTGCAATGACTGGCACAGGGATCCTATAGTGTATGGGCAGCCAATATAATGACTGGCACAGAGGGATCCTATATGTATAGGCACAGTACAAGACTGGCACAGGATATAGTGTATGGACAGCATCAATACTGCACAGAGCGGATCCTATAGTGTATAGGCAGCCAGTGCAATGACTGCACAGAGCGGATCCTATAGTGTATAGCAGCCAGTGCAATGACTGGCACAGAGCGATCTATAGTTATGCAGCCAGTGCAATGACTGGCACAGAGCGGATCCTATAGTGTATGGGCAGCCAGTGCAATGACTGGCACAGAGCGGATCCTATAGTGTATAGGCAGCCAGTGCAATGACTGGCACAGAGCGGATCCTATAGTGTATGGCAGCCAGTGCAATGACTGGCACAGAGCGGATCCTATAGTGTATGGCAGCCAGTGCAATGACTGGCACAGAGCGGATCCTATAGTGTATGGGCAGCCAGTGCAATGACTTGCACAGAGCGGATCCTATAGTGTATAGGCAGCCAGTGCAATGACTGGCACAGAGCAGATCCTATAGTGTATGTGTGGCACCCTGTGCCAGGTCACCACAGACTTCCTTGGGACACTGAAGGATTTCTCACAGCGAGTAACCCCACTAACATACAACACCTTTCACCCCAGGCCTGTAGGGGGAGCTCCACTGGTTGACTTAAGCCAGTTCCCCCTATAAATACGGGTTCTGGAGGGAGAAACACCAGAGTGTGCAGTCACTACAGAGCTGTGAAGAGCTGAGTGAGCTGAGCTGGTACTAGAGCCGCGCTAGGCCCAGACCAGAGACACCTGAGACAGTGGTAGACCTGCAGAGTAGAGGTCACAGGCAGAGGAGAGAAACTGGTTACAAGAAGGGGCAGAGGAGTCATACCTCATCAGACATCCGGTCACTGGGTCACAGGGACGCAGAGAATCCAGCACCACAAGGAGGTTTAGCTTCCCGGACACCCGAAGCACCAACAATTGAGAGCCAGGGATCGAGAGTCAGGGCCCTTACAGGAATCCCATAGAAGTGCAGCAAACCCGGGTGTGGAGAGAGAGAGAAGCAACAGTTTAGTCGGGTTCCAAACCTGCCAGACTCAAAACAAGGGGCCAAATACTTTCACAAGGCTCTGTAGGTGGTGGGTCATCACTACCCGGGTCATGGAGCCCTAGGGGGCCCCAAAAGTCCCTTAGGACTATATGAAATAAACAATACTAATAAGGACTTGCAATAATTGTGGGCCCCATTGAAGCCCATAAGCTTCAAGTGACATCACTGAGTTTCACCTCATATTTGATTTTGTGCCTACTGTACGGGGATGGCTCATGGTTTATATTAAGGGGATTGCAGGATTCTGCTTTACCTTTTAGTGGCTGCAGCCGCCGGACACTTGTTGAGATCTGGAGAGTGAAGATAAGGGATAATTACAGTCCACGGTGCGGGAACATTGCGGTAAGTGATGGGATAAGCAGTTCGGCTGGAGTAAAGGGCGACCTCTCCACTTATCTTCAGAAGTGTGACGTGAGAAGAGACGCACGTTCCGTCCGGAATGTCTGGGTCGCTGCTCTGACTTCCATGTTACAGATATTCACACTGAGCAATGGCTCCTTCTGTCACTCAGTAATGGTCGTACCACTATCCTAACGCCTCCATGATGTGTCCGGAATCACCGAATCATAAGGTCAATGTCATCTGATACATACCTGTATATTCAATATATGTTCTATATGTCTCATACATTGGTATATCTATAAATACATATTGTGAGGTAGCGCTCACTGAGCGTGTTGGGGAACACTCACTTCATAGTGGATTTGAAGCAACAGTTTCTATGAAAATCACGTCCTGTCGGTTTATTACAGTAAACATAAAGCTCTACTGCGACTTTGTAGCCAGTATCCATGGCATACATGGAAACACAGGGCTCAATTCTTACCAGTTATTAAAGTAATAAAATAATTGACGAGGCCGACTAGAGGGAATAAAACAAGGCCGTGGACTTTATTAAGGTTTAAATTATTTTACCATAAATATTTAAAAATGAACATTTTAATAAATACAAGAATTATAATTTGATAAATTTTTGACTCAATACTAGGGATGAGCAAGTACCTTATTATTCGTGCTCGCTATCGAGTACCGCTACCTACTCGTTGCGAGCATAGCGAGTACGAATACTTTCGCAATGTATCTATAGATACACTGCGAAAGTAGCCTAAAAGTCAGTAAAAGTTGTTAAAAAATAATAAACTTACTTACTCACCTTTCGACGCCTGCACCGGGACCGCCAGATAACACATCCGATCACTGGACAAGGACCTTTCACTGCCAGCCAATCAGATGGCGGATAGCGATCTGGCCATTCAGATGGCGCTACGTCACAACTACGTCATCGCTAGCGGCCACCTGATTGCCCAGTTTGCAAGGTCCTGATAGTACATCTAGGACCTTGCAAATTGGCCAATCAGGTGGCTGCTAGCGATCACGTGGTTGGGACGTGGCGCCATCTGAATGGCCAGATCGCTACCGGCCATCTGATTGGCTGGTAGTGACAGGTCCTTGTCCAGCGAGTGGAGGTGAGGTTTTCCGGTCCTGATGCAGGTGATGGAAGGTGAGTAAGTAAGTTTATGACTCACCGTGGCCGGGGACTCCGGTTTAGACAGGCTGTAGCTCCTTCCTCCTTGTCACGGGGTGCCGCGCCTGCCGGTAGTGGGGCACGGTTGAGTGCAGATCAAAAGTTATAGACGTCTTGCGAGAACAGATTAAGGGGTTAATTTATCCGTGACGCCACCTATGAGTAGTTCGGTAAGGACTACCGACCCTGCGGTACCTCCGGGGGATGGATAGCAGCGAGATGGAACGCTCCCCACAGGCTGAGCGGTGATCCCGGAGGCTGGAGCTGCTCAAGATGTTGTGCGGCAGCTGCGGTTACCTTGTTGTGCGGACGGACAGTTCATAAGGAAGCACAGACACAGAAAGTCTCTATAACGGGTCTTTACTGTAACCAGCAGGCAGTACATGGTATATAGTTACGGGTAGTAGACCGGGTGGACTCAGCAGTGATAGTGTCCCTTAGAGATCCGCAGTGTTCCTCCATTCTAGCTAAGTGTTTCGCCATTGTCGCCCAGGAATGCCAGATCGGGTACGGGGAGGCTGCTTCAATGCCCTATCCATGATGTACGTTCTGGATGTTCTGGGGAGCCTTGGATCCCTCGGTGGGTACACCGCTGGTTAGACGACTGGAAGTTGGCTGGTGGTGGGGTGCTCCTGTGAAGCTGCTCCTCCACTCTTCCGGTTCGCGTAGCAGAGGTGAACTGCTGCCAGCTTCGGTACCAGTGAACCGGCTGTAATTTGGGCACGGGAGTCTTTTGGAACCCGTGTTTGGTGATGCCCGATCCCGGTTGTTAAGGCCTCAGGTGCTAACACCCGACCGGTGACGGCCCAGGGGCTGCACGGCGGTGCAGAGCCCCCGCTCCTACGTTACTCCTCTCCAAGTCCAAGTCTGTTTCTCTCTAACTTCTTCTACACACTACCCTTGCACTCCGCCCACCAGGACCCTGGTTGATCCCCTCTACTAGTGTTGCATGCAGGGTTTGGATCTCTAAGTTAACCGGATAACTGCTGGGTCAGAGAATATTGCTGCTGCATTTATGGCTGCAATACCCTCCTGTGACGCACTCGTTGCGGGGCGCCACATTTATTATTATTTTAACAACTTTTATTCACTTTTAGGCTACTTTCGCAGTGTATAGATACAGTCTATAGATACACTGCGAAAGTATTAGAACTACTCGCTACTCCCGAGTACACATAAGTACTCGGAGAGTAGCGAGTAGCCTGAATACCGAATAATAGCGAGTATACTCGCTCATCCCTACTCAATACCAAATAATCTTTATAATTGAATCGGTAAACAATACCAAATCCATCCCAACCGGGCAGCACATAATTATATGTGGCCCTCCAAAAAACACCCAAGACCTTGCTCTATCATCCTCTGCAACTCTGAATTGAAAATATCCAATTCGATGTCCCCTAAGTGGACTCCGTCCTTTCAATACATACCCGTAACGAAACCTTCAAGGTCCACATGCCAATAGGAAGGCTCACTTATAGAAGCGAGATACCTTTCCAGAAGCCTGCTCACCTGCTTCCAGATAGACTCCATAAATTATAAGCGCTTATGTGGCGCCCCTGTGGATCCAGTCACCACAGAGATGCTGCAGCCCTGTTAGGGTGTAGTATCCCACTCACGGATAAGAGGGGAACAGACCGGTACCAGGACACCCAGATCACACTAGGAACCATTGTAGTGGGGCTGGTAGTGAGGAAGTAGTTAGAGGGAGCACCTGGGAAGGAGTGAGGCCAGGAAGAACACACGTAGAGGACGTGGGACACGTGACTAAGGGGTATAAATAGAGCGGGAAAGATCTAGAACACAGGAGAGAGGTGTTCTCCTCGGTAAGGTACCTACTGGGCCATCCTGCCTAGACTGCTGTTATACTAATGCCCTGACCCTGGTCTGGAGTCCAGTGGAGGTGACAGGAGGACTTTACAGCTCCCATCTACAGCCGGGGGCCCTGGAGGCACCTCTGGGACAGACGCCCCCTGGACTCTGACTCTCACTGACAGGAGCGCAGCCTAAGCCTGGAATGCTGACATCGCCGCCTTCATTCACTGATCCGGTGCCTTGCCAGAGATGAGCGGGCAGGAGGAGACCCTGGGATTTCCTGCTGGGACATCGTGTGGTGTCGCGGCCCATCCAGCCGGGAGGATCCGGTCTGGGAAACCACAGCTCTGCCCAGCGCTGAACCCGGTGCAGAGGCTCACTAACAGGCCGGGTCTCTGACAATAGTGATGCCACGGGGTGTACTTGTCTAACTCAGGGGGAGAAGGAGACACTAGGGAGCTGTTAGCACCGCTCTCCCCCTTACCGATTTATGTCCCGTAGTGGTGATAATACCAAGTGCCCCCCTCCCGACTTTCTCTCCCTAACCTCCCATTGGCATACAGTATAAGCCAACTGGGGACATCACTGGCAGTCATATATAGCCCCCCTTATAGTGCCTGGCCATACCACCATCTACACTCTGTTGCAGGGCCCTGCTCCTTGACAATATCTAGACTGCAGGTGACCATCTGACCAATCTCCATTGTCCCCACTAATACAATCCTCATTTCATAGCTCAGAAAGGACTTAATCATAACATTAACAAACTAAAGACGCCTGTACTGGAAATCTATCCCAAAACAGCGGGATCCTAACCTTGCCATGTCTGCGGCATCCCTACAGGTCATTGCTGACTCTATCACAAAGCAACGGATGCCAACGATTGATGCCAAACTATTGTCCTATTAATCCTCATTATCTTAGATCACTACCCAGCTGTGTGACCACACCAAAAACCTTCTACAGCAGAACAGCAGATCTCTGATCTTGAAGATATGGTACAATCCTATGTTGTTCAAATTAAAGATGAAGATCTAGCGATAGAGCAGCTTCAAGACAAATTCAATGACTTAGAAAATCGGAGTGGTAGAAACAATCTTTGGCTTGTTGGGGTCCCGAGTCAGTGAAGGACTTACAACACTTTACCTCAACGTGGCTCCCTCAAGCTCCTAATCTATCTCACTATCCCGGCTCAATGGTGGTGGAGAGGGCCCATAGACTAGGACCTCCAACTCCGGCACCCGTCAGCGTCCTTTAAGCTACTTAATTATCAGGAAAAAATGCAATAGTTTAGAACATTTAAGGTACCTTTACACGCCGCTACGACAGGATGGATACAATCCGCTACTTCACGTGCACGAGCATGCACAAACGGTTACAAACGGTAAACGCACCATCTTCACACGCCGACACAAGGTGCGCTACGCTACACTACATCTACAGCTAGATACATCGCCGGGTGTCTCAAGTAGCCATCTGTAGCTCATTTACACACCGCTACAACCAGCTACTATGGGCGTACCTGGTGCAGCAGGGACAGCACATAGGCGTGCCACAATTGTGGATTACGAGACGTCCGTACGCTGATAGGACAAAGCAATAACATCATGATTGGGCAGGCATCGCAGGAGGCTGATTAATACATGACGCTCGAGCAATTGTGTAGTGTGACTGGGCAGCTTCTTAAATATGCCGCCCTGTGCGGCGACAACCAATCGCAACGCAGGAGCTTCCTCCAATGATCGCTGAAGGGGGCGCGGAAACCCGGAGCCTGTGTCACGCCCCAGCTACATAGCATGGTGTAGAAACAACCCTTCTGTTCCTTCTTTACACGCCGATACAGCTCGCTACAATCGGCTTTGTAGCCATCTGTTTTCGAGCAGTGCTGGGAAACAGATGTATCTGTAGCCGGCTGTCACGTCCTGTCTTCACACGCTGCTACTACGGGCTATATTGACGCTACGGGGCCCTTTACACGCCGCTACAACAGGATGGATACAATCCGCTACAGGCTACAAATGTAGCTTGTCGCGCCAATATAGCCCGTAGTAGCGGCGTGTGAAGACGGGACTACACAGCCGGCTACAGATATATCTGTTTCCGAGCACTGCCCAATAACAGGTGGCTACAAAGCCGATTGTAGCGAGCTGTATCGGCGTGTAAAGAAGGAACAGAAGGGTTGTTTCTACACCATGCTATGTAGCTGGGGCGTGACACAGGCTCCGGGTTACCGCGCCCCTTCAGCGATCATTGGAGGAAGCTCCTGCGTTGCGATTGGTTGTCGCCGCACAGGGCGGCATATTTAAGGAGCTGACGAGTCACAATACACAATTGCTTGAGTGTCAAGTATTAATCAGCCTCCTGCGATGCCTGCCCAATCAGGATGTTATTGCTTTGTCCTATCAGCGTACGGACGTCTCGTAATCCACAATTGTGGCACGCCTATGTGCTGTCCCTGCTGCACCAGGTACGCCCATAGTAGCTGGTTGTAGCGGTGTGTAAATGAGCTACAGCTGGCTACTTGAGACACCCGGCGATGTAGCTAGCTGTAGATGTAGCGTAGCGTAGCGCACATTGTGGCGGCGTGTAAAGGAGGTGCGTTTACCGTTTGTAACCGTTTGGGCGTGCTCGTGCACGTGAAGTAGCGGATTGTATCCATCCTGTTGTAGCGGCGTGTAAAGGTACCTTTAAGGTACCTTTACACGCGGCTACATTTCTAGGGTGGCTACAGGTAACTTACTGGTTGCAGTGAAATCATGGAGACAAGGTTCTATCTTGTTGCTGTGTACAAATGGAATAATCTCTCCATGATTTCACTGCAACCAGTAAGTTACCTGTAGCCACCCTAGAAATGTAGCCGCGTGTAAAGGTACCCTTTGAGCTATGCCGGAAGTAAAATACAAGGGTCACTCCCTTCTTATATTTCAAGGTTTTTCTGCAGTGGTGACAGCCAAGCGCCGGGCCTTTTCACCGGTTTGTAAGCTTCTCCACAATAGGAGCATACTGTTTGCCCTGTCATACCCGGAACACCTCAGGGTTGAGATTACAGGAAAAACAATGTTTTTGATATACCATGACAAAGCGATGGAGGTGGTGAAACGTTCCTCTCAGGCCTCCTCTCTGACCAACTGACTCTGTATTTCTGATCTTGGTAGAGGATTTTTTTCCCCTTTTTTATTTATCCACTATATTGGTCACGATAGCTGACATTCTTTGCTTATATATAGCTACCATCTTGGCATATATCTAGTGCACATTATTTGCTCGTATTTACTACTGCATATTCCATGGAGATCTTCTCCGTCGAGCTTTTATTATGTAATGTTTACCATTGTGGTTTGCTTATTCTTGTTGGGCACGTTGTGGTTTCCTCTTACCTGGGTGAGGTCTTAGCTTGGTTCTCTTGGGCATGGGGGTCTGCTTGAGTGGTACCCCGCAACGAGTGCGTCACAGGAGGGTATTGCATCCCTGACTTCAGATGCAATATTCTCTGACTAAGCAATGACATGGTTAACATCAGAGCTCCATACCCTACATGCACATCAGAATAGAGGGCCAATAAGGTCCTGGTGGGCGGAGTGTAGGTGTAGAGTGTAGGAGAAGGTAGAAGAAGGAGGAAGGAGAGAGAAGTGGTCGGGAGGAACGTAGGAGAAGGGGCCCTGCACAGTTCCGTGCTGCCCTGCAGACCACCTACCTGTTGGCGCCATTACTCGGTGCCTAACAACCGGAACCTGGGCAACCACCTAATGGGTCAAAATACACCCGTGCCCATCACTCACCGGATCACTGGTTCCGAAGCTGAACAGTCGTTCATCGCTGCCCAGCAAACCAACAGTGGAGGACCTGCTTTCTAGGAGCGCCCCACTACCGCCGCAACTAAAGCCATCTTGCCACCGGAGTACCCACTAAAAGGAATCTGGCTCCCCTCACACCGGAACGTATACACCGGCCTGGAAATCTAAGTAGCCCCCTTGTACCCGAACTTGGCACACCAAGGCGACATCGGCAACCCATCTAGAACTGGAGCTGTGCCTTCCTGAAATGTTAGGATCGTGGCTTGTGGGGAGCCGGATCCGATTTTCCAATCCCATAGACTCCTATATTAGCGGGGCTTTCTGAACGCCTTTCAACAGCTGGTAAACTGCAACAATGCTAGTTAGTGACCCGCCACCGAAGAGTTGGAGAAAAGATGAAACGCCGTACAAAGTCTTAGCCTGCCCAGAATGACGGTGACTATTCCATAGACGGTAGTCACAAAACGAGAGCACGAGTTCCGTACTGTCATTGACCACAGGAAAGTGTCTCTCCTCACAAAACGCAGACCAGTCCCGCCATGCGGCCAAATAGGCAGCCCATGTCGAGGGAGTTATAGAATTACTAATAAACTCGGGGATCAGACCTCCAGTACCGTCCATAGACCTGGCGGGCCGTCCACCCCGCTCCGGAACTGCGGAAATCAATCCACTGCTGCCAGGAGAGAAATAAACCAAGTTCATATCATGAATTGCCTTCAGCCAGATACTAAACCTGAGGCAACACAAAACCACCTGACCAAGCACGCGACTAATAGGGGAACATTTTGAAGAGAGCATACTAAGCACAAAAACTGAACCCGACGTAAGTAACCGGAATTGGATACTTTTGTTATACTCCAGCTTAGTGCAAGGGGTGTACTGTCTTCTCTGACGCTAAGGGGACCCCAAAATTACCTATCACTGTAAAGAATGGGAAAGCAAGGAGAAACAATCATCAGACGACCCCTTTTCTATAAGCAAATAATCGTCCAAGTAATGTAGGATGTCCCCTGATGGAAAATCAGCTCAACTGCCCAGGATAAGACAGTAGAAAAAGACTCAACATAAAAGCAAGAAAGGGAAAACAACCATGAGTGGGCATCGCTCAGAATAAAACTGCCGCTAAAATGATACCCCAATGAATTGAAACCTGTGGGTGGACCCGTAAGAGGCGGAATGCTGATTTAATATCCAATTCTTACCACTCCAACGTAACAAGTCCACCATAGCATCAAAAGAACTATACGTAACCGAGGCCGCAGACAAGCCGACCTCATCATTAAGGGACTGACCTTGTGGAAATGACAAGTGATGTATGATGCAGAAGACCCCGGTTCTTTTTTAGGAACAACCCAAAACTGGGTGTTCCACAATATTACGCAGCCACAGTTTTCAAAGTAACACGGGAAAGAAAAAGACTCTCTGCTGCCGAAAAGCCACAAATAGTGCAATGCCTTGGACAAGGGAAGAAAACATTAGATATTGCAGGAAAATGTAAGCGTGATCATCGTATTGTGAAGAGATTTGTGGCTGATTCTGAGCACAGATGTGTTCGTGCAGATAAAGGCAGAATGAGGAAGGTTTCTGCCATGCAAGTTCATCAGATTAAGAGAGCAGCTGCTAAAAAGGCCTTACAAACCAGCAAACAGGTATGTGAAGCTGCTGGAGCCTCTGGAGTCCCTCCAACCTCAAGGTGTAGGATCCTTCAGAGGCTTGCTGTGGGGCATAAACCTACTATTTGCCCACCCCTAAACAGTGCTCACAAGCAGAAACAGTTGCAGGGGGTCCATACATACATGAAGACTAATTGTCAAACAGTCTTGTTACTGATGAGTGCCGAGCAACCCTGGATGGTCCAGATGTATAGAGTGGTGGATGGTTGGTGGATGCCACCATGTGCAAACAAGGCTGCGACGTCAGCAGGGAGGTGGAGGAGTCAAGTTTTGGGCTGCAATCATTGGGAAACAGCTGGTAGGCCCCTTTAAGGTTCCTGAAGGTGTGAAAATTACCTCTGCAAAGTATATAGAGTTTCTGACTGAGAACTTTCTTCCATGGTACAAAAAGCAAAAACAGAAGCAAAATCATCCTCATGCAGGACAATGCCCCATCTCATGCTACAAAGAAAAATACCTCTGTGCCATTGGCTGCTATGGGCATAAAAGGAGATAAACTCATGGTGTGGCCACCATCTTCCCCTGACCTCAACCCTATAGAGAACCTTAGGAGTATAATCAAGCAAAAGATCTATGAGGGTGGGAGGCAGTTCACATCAAAACAGCAGCTCTGGGAGGCGACTCTGACATCATGCAAAGAAATACAAGCAGAAACTCTCCAGAAACTCACAAGATCAATGGATGCAAGAATTGTAAAGGTGACATCAAAGAAGGGTTCCTATGTTACCATGTAACTTGGCCTGTTAGGAGGTTTTGGAGGTAAATAGCTTTTTATTTCAGTGAATGTGACCTCCTAATGCTGCAAATTCAACAAATCAGCATTTTCACTTCTTTCAAACAAATCAAATGTTTAGAAACTTTCCTGTGCCGAATAATGTGGAACATTGAAGATTATACTGTTATCATAGGGAGATTTCTTCAATAAAATTCCATGTATCCTGTAACGGGTGATGACTTATTACACTGACTGTCATCTGCACCGACCATTTAGGAAAATCAGAGAAAAAGAACATTTGCATAATAATTTGGAACATGGTATATAGGTTGAACCACTCCTAATTTATGCGCTAAGATCGAAACCAGGTTCTTCCCCACCACTAGGGATTAGCGAGTACCGCAATATTCATACTCGCAATGAGTAGGTAGCGGTACTTGGTACTCGTTGCGAGCATAACGAGTACGAGTACTTTCGCAGATCTATCTATAGATACACTGCAAAAGCAGCCTAAAAGTCATTAAAAGTTGTTAAAAATAATAAAATTACATACTCACCTATCCGACACCTGCACCGGGACCGGCAAAGAAGACATCCGATCACCGGACAAGGACCTGTGACTACCAGCCAATCAGATGGCCGGTAGCGATCTGGCTAATCAGATGGCGCCACGTCACAACCACGTGATCGCTAGCAGCACCTGATTGTCCATATTGCAAGGTCCTAGGTGTACTGTCAGGACCTTGCAATCTGGCCAATCAGGTGGCCGCTAGCGATCACGTGGTTGTGACGTGTCGCCATCTGATTTGCCATATCGCTACTGGCCATCTGATTGGCTGGTAGTGACAGGTCCTTGACCTTGTGTGTACCAGTGAGGATATAGCAGTCCTTCACTCACTGACCTCAGTCAGTCACACAAATCACAAATCCTCTTTCCTTGGGGCTACCTATCAGAACTGTGGCCAGATTCACAGACCAGCTCTAGCTCACCATCCTGTAAGGCCACTTACTGGGAACACCAACCAGGTCCATCGATTGCTATGTTTATTAGCATCTGTCATTAGTCCAGAGCCTCAGAAGTCTCTGCCGTTTACTGGCTTCTCGCAGACACAGCTCACCTGGGCACCTGGTCTCCTCACCATGTGCTACAAATAGGAAGGCTGTACTTCCAGGATCAGAGACCATGTGATCCCATAGCAGTCTCACTATAACACATGAGACACACTCATGGGAGGTATGTGGCCAGCCAGGCCCGGCCAACACTTTCTGACTAACCTGTAAATCCAGCCCTTATCTCACAGTCAAATTTGTGGAGCTACAAGTCCCAGCGAAACAACCTGGATTTACATCACAGCACACCTCTGCCTATGCGATACATACCAGCCACTTACGATATAGCAGGTCACTACCTATATATATATGTATATATTTATACAAAGTTGTGATTAACTGGAGGACTGCTGAGCTTCATGTGGACAACTGCCCTCCGGAGGATTCCTGGGATCGATAAGAGTAAAGGCAGTAATTGACACAAAATAAGAAAAGTCACCAGTATGACCCTGTGTGGCTCCAGTGTGGCCCCCTGTGGATCCAGCGTGGCCCCCTGTGGCTCCAGTGTGGCCCCCTGTGGATCCGGTGTGGCCCCCTGTGGCTCCAGTGTGGCCCCCTGTGGATCCGGCGTGGCCCCCTGTGGCTCCAGTGTGGACCCCTGTGGATCCGGCGTGGCCCCCTGTGGCTCCAGTGTGGCCCCCTGTGGATCTGGCGTGGCCCCTCAGGTGCCCACTGTGGTTTACATCTCTACAGGGGCCACTCTCTACATTTATCAGGTCCTAAGAAGACATTTTTCATGGTTTTCCCCCTCCTCACACAGACAGTTGGGATAATTTGTAGTTGGGTCCACTCCTTTTACCTGTCTACGTCTCTCCTTGCTGTATCCTCCAGGGTCACACACTGGAGACCTCCGTGACTTGTCGCCATCTGAAGTGTCTCGTAACTCGCCATGAATTGATCTTGGCTCGTCTGTATTGATTACCTGATCAGACTCTGGAGGAATCTCTGAAGGTTGCGGATTTCAGTGTCGTTGTTTATAAAGAGAACATCGAGGAAGTTGTGAAAATCAATCAGAATCTAATTATGGAGAGAAACCAAAGAAAGATCTGCAACACGGAGAACGTGTCCAACATATCCAGAGAGACTGCTGTCTCCAGTCACAGGGGATTTACAGGGGTCTCCATCATTAGTTCTGCAGAGGGGATCTCAGGAGAGGGGGTCTCCGGACAGGGGGTCTCAGTAGAGGAGGCTTCAGGAGAGAGGCTCTTAGGAGAGGGGGTCTCGAGAGAGAGAGTCTCAGGGGAAGGGTCTCAGGACAGAGGGTCTCCGGAGAGGAGGCCTCAGGAGAGAGGCTCTTAGTAGAAGTGTCTCAGGAGACAGGGTCTCGGGAAAGATGGTCTCAGGTCAGGAGGTCTCAGGAGAGTGGGTCTTAGGAGAGGAGGTCTCAGGAGAGAGAGTATCAAGAGAGGAGGTCTCAGCAGAGGAGGTCTCAGGAGAGGGAGTATCAGGAGAGGAGGTCTCAGCAGAGGAGGTCTCAGGAGAGGGAGTATCAAGAGAGGAGGTCTCAGGAGAGGGAGTATCGGGGGCGTGGCCTGGCAGCTGATGGCGGAGGTCGCATAAACCAGGAGCTCCCGGACCGCAGGGCACAGAAGCGGCTATAAAGCACGACCCGGTGTACTACCGATCACCTAGTTTACTCCTGTCTTGAGTGGAAGCACCAGAGCGCTGATGGGTAAGGTGAAATCCCCCCAGCAGCCGCTCCCTAAGAGAGTGACAGACTTTTTCCAGTCAGGCCGGCAGGACGCTAACACCTCTTCCAATATGGCGCCGCCTTCCCCCCGGGCGGCCAGAGCTTCCCGCCGAGAGGCCGTCTCCCAGGTCTCTGCACCTTCCTCTTTACCAGAGGAGGGCCCGGTCACGTTTGCACACATGAGAAGTCTGTTTGTAGACCTCCGTGCCTCTATACAGGAGGACATTAAGAGCGTGGTGGCAGAGCTGAGGGGAGATGTAGCAGAGCTGGGCTCCCGGACGGACCATCTGGAGGCTAAAATGTCAGAGCTCGTCCAGTCACATAATGCCTTACTGGATGACCATGAACTCCTCCAACAGACAATGGTGAAGATACAAGCGAAACAATGTGACCTGGAGGACAGAAGCCGACGCAATAATGTACGTCTCAGGGGTGTAGCAGAGATAATCTCCAATGCCGAGCTGCGATCTTTCCTGCAAGACTTCATGATGGAGCTGCTCCCGGAGTTGGACCGACGGGATCTTAAAATTGATAGAATTCATCGGCTCCCTAAACCACCTACTGTACGAGCTGACCTACCCAGAGATGTTCTCGCAAGAGTTCATTTCTTTGAAACAAAGGAGGAATTTATGCAAGCTCTGCGCAAGAATCCTACGCTCCCAGAAAGATTTACTGGTGTGGAGGTTTTCCCTGACTTGTCACCAGGGACGCTGGAGATGCGGCGGGCCTTTAAACAGTACACCACGGTTCTCAGAGATAATGATATCTCATATGTCTGGGGGCACCCGACTAAACTGATCATCCGGAGGGACAACTCCACCCATGTCTGCCTGCTTCCTCTGCAAGCAAAGAAGCTGCTGATGAGCTGGGGTCTCTATAAGGAGAATGCTCAACCTGCCTCCCAGCCCCCTGACCCAAAGCTACCCCGTGCTCCAAAATCTGCTGGCAGAAGAAGAAGAATTGAGACGGACTGGTCTGCTACTTGAACTCTCACACCACACCGAGGTCTTAATCATTATTGCCCTGGGATCGCTTTCCTGGACTTGGTAACTGCATCCCAGATTTTATTTTGTTCCCCCTTTATTGTACTTTGCTTGCCTCTTACTATATCCTCTCTGTACTCTTTTTTCCTCTTACTAATCTACCTTTACTCTCTCTTCACTTTTCCTCATTCTGCCCCTCTATCCTCCCACCCCTTCTCTAATCTTTCTCCTTCCTCTCTTAGCTCCTTTCTAGCATAATTACCCTTTTTATTATTGGGATCCTTTTGCCCCCTTGAGCGAATTTTTTTCGCTTCCGGTTCGCCTCATTGAGGTTTGTGAACCTCCCCGTCACTGGGGGATTGTTATATAATCTTTAATTATTTTTTTTTTTTTTTTTCCTCTTTCGGTGTGTTGGTTTGTGTGTCGGTTTTTGATTTATCATGTTTTTTCTTCCTTCCCTAAATCCTTGTCACTGCATCCAAGTTTTTAGCATAACTACGGTGAGCAACCTCTTGATAGTTTTTTCTTTTACCCATAATGCATATTTCACTATTATCCATAAATGTTAACGGGCTTAACTCCCCCCAGAAGCGGGCTTTCCTGCGAAATCAGATCAAGAAATCGCGTTCAGATATAGTGATGCTACAGGAGACGCACCTTCTGGAGGGAGATAATCGCAGAATAGCGTCCCGCTTTTATCCAGATCAGTTTTTTGCCAATGCCAGAACGAAAAAGGCGGGTGTTGCAATTTTGATACGCTCTAGCGTATCCTTTGAATTGATTGATCAGATCTCCGACCCGGAGGGTAGATTCCTGATGATCTCTTGCCGTCTGAATAATATAACCTATTCCTTGCTATCAGTCTATGCTCCCAACACCCGCCAAATTTCGTTTGTACGGGCGCTGTTTGAGGACCTTACCCCCTCTTTTAGGGGACACAGGATAGTCGCCGGTGACTTTAACGCCCCCCTAGATAAGATCTTGGACTGTTCGTCACCTGCAGACTGCAGAAAAGAGCTTGGCCTGGTGATATCTGAATATCACCTACACGATGTTTGGAGATATCACCACTCCGCCGAACGAGATTACACATTTTTCTCGCATAGACACGGCTCCTTTAGTCGTATAGATTTTATTCTAATCAGCGATTCACTGCTCCCACACTGTCTCGGGGCTGAAATTGGTGATATCTCCTGGTCCGATCATGCCCCACTGACCATCAAATTAGAGGACTCCATGTCCCCTGCGCCCTCGTTCCACTGGAGGCTGAATGACCACCTCCTTGCCTCGGCATCTACTTGTGATGCACTGGCGGCTCAGCTTCAGGAATTTTATTTGATCAATGATACAGACGGTATGGCCCCAGATACACTTTGGTATGCTCATAAGGCGGTCATGAGAGGGCATTTGATTAAAACGGCAGCTCATGCAAAGAAGATTTTTAATAGTTCTCTGACGGCGTTGCTTTCCAAAATTAAAACTCTTCAGTCGACATATACCTCCTCACCTGATCCCGCCGTCCTGACCTCACTCTTACGCCATCGCAATCAACTACGCTCACTTCTCCTCTCCAGGGTGGAATATCAATTAAAAAAGACTAATTCAGCCTATTATGGCATGGGGGATAGGGCGGGGGCCCTCTTGGCCCGTAGAGTCAAGGGGGCAGAGGTTCACCGCAAAATTTCCCATCTTATAACTACCCGGGGTGAGACTATTCGAAACCCCATACAGATTGCGGATCAATTTAAAAAGTATTATGATAACTTGTACAATCTTAATATGTCCTCCTCAACTCCACAGCCCACCCCGGATGCCATTAAATCTTTTCTGGACAGAGCTAAACTCCCAACCCTTTCTCGCCTGCAACTAGAGTTTCTAAACCGTCCATTTACCCAGACTGAGATACTTCAAATTATTATTATTATTATTATTAGAAAACGGTCAGCCCCAGGTCCCGATGGCTTCAGTTACCAATATTATGCTACCTTCAGCGACATACTTGCGCCCCACTTGCTTAAACTGTTTCAACATTGGCAGGCGGAGGGGGTCATCAGAGCGGAGGGTCTGGCTGCTTCTATATCGACGATCCTCAAACCAGATAAACCTCCCACGTTGGAGAGTAGCTATCGCCCGATAGCGCTGTTGAACTGTGATCTCAAGATATATTCGAAGCTGCTGGCGGAGCGCCTCAAAGTAGTCCTCCCCTCCTTGATCGCTTTAGACCAGGTGGGCTTTATCCCGGGCAGACAAGCGAGAGATGCGACAAGGAGGGCAATTGACCTCCTAGAGGTTCTGGAGGAGAGAGGGACCCCCGGTGCACTCATCTCTTTGGACGCAGAGAAAGCGTTTGATCGGGTGCACTGGGGGTACCTGGCGGCAGTGCTAGACAAATTTGCTTTTAACGGCAACATAAAGTCCGCCATAATGGCACTATACTCCCACCCTTCGGCGGTGGTGAGAGCGGGGGGATTTTGCTCCTCCTCTTTTAAAATTTCCAACGGCACGCGTCAGGGTTGCCCCCTCTCTCCTCTAATCTTTGCTATGGCGATGGAACCGCTAGCAGCTATCATCCGAATGCATCCTGATTTCGCTGGTATTACAGTGGGACCCACAGAACATAAGATCTCCTTGTACGCGGATGATGTCCTCCTGACTTGCACAGACCCCCTGAAATCTATCCCGACGCTGATGAGTATTTTAGACGACTTCACTAATGCCTCGTATTATAGGCTTAATTTAACAAAATCCTCAATTTTCCCGGTGAACATCCCGCTTTCCATTCAGGAGACAATACGAGATTCCCATCCCTTCCTCTGGGCACCAGAGGGTTTCCGCTATCTAGGCATCTTTCTTTCATCCTGCAAATGTATTGTGCGCATTAATTGCGATTCTTTGCTCGCCTCGCTTAAACACTCTTTCACACAATATTCTGCGACTCAGTTGTCCTGGATAGCGAGGATTCAGACCGTTAAGATGATGGCACTCCCCAAAATTCTTTATATACTCAGATGTATACCCATTCTGTTCCCCAGTAGGTACCTAAATCAATTTAGGGTGGCTCTGGGGAGATTCATATGGAGTGGCAGGCCTCATAGAATTTCTATGACCACCCTCACTTTCCCATATTCGCTGGGTGGAGTCGGTATACCTGATATACGGACATACTATACGGCAATCGTATTAGACGTTGCTAAGAGCTACTGGGCAGAGTCCCCACCATCGTTGTGGCTACAGATTGAGGCCAGTTTTGCTCCGAGTGGATCTTCCAGACTCTACCTTGAGACGAACCTGTT
This sequence comes from Allobates femoralis, assembly GCA_033576535.1. Classification (NCBI taxonomy): domain Eukaryota; kingdom Metazoa; phylum Chordata; class Amphibia; order Anura; family Aromobatidae; genus Allobates; species Allobates femoralis. The sequence continues at coordinate 751,695,812 of JARQOC010000002.1, forward strand.
AAAGCGAACAATCCCGGCGACCTCACTCCAGGCAACGCGGACACTCTTAGATTTGTGGTCCAGACTCAGCAGAAGTCATTTTTCATTTCTGTATAGATACATCTCTCTTTCAGCCATAGAATCTCTCATACCGGATATTTCCTTCACCGCGTGGCGCACTAATGGACTCCACTTACTTTCGGATGTTTTACTTGACGGGAAACTAATACCTTTTACCCAATTACAAACAAAGTATGCATTGGCTCCTTCGGAGTTTTTCACTCACTTTCGCCTGGGTCATCTTTTACACTCGATCACTTTGCCCGAATGTGACCTAACCTCCATCTCTCTTCCTTTGCAGGCGCTTTTTAAGCAGTCCTCCCATTCCCCGCATGCCGTCTCCATTATCTATGATGCCCTTATGACCAGCCAAGCCACCGCCAAGCTTCCGTATATGTCCCGTTGGGAATCACGGTTCTCGTTCACTGCCTCCTTGGAACAATGGCATAATGCAGCAGGCCACGTGGCACATTTCACCTCGTGTATTAACCACCTAGAGCAGTCCAGGAAACTGTCTTTGGACTGGTATTTGACTCCTCATCGTGTCTCCAAGTTTAGAGGGCGAGGGGCTCCTTCTTCACCTAATTGTTGGAAGGGTTGTCCCGTATTGGGCACAGAAGCTCACTTATGGTGGGATTGCATTGGAGTTAGGAGATTCTGGTCCGGAGTTGAGGCACTTATGGTGACACTAACGGGTCTCCCGATTCAGTTAGATGCCCCCTTGGCCCTTCTTGGACTGGATCTGGAAGCATTTCCACGTACCCTGCGCCCGATCATCACTAATGTATTAATTGCGGCTCGTCTTACCATAGCTTCTCATTGGAAATCACCAAAGTCGCCAGACATCCCAGAGCTTTTGGCTAGATTAAATCAGCACTTTTCTCACGAGCTAATGCTAGCACACGATCTTAAACGTAAGACTAAGATTTTAAATTGGTGGGACCCTTGGGTCACTTCATCCTATAACGAGGTTGTACTTCATTCTTGATAGACCCAGTCAAACTTTGCCTCAAATTTTGCCTTTTGATTGATGTTTTCTATGTAGATATGCATTTTCCAGATGTATGCTCGTAATTACACGTATTGTTGGATGCTTCCCCCTCCCCTCCCCCTCCTTGAGCGCATGGCAATTAGTGCTATGCTACTCTCCTTTCTGTTAATGGTTGTCTGATTTTTCTGTAATGATTCAATAAAAATCCAATGGTTTAAAAAAAAAAAAAGGAGAGGGAGTATCAGGAGAGGAGGTCTCAGAAGAGGAGGTCTCAGGAGAGGGAGTATCAAGAGAGGAGGTCTCAGAAGAGGAGGTCTCAGAAGAGGAGGTCTCAGAAGAGGAGGTCTCAGCAGAGGAGGTCTCAGGAGAGGGAGTATCAAGAGAGGAGGTCTCAGAAGGGGAGGTCTCAGAAGAGGAGGTCTCAGGAGAGGGAGTATCAAGAGAGGAGATCTCAGAAGAGGAGGTCTCAGCAGAGGAGGTCTCAGGAGAGGGAGTATCAGTAGAGGGGGTCTCAGTAGACAGGGTCTCAAGAGAGGGCTCTCAGAAGGGGGTTCTCAGAATAGGGGTCTCAGCAGAGGGTGTCTCAGAAAAGGGGGTCTCAGGAGAGGAGGTCTCAAGACAGGGAGTGGATTTCATTTTACGCTAAAAGGTCTTCATCCTGGTTTAAGCTAATAAATAATTAAACTAAATGCCATAAGGTCCCTCTCTATTTTGATAACCAGCGAAGGTAAAGCTGACAGCTGCAGGCTGATATTATCAGGGTGAGAAGGTTCATGTATATTGAGCCCTTCCCAGCCTAAAAATATCAGTCCGCTGCTGCCACAGAAGTGTCACATCACATTAGATTCTCCAATTCTGGTAATCATTTTTAGGGTTGCTGTCAGCTATGTAGTATCAGCTGGCATGAAGCTAAGGGGTTTGTGAGGGAGGGGTGTCTATCAGACCCTATAAGTACAAAGAAAAAAACCCGCCAAAAATATTTTATTTAACCCCCCCCAATTCTTGCCCTGATTCACCAATTTATTCAAAAATGTAGAGAAAGCCATGTAGCTCCAAAGTAGTCCACCAAATCCAAAGTAGTCCACAAATGGGAACCTGAAAGACATAAAAAGAGAGAGATAAATAAGTAGTTGGGCATTACGGAGCCCAGACTGACCAGGAGTGGCCTATGAAGCATTGTTCCTATCAGTATGTCTTTGGACACACATATATATATTTTTTTTTTCTGTTTTTTTTTCTCCTTTTTTTTCTATTTATTATATATACATACCGGTATATATATTTTGTGGTGATATATATATATATATATATATATATATATCTGATTTGATCCCATACACAGACTTTTAGCTTGTCTGTGCACAATGACCTTTTCCTGGTCTTCCAAGATCCTTGCCGCCTGTCTGCGTTCTCTAGGACTTCTGCTACCTGTCTGTGGTCTTCAGAACCTCTGATACCAGTTTTAGGTCAGCAGAACTCTGCTTTGTGTCTGTGGTCACTAAGACATCAGCTACCTGTCTATGATCTCCAGATCTACTCCTATCTGTCTGCGGTCTCAGAACCTCTGATACCTGTTTTAGGTCTCAGAACCTGTGCTATGTGTTTGTGGTCTCCAAGACATCAGCTACCTGTCTGTGGTCTCCAGAACCTTTCCTGTCCTTAGTCTCCACACCACCACTACCTGTCTGCCATCTCGAGAACGTCTGCTACCTATCTGTGGTCTCCAAGATCTCTGCTATCTGTCTGTGGTCTCCAGGACTACACCTACATGTCTCTGATCTCCAGAACCTCTGCTACCCATTTTCACTGTGTCTCAACTGTCTTCTGTACCTACACCCATGGCCTGTCCGCCAACCCAGACTTTGGACTTGAAGGATCCACCTTCCAAGGTCCATGGCCTGCGTGCCCACCTGGACCTTGGAGGATCCACCTAAACAGGTCCATAGACTGTGTACTGACCCAGACTTTAGGCTTGGTTCACTAGGTCCATTGTCTGTGTGCCCATCAAGACCTTGGGCTTGGATGATCCATCTGATTAGGTCCATGGCCTTTGTGCCCACTAGAACCTTGGGCTTTGGTCACCAGGTCCATGTCCTGTGTACTCACCCGGACCTTTCTTCTTGTTTTATATTTTTATTTTTCCTTACTCTCCTCTGTAGATCCATCATCCTCCACAGCGCTGCATAGATGTGATCATCACTGTCCCCATTGGCGCTCACAATCTACATGCCCTATCTCTATGTCCTAATCTCCTTCTTTCTTTTCCTCCTTCCTTCTCTCCTCCCTGCTTCTTCCTTTCCTTCATTCCTTTAGTAATTTTTGCCTTTGTATCCTTCCTTTCTTCCTCTTATAGCCTCTTTGTGTTTTCCCTCTTTTTCCTTCCATTATCTGTTTCTTTTCTGTGTTTCTTTAGTCATTTCCACCCTCCTTCCATCTTTCCTCCTATCCTTCCTTTCTTTATCTTCATTCTTTCCCTTCTTACTCACTATGTATTTCTTTTATATTTTTCTTCCTTTTTATTTTTTTCTCAATAATTTTCTACCTGTTTTCATTCCTCATTTCCCCTCATTCCTTTCTTCCTCCCTTTTCTATCCTCCTTTCTTCCTTTCATCTTCAATTCACAAATTCTTTTTCTCCTCCTTCCTTTCTTTGTTTTTTTCCTTTTTTCTCAACTCTCTTCCTGTTTTCCAATCTTCATTCGTTCCTTCCCTTCCTTTCTTCTTCCTTCTATTTCCATCCTTTATTCCTGCCTACCTTCACTCCTTTCTTCCTATTTTGTTTCCATTCCTATCATCTTCTACCACCTACTTCCTTCTTTCCTCTCATCCCTTCCCTCTTTCCTATATTCTCCCTATCTCTTTCTTTCCTTTCTATCTTCCCTCTTCCTTTATTTCTCCTCTCTTTCTATCCTCTCCTCCCTTCTCTTATCGTTGTCTCTGCCCTTCATTCCTCTTTCTTTCTTTCTTTCTTTCTTTCTTTCTTTCTTTCTTTCTTTCTTTCTTTCTTTCTTTCTTTCTTTCTTTCTTTCTTTCTTTTCTTTCTTTCTTTCTTTTTCTCCCATTCCTCCTTACTTTCTCTATCTTTCCCCCTTTTCCATCATGTTTTCTCTCACCTTGTTCACTGTCTTCCTTCCTCTCTCTGCTTTTATCCTTCAGCTTCTTCCTTTCTTTATTTCTCCCTTATTCCCTATGTGCCATCCTCTTATGACTTTTCTTTGTCTCCTTCCCTCTTCCTCTCTCTATTTCTTCCTTCTTTGCTTTATTCTCATCTGGGGCCCTGCTGACACAGGTAACCACAGAATCACCCGCAGCACAGATGGGTTTCCACAGCGGGTACACAGACACAAACAACACCTTCCACCCCGACACAGTAGGGGGAGCTCAACCTGCTGCCTTAGGCAGGATCCCCTATAATTACTGGTGCTGGGGGCGGAGTTAGACAGTAAATGTGGCAGATGCTAGAAGAGCTGTGAAGACGTCCTGGTGGTCGGTGCTGCGTTAAGCCCAAGCCAGTCACACCCGACAGTGCTCTGGACATTTCCCTACCAAGACACCAGTAAAAGGTAAAGAAACATCCAGCGGTGTGTGTGTCAGTTCCTCCCCCGCGCCCCTGCCATCCACAGAGACTGCCCCGCTATCCAACCATCCGGCCAGGTCCCTGCTCATCCATCCATCACCAGCACCTCTATCATCACTGGTGCATCCCTGCCTCGGGGGGTTAGCTCCACCTGCAGGGAGCTGTACCATCAGAGCCGCTATACCACCACCCTCCGGAGGACTGAAGGGGCGCTGGTGCTCAATCACCAGGAGCTGCGGGTGGCGTCACGAGAACTTTATAAACATTATTATCCCCATTACAACTATCCCCTTTTTTAAAGTAGACACCAGCACCACAGGTCTGGGCAGGCCACCAGTGACAACCCCACAACAGCAGAGGGCACAGATACCCGAGTCCCCATACCCTGGGTGAGTCACTCACTACCTCTACATCCTTTCTTTTTCCTTCATTTCATCCCTCTACTTTCTTCTCCTCCATTCTCTCATAGCTTTCTGTATCTGCCATCTATGTCTCTACTTCCTTTCTTATTCTCTTCCTTTCCTATCCTTCTTTCTTTTCTTCCTGTGTTCCTTTTTTACTATCTTCCTTTCTTTCTTTCTTTCTTTCTTTCTTTCTTTCTTTCTTTCTTTCTTTCTTTCTTTCTTTCTTTCTTTCTTTCTTTCCTTTCTTCCCATTGTTCTTTCCTTACTTCTTTCCTTTCCTTTCCCTCCTTTATTCTTTCTTTTTTTCTTCTATTCCTTTCTTTTATCTCTTCCTTTCTTCCATCCTGTGCTTTTTTCCTTCCCATCCTTCCTGTCCTTCTTTTCTACATCCCTTTCCTTCCTTCCTTTGTTCTTTTCTCCCCGTTTTTCCTTCTTGTCTTTCTTTCCTTCCTTCCTTCCAATCCTTACTTCTTTCCTTCCCCCTTCTTTCCTTCTTTTCCATCCTTCTTTCTCCTTTCCTTCCTTTAGTTCTTCGTTCTATTCCTTTCTTTTTTCTCTTTCTTTCCTTCCTTCCCATCCTATTTTCTTTCCTTCCCCCCCTTTTTCCTTCCTTCTTTTTCTATTTTCCTTTCTCCCTTTCCTTCTTTCCCTGCCTGCTTTCTTCCATTTTATCCTTCTTTCCTTCCTTCTTTCCTTCCCTCTTGTTTCTTTATTACCCATTCTTTTTCCTTCCTTCTTCTTTCCATCTTTTTTCCCTTCCACCCTTTCTTCCCTCTTTCTTTCCTTCCCCCTTCTTTCTTTCTGTTCCATCCGTCTTTCTTTCCTTTCCCCTTTCTTCCTTCTTTTCCATCTTTTCTTTTCTTCCTTCTTTATTTCCTTCTCTTTCCTTCCCCCTTTCGTCCTTCTTATCCTTCCATCCTTCCTTCTTTTCAATCATTCTTTCCTTCATTCTTTCTTTCCTTCCCCCTTCTTTCCTTCTTTTCCATCCTTCTTTCTTTCCTTCCCATTTTCTTTCTTCTTTTCCATCTTTCTTTCCTTCTCTTTCCTTCCTTCTTTCTTTCCTTCTCTTTCCTTCCGTCCTTTCTTCCCTGTTTTCCATCTTTCTCTCCTTCCTCTGGAGCAGTTCTGTTTCTGGGGATGTGATCACCCGGGGATGGGGATGGAGAGTATGAGTATATTCATTTTCTTCCCATTTATATGTAAATCTCCTGTGCGGTGGAGATAAGACGTGGAGTCATCTGCTGAGTGTAATGGGAGGATGAGCGGAGTCATAGAGCCGGTGACTCTCGCCCTTAACTCCCTCATACCTGACACCGCAGACAAGAGGGTCCCCACAATCCCTCCGGGGGCTCGTTATTTCACCGTCCATCCAGTGGTGTAACTCGAAGCTCAGGGGCCCCGATGTGAAAGCTCCAACGGGGCCCACACTTATTGCAAGTCTTTAGTAGCATTAGTCTTTTTCTATAGGCCAGAGGGACTCTTGGGGCCCCCTAGGCTCCGGGGCCCGGGTGCGATTACCACCCATGCACCTGTTGTAGACTCACCCCTGCGTCCATCGCTCCGTCCCAGCCCTTGTGTCCTCCATCGCAGGACAGTCTCCATAGGTGACATTGAGGCGGGTTGTATAGGAGGCTGCAGCCTCCGAGGAGGCAGAACGGTCACATTCCCGTCATTACTGGGGTCATACAGATCGCTATTGCTGGCTTACCTTTGGATAACATACGATATTGTCCCACGGGGGTCCGCCGATCAGCTTCCCCCTCCTACTGGCCCCCTAAAGAGGCTGTGGCCCAAAGCGTCAATGCCCCGAACTCAATATGGCGCAAAGGATTCTGCAGTCAACGAGGAGACGACCGCCAACCTCACCTCAATATATAAAATATAAGGGAGACAACAGAGGCGCAATAGTGCCCTATCACTCGGTATAGAATAGGGTCTTATAGATGAATTCAGGTTTGCACTAACCTGGTCCAGTTGTGACTCCCACAACTGGAATAGAAGCGTTGGTTTTAGTAATGCAGGCTGCTGCTGGACTTCCACCTCCACAGGGTCGTGGGTACTTCAAGAGTTCTGGGGTCAAAGGTGTGTTACAGTCCGCGCTACCCGATCATCCAAGGGATACCCTGAGGACGGTGCCAGGATTGGGCGCCGAAACGCGTTGGTTTGTAAGAATAAAGAAAACTTTTCTTGGAACACTGTTTCCCTTGTGATCCCTTGGATGATCGGGTAGCGCGGACTGTAACACACCTTTGACCCCAGAACTCTTGAAGTAACCACACCTCAATGGCTCGTTCTGAGGATCGCCCTATAGGGGGCATCACACTGGGGTCTGTAAGAAACAGTATGATCCGGTTCTTATGAGGGGGTCTCACATCTGTATAGAAATTAGGGGGTCTGCTCTGGGGTCTATATATAATGGTCTGGGGTCTATATTTAGGGTCATGTCTGAGGACTACATATAATGGTTTGGGGTCTATATTTAGGGTCATGTCTGGGGGCTATATATAATGGTCTGGGGTCTATATTTAGGGTCTGGTCTGTGGCCTGTATATATATAATAGTCTGGGGTCTATATTTAGGGTCTGGTCTAGGGTCTATATATAATGGTCTGGGGTCTATATTTAGGGTGTGGTCTGGGGGCTATATATAATGGTCTGGGGTCTATATTTAGGGTGTGGTCTGGGGGCTATATATAATGGTCTGGGCTCTATATTTAGGGTCAGCTCAGGGGGCTATATATAATGGTCTGGGGTCTATATTTAGGGTGTGGTCTGGGGGCTATATATAATGGTCTGGGCTCTATATTTAGGGTCTTTTCTGGGGCTATATATAATAGTCTGGGGTCTATATTTAGGGTCTGTTCTGGGGTCTATATATATAATAGTCTGGGGTCTATATTTAGGGTGTGGTCTGGGGTCTATATATAGTCTGGGGTCTATATTTAGGGTGTGGTCTGGGGGCTATATATAATGGTCTGGGCTCTATATTTAGGGTCTTTTCTGGGGCTATATATAATGGTCTGGGCTCTATATTTAGGGTCTGGTCTGGGGGCTATATATAATGATCTGGCATCTATATTTAGGGTCTGGTCTGTAGTCTATATATAATGGTTTGTTTCTATATTTAAGGTCTGGTATGAGGACTATATATATAATGGTCTGGGGTCTATATTTAGGGTCTGGTCTGGGGGCTATATATATATAATGGTCTGAGGTCTATATTTAGGGTCTGGTCTGGGGGCTATATATAATGATCTGGGGTCTGTATTTAGGGTCTGGTATGAGGACTATATATAATAGTCTGGGGTCTATATTTACGGTCTGGTCTGTGGTCTATATATATAATGGTCTGGGGTCTATATTTAGGGTCAGCTCGGGGCTATATATAATAGTCTGGGGTCTATATTTAGGGTCTGGTCTGGGGTCTATATATAATGGTCTGGGGTCTATAGTTAGGGTCTGGTCTGGGGTCTATATATAATGGTCTGGGGTCTATATTTAGGGTGTGGTCTGGGGGCTATATATAATGGTCTGGGGTCTATATTTAGGGTCAGCTCTGGGGGCTATATATAATAGTCTGGGGTCTATATTTAGGGTGTGGTCTGGGGGCTTCATATAATGGTCTGGGTTCTATATTTAGGGTCAGCTCTCGGGGCTATATATAATGGTTTGGGATCTATATTTAGGGTCTGGTCTGGAGACTATATATAATGGTCTGGGCTCTATATTTAGGGTCAGCTCTTGGGGCTATATATAATGGTCTGGGGTCTATATTTAGGGTGTGGTCTGGGGGCTATATATAATGGTCTGGGCTCTATATTTAGGGTCAGCTCAGGGGGCTATATATAATGGTCTGGATACTATATTTAGGGTCAGCTCTGGGGGCTATATATAATGGTCTGAGGTCTATATTTAGGGTGTGGTCTGGAGACTATATATAATGGTCTGGGGTCTATATTTAGGGTGTGATCTGGGGGCTATATATAATAGTTTGGGGTCTATATTTAGGGTCTGGTCTGGGGTCTATATATAATAGTCTGGGGTCTATATTTAGGGTCTGTTCTGGGGTCTATATATAATGGTCTGGTATGAGGACTATATATATAATAGTCTGGGGTCTATATTTAGGGTCAGCTCTGGGGGCTATATATAATGGTCTGGGCTCTATATTTAGGGTGTGGTCTGGGGGCTATATATATGGTTTGGGGTCTATATTTAGGGTCTGGTCTGGGGGCTATATATAATGGTCTGGGCTCTATATTTAGGGTCTGGTCTGGAGACTATATATAATGGTCTGGGCTCTATATTTAGGGTCTGGTCTGGGGGGGCTTATATATAATGGTCTGGGGTCTATATTTAGGGTCTGGTCTGTAGTCTATATATAATGGTTTGTTGCTATATTTAAGGTCTGGTATGTGGCTATGTATATAATGGTTTGGGCTCTATATTTAGGGTCAGCTCTGGGGGCTATATATAATTGGTCTGGGCTCTATATTTAGGGTCTGTCTGGGGGCTATATATAATGGTCTGGGGTCTATATTTAGGGTGTGGTCTGGGGGCTATATATAATGGTCTGGCTCTATATTTAGGGTGTGGTCTGGAGACTATATATAATGGTCTGGGCTCTATATTTAGGGTCAGCTCTGGGGGCTATATATAATGGTCTGCGGTCTATATATGATATAGTCTGGGGTCTATATTTAGGGTCTGGTCTGGGGGCTATATATAATGGTCTGGGGTCTATATTGAGGGTCTGCTCTGGGGGCTATATATAATGGTCTGGGTCTATATTTAGGGTCTGGTCTGGGGGCTATATATAATAGGTCTGGGGTCTATATTTAGGGTCTGGTCCGGGGGTCTATATATAATAGTCTGGGGTCTATATTTAGGGTCTGTTCTGGGGTCTATATATAATAGTCTGGGGTATATATTTAGCGTCTGGTCTGGGGTCTATATATAGTCTGGGGTCTATATTTAGGGTGTGGTCTGGGGGCTATATATAATGGTCTGGGCTCTATATTTAGGGTCTTTCTGGGGCTATATATAATAGTCTTGGGTCTATATTTAGGGTCTGTTCTGGGTCTATATATAATAGTCTGGGGTCTATATTTAGGGTGTGGTCTGGGGGCTATATATAATGGTCTGGGCTCTATATTTAGGGTCTTTTCTGGGGCTATATATAATGGTCTGGGATCTATATTTAGGGTCTGGTCTGTGGCCTGTATATATATAATGGTCTGGGCTCTATATTTAGGGTCTGGTCTGGGGGCTTATTATAATGGTCTGGGATCTATATTTAGGGTCTGGTCTGTAGTCTATATATATAATGGTTTGTTTCTATATTTAAGGTCTGGTATGAGGACTATATATATAATGGTCTGAGGTCTATATTTAGGGTCTGGTCTGGGGGCTATATATAATGATCTGGGGGTCTGTATTTAGGGTCTGGTATGAGGACTATATATAATAGTCTGGGGTCTATATTTACGGTCTGGTCTGTGGTCTATATATATAATGGTCTGGGGTCTATATTTAGGGTCAGCTCTGGGGGCTATATATAATAGTCTGGGGTCTATATTTAGGGTGTGGTCTGGGGGCTATATATAATGGTCTGGGGTCTATATTTAGGGTCAGCTCTGGGGGTTATATATAATAGTCTGGGGTCTATATTTAGGGTGTGGTCTGGGGGCTATATATAATAGTCTGGGGTCTATATTTAGGGTGTGTGGTCTGGGGGCTTCATATAATGGTCTGGGTTCTATATTTAGGGTCAGCTCTCGGGGCTATATATAATGGTTTGGGATCTATATTTAGGGTCTGGTCTGGAGACTACATATAATGGTCTGGGGTCTATATTTAGGGTCTGGTCTGGGGGCTATATATAATAGTCTGGGGTCTATATTTAGGGTCTGGTCCGGGGTCTATATATAATAGTCTGGGGTCTATATTTAGGGTCTGGTCTGGGGTCTATATATAGTCTGGGGTCTATATTTAGGGTGTGGTCTGGGGTCTATATATAGTCTGGGGTCTATATTTAGGGTGTGGTCTGGGGGCTATATATAATGGTCTGGGCTCTATATTTAGGGTCTTTTCTGGGGCTATATATAATGGTCTGGGGTCTATATTTAGGGTCTGTTCTGGGGTCTATATATAATAGTCTGGGGTCTATATTTAGGGTCAGCTCTCGGGGCTATATATAATGGTTTGGGATCTATATTTATGGTCTGGTCTGGAGACTATATATAATGGTCTGGGCTCTATATTTAGGGTCAGCTCTTGGGGCTATATATAATGGTCTGGGGTCTATATTTAGGGTGTGGTCTGGGGGCTTATATATAATGGTCTGGGCTCTATATTTAGGGTCAGCTCTGGGGGCTATATATAATGGTCTGGATACTATATTTAGGGTCATCTCTGGGAGCTATATATAATGGTCTGGGCTCTATATTTAGGGTCTGGTCTGGGGTCTATATATAATAGTCTGGGGTCTATATTTAGGGTCTGTTCTGGGGTCTATATATAATGGTCTGGTATGAAGACTATATATATAATTGGTCTGAGGTCTATATTTAGGGTCTGGTCTGGGGGCTATATATAATGATCTGGGGTCTATATTTAGGGTGTGTGTCTGGGGGCTATATATAGTGGTCTGGGGTCTATATTTAGGGTGTGGTCTGGGGGCTATATAATGGTCTGGGGTCTATATTTACGGTCTGGTCTGGGGGCTATATATAATGGTCTGGGATCTATATTTAGGGTCTGGTCTGTAGTCTATATATAATGGTTTGTTGCTTATATTTAAGGTCTGGTATGTGGCCTATGTATATAATGGTCTGGGGTCTATATTTAGGGTCTGGTCTGGGGGCTATATATAATGTTCTGGGGTCTATATTTAGGGGTCTGGTCTGTGGTCTATAAATATAATGGTCTGGGGTCTATATTTAGGGGTCTGGTGTGGGGGCTATATATAATGATCTTGAGTTTATATTTAGAGGTTTTGTCTTGGTGCTATACAATATATAATGATCTGGGGTCTATATTTAGGGGTCTGGGCCTTTGTGTAATGGTCTGGGGTCTATATATTTAGGGTCTGGTCTGGGGGCTATATATAATGGTCTGCGATCTATACTTAGGGGTCTGGTCTGGGGGTTTATATAAAGGTTTGAGGGCTATATATAATGGTCTGGGCTCTATATTTAGGGTCAGCTCAGGGGGCTATATATAATGGTCTGGGGTCTATATTTAGGGGTCTGGTTGCTATATATAATAGTCTGGGGTCTGTATTTAGGGTCTGGTCTGGGGTCTATATATAATGGTCTGTTTCTATATTTAGGGTCTGGTCTGGGGGCTATATATAATGATCTGGGCTCTATATTTAGGGTCAGCTCAGGGGGCTATATATAATGGTCTGGGGTCTATATTTAGGGTATGGTCTGGGGGCTATATATAATGGTCTGGGCTCTATATTTAGGGTGTGGTCTGGGGTATATATATAATAGTCTGGGGTCTATATTTAGGGTCTGGTTTGGGGTCTATATATAGTCTGGGGTCTATATTTAGGGTGTGGTCTGGGGGCTATATATAATGGTCTGGGCTCTATATTTAGGGTCTGGTCTGGGGTGTATATATAATAGTCTGGGGTCTATATTTAGGGTCTGGTCTGGGGGCTATATATAATGGTCTGGGCTCTATATTTAGGGTGTGGTCTGGGGTGTATATATAATAGTCTGGGCTCTATATTTAGGGTCTGGTCTGGGGGCTATATATAATGGTCTGGGGTCTATATTTAGGGTGTGGTCTGGGGGCTATATATAATGGTCTGGGCTCTATATTTAGGGTCTGGTCTGGAGACTATATATAATGGTCTGGGCTCTATATTTAGGGTCTGGTCTGGGGGCTATATATAATGGTCTGGGGTCTATATTTAGGGTCTGGTCTGGAGACTATATATAATGGTCTGGGCTCTATATTTAGGGTCTGGTCTGGGGGCTATATATAATGGTCTGGGCTCTATATTTAGGGTGTGGTCTGGGGTCTATATATAGTCTGGGGTCTATATTTAGGGTGTGGTCTGGGGGCTATATATAATGGTCTGGGCTCTATATTTAGGGTCTGGTCTGGGGTGTATATATAATAGTCTGGGGTCTATATTTAGGGTGTGGTCTTGGGGGCTATATATAATAGTCTGGGGTCTATACTTAGGGTGTGGTCTGGGGGCTATATATAATGGTCTGGGGTCTATATTTAGGGTCTGCTCTGGGGGCTATATATAATGGTCTGGGATCTATATTTAGGGTCTGGTATGTGGACTATATATAATGGTCTGAGGTCTATATTTAGGGTCTGGTCTGGGGGCTATATATAATGATCTGGGGTCTGTATTTAGGGTCTGGTCTGTAGTCTATATATAATGGTCTGTTTCTATATTTAGGGTCTGGTCTGTAGTCTATATATAATGGTCTGTTTCTATATTTAGGGTCTGGTCTGTAGTCTATATATAATGGTCTGTTTCTATATTTAGGGTCTGGTCTGGGGGCTATATATATATAATGGTCTGAGGTCTATATTTAGGGTCTGGTCTGGGGGCTATATATAATGATCTGGGGTCTGTATTTAGGGTCTGGTATGAGGACTATATATAAAATGGTCTTGAGTTTATATTTACGGGTTTGGTCTTGGGGCTATACAGTATATAATGGTCTGGGGTCTATATTTAGGGTCTGCTCTGTGGTCTATATATAATGGTCTGTAGCTTATATATACAATGGTCTTGGGTCTATATTTAGAGTCAGGTCTGGGGTCTATATATAATAGTCTGGGGTCTATATTTTGGGGTCTGGTGTGGGGGCTATATATAATGGTCTTGAGTTTATATTTAGAGATTTTGTCTTGGTGCTATACGGTATATAATTGTCTGGGGCCTATATTTAGGGGTCTGGGGCCTTTGTGTAATGGTCTGGGGTGTATATTTAGGAGTCTGGTCTGGGGGTATATATAATGGTCTGGGGGTATATATAATGGTCTGGGGGTATATATAATGGTCTGGGGGCTATATATAATGGTCTTAGGGCTATATATAATGGTCTCGGGTGTACATTTTGGAGGGGCCTCTGACTCCCCTGACAGTAGATGATGTTGGCCCATACTGGAGGGGCCATTCATGTACAGAGCGGGCCCTAACGTGGGGTGCTGACCCGTGATCCCCTCTTCGTGATCCGTCCTGCAGACGTCCTCATCCTCCTCACTGATGACATCACTGCGACAAACGGTCAATGTATCTCATCTCTTTCACAGACAAGTGATTGCAAGGGAGCGAGTTCCCGGGACCGGGGGCGGCAGCAGCTGTCACTGCCCATCACTGTCCGGCTCCAGCCGGAGGACACCTTCACCTGATGACTGACAAGGGCTGGAGAAAGAAGGACGACGGACAAAACCACGACAAAGTCTTTACTGCAGAGGAGCGAGAGCCGGAAACAAGACGAGACCTGAATACCAAGAGGAGCGACAGCGACACTAACACCAAAAGGGCAAGAAAAAGCCACCACAACCCTATATTACAGCACTGGCGCCTCGCCTATGACTGCCGGAGCATATGGCGGTATATGTGCCATAGGAGCACAGTGCATGTAAATAACATAGGAATGTGGTTAATGGAGGAGGGAAGCCAAGGTGGTCGTGTTCCTGCCCTTGAAGACACCAGTTATATAATGTGAATAATGTAATGTGATGTTCCTATGTATAATGGTAATGTATAGTGATATGACTAACTGAAGGTATAATATATAGCTGTTCAGTAGGTAGAATACAAAGGAAGATGCATAGAACTGTTATATAGGATGCTGGGCAAGGATATATTGCCTAGCTACTGATTGCCAGACCCAGCCCACAATGGGATTGTTACATAGGGTAAGTGACTGTTTTCCTTATAGAAGTTGGAAAGTGTCTGACTCGTGAGTAGTACGGATGTGCAGGTCATATAGAACATCAAGACCACATTTAGTGGGTGACTCTTGGTAATTAGAGCTACTAAGACTGGAGTGAACTAGCGAGATTTGAGAAGCCGGATGGACACATGGAAGGTCTGTGTACACTGTGTTCCACATTATTATGCAAATGTTCTTTTTCTCTGATTTTCCTATATGGTCGGTGCAGACGACAGTCAGTGTAATAAGTCATCACCCGTTACAGTATACATCGAATTTTATTGAAGAAACCTCCCAATGATAACAGTATAATCTTCTCTTCACTGTTCCACATTATTCGGCACAGGAGAGTTTCTAAACATTTGATGTTTGAAAGAAGTGAAAATGCTGATGTGTTGAATTTGCAGCATTCGGAGGTCACATTCACTGAGATAAAAAGCTATTTAACTCCAAAACCTCCTACCAGGCCAAGTTACATGGTAACACAGGAACCCTTCTCTGATGTCACCTTCACAATTCTTGCATCCATTGATCTTGTGAGTTTCTGGAGAGTTTCTGCTTGTATTTCTTTGCATGATGTCAGAGTCGCCTCCCAGAGCTGCTGTTTTGATGTGAACTGCCTCCCACCCTCATAGATCTTGTGCTTGATTATACTCCTAAGGTTCTCTATAGGGTGGAGGTCAGGGAAGATGGTGGCCACACCATGAGTTTATCTCCTTTTCTGCCCATAGCAGCCAATGGCACAGAGGTATTCTCTATAGCATGAGATGGGGTATTGCCATAGTATGTAACCTACCGTAGCGCACCTTGTTGCGGCGTGTAAAGGTGGTGCGATTACCGTTTGCAACCGTTTGTGCGTGCTCGTGCACGTGAAGCACCCGGTTGTTGCCACCATCCAGTAGCGGCGTGTAAAGGTACCATAAGAGTTAGGTGTGGGACTAGCCTATAAGTAGTGGAGGTATTTCATAGTGTAAGTGACTGTTTTCCTTTTAGAAGTTAGATAGGGTCTGACTCATGACTAGTACAGACGTGAGGGTCATATAGAACATCCAGACCGCACTTAGTGAGTGACTCATAGCAACTACAATTACTAAGAGCGGAGTGAAAACCGGACAGACGCAGGAAATATCAGCCTCCATATTAAGTTCTAAACTAGAACTGATTGACTTCTGTAGTGAAAGATCCTTGGAGGAACGCTGTTCGTGACGTCTAGTGTAGATTACAGCTCTGTGGGAAGGGACTGATATAGGAACGTACGTGAAATGAGAATGCAGTCCTGGGACGCAGATCTGAGAGCCTCGCTGTGTCCTGCTGCTGGGAAGACATGGAACCGCGTGTGGACTAAATTGACTTTTCTGCACGGTACCATTATACTATATTAGATTTAAAGGCCCGTACGCTTGATGCTCCTTTCACCTAATTGCCCCTTTTGACAAAGTCTATAAATGGCATCCTCCCCTTAGGGAGGTGCCTGTCCATAGATGTGTTGCTTTCCCTCAGGTCCCTGTCCCGATAACTGCTTTAGACTTTGTCTTTGCAATTCCCTGTTGGTTATTTCTCTTATCTTGCCCTAGAGCCTGCCACATGTACCTGTGGACCATTACACCAGTGCGTCACCTGTCCATGCTGCATTGCATCCACCACGGTGCCTTGGAAATTGCTACACCTGCATGAGCCTGTCCAGAGATTACTCCATCTACAGTGCCTATTGCATTGGCCCGAATGCCGCATCTCCACCTTTGGCATCTCGTTTCATAGACTGTCTTCCAGTTGCCTCCAAGCCCTGAGATCCGTGCAAGCTACTCATAGACTGTAACCTATCTGTGCACATTGTTCAATACTGTACTGGCAGGATCCTTCATTAAAGTGTTCTGCTTAATTACAACCAGCATCTCCTGCATGTTCCTGTCACTGAAAAGCCTTCACTTCAGAGATCCAGTGGATCCACATCTCCAATCTCACACGTCTGCATGCCTTACACCTGGATATGCAGTGTGGCAACTTGCTCACTGAGCGTGTTGGGGGACCGGTCTGTTCCAACAGCGGATACATCTGGCGGTATTTACATAGTCCATTTTAGACACATAGTTATCTTCAGGAGCTATTCCCAGCTCCTGCTGTCCATCGTTCAGGAAACTGCCTCTATGGGATTACCAACACCTGTCAATTCCAGATCCTCAGCAGGACTATAGATTCCTCAATATACTGTGGTCTCCTCTTCCAGGACGCCGGCCGTTTCCACGCTGTCATACCAGGTGCATTTCAGGACAATGGTTGCACCCAGCACTGAGAGCCCTCACAGGTTCCTTCCAGGGCACCAGCTGCCCCGAACAGGAGAGGAGTCCCATGGTCCCTTTGTCCCTAAACCTAATGCCTTCTGAGAAGCCGCCTGCTTCTAAGCATGAGATATGGCATCTGGGCCTTACATCTTCCAGGACAAATGCACAGAGACCAAGTAATCACATTATCACAGAGATTATATTCCCTCAGACCCCAGGTGTGTGAGGAATCAGTTATAGCCAGACGATCCCCTGGCTTTTAGCTCACTCACAGTCCTGTGCTTATAATGCATTACCTGAACCTGTGGAATGTCAAGTCCCAGCATACTGCATTACTGAAACTTGCTGAACTACTAGTCCCAGCATACATATTGGCAATGAAGCAAGCCGCTGTATCACAGAATATACTTACATTTGCCAGACGCAAGGTAAACTCAGACAGATCACCAGATTCAGACAGGTGACCAGACTCAGGCAATAGTAGACTTCAGACTGCAGGTGCAAGGCACAAGACTCCAGGTGTGACACAGACTACAGGTGCAGGACACAAGACTCCAGGTGTGACACAGGATACAGGAGCAGGACACAAGACTCCAGGTGTGACACAGGATACAGGAGCAGGACACAAGACTCCAGGTGTGACACTGACTACAGGTGCAGGACACAAGACTCCAGGTGTGACACAGACTACAGGTGCAGGACACAAGACTCCAGGTGTGACACAGTCTACAGGTGCAGGACACAAGACTCCAGGTGTGACACAGACTACAGATACAGGACACAAGACTCCAGGTGTGACACAGGTTACAGGTGCAGGACACAAGACTCCAGGTGTGACACAGGCAACAGGTACAGGACACAAGACTCCAGGTGTGACTAAGGCTACAGGAGTAGGACACAAGACTCCAGGTGTGACACAGGCTACAGGTGCAGGACACAAGACTCCAGGTGTGACACAGACTACAGGTACAGGACACAAGACTCCAGGTGTGACACAGGCTACAGGTGCAAGACACAAGACTCCAGGTGTGACACAGGCTACAGGTGCAGGACACAAGACTCCAGGTGTGACACAAGATACAGGTGCAGGACACAAGACTCCAGGTGTGACACAGTCTACAGGTGCAGGACACAAGACTCCAGGTGTGACACAGGCTACAGGTGCAGGACACAAGACTCCAGGTGTGACACAGGATACAGGAGCAGGACACAAGACTCCAGGTGTGACACAGACTACAGGTGCAGGACACAAGACTCCAGGTGTGACACAGACTACAGGTGCAGGACACAAGACTCCAGGTGTGACACAGACTACAGGTGCAGGACACAAGACTCCAGGTGTGACACAGACTACAGATACAGGACACAAGACTCCAGGTGTGACACAGGTTACAGGTGCAGGACACAAGACTCCAGGTGTGACACAGGCAACAGGTACAGGACACAAGACTCCAGGTGTGACTAAGGCTACAGGAGTAGGACACAAGACTCCAGGTGTGACACAGGCTACAGGTGCAGGACACAAGACTCCAGGTGTGACACAGACTACAGATACAGGACACAAGACTCCAGGTGTGACACAGGCTACAGGTGCAAGACACAAGACTCCAGGTGTGACACAGGCTACAGGTGCAGGACATAAGACTCCAGGTGTGACACAAGATACAGGTGCAGGACACAAGACTCCAGGTGTGACACAGTCTACAGGTGCAGGACACAAGACTACAGGTGTGACACAGGCTACAGGTGCAGGACACAAGACCGCAGGTGTGACACAGGATACAGGTGCAGGACACAAGACTTCAGGTGTGACACAGGATTTAGGTACAGGACACAAGACACCAGGTGTGACACAGGCTACAGGAGCAGGACACAAGGCTCCAGGTGTGACACAGGAAACAGGTGCAAGACACAAGACTCCAGGTGTGACACAGGCTACAGGTGCAGGACATAAGACTCCAGGTGTGACACAAGATACAGGTGCAGGACACAAGACTCCAGGTGTGACACAGTCTACAGGTGCAGGACACAAGACTACAGGTGTGACACAGGCTACAGGTGCAGGACACAAGACCGCAGGTGTGACATAGGCAACAGGTGCAAAACACAAGACTCCAGGTGTGACACAGGATTTAGGTACAGGACACAAGACACCAGGTGTGACACAGGCTACAGGAGCAGGACACAAGACTCCAGGTGTGACACAGGAAACAGGTGCAAGACACAAGACACCAGGTGTGACACAAGCTACAGGTGCAAGACACAAGACTCCAGGTGTGATACAGGAAACAAGTGCAGGACACAAGACTCCAGGTGTGATACAGGAAACAGGTGCAGGACACAGGACTCCAGGTGTGACACAGGCTACAGGTGCCGGACACAAGACACTAGGTGTGACACAGGCTACAGGTACAGGACACAAGACTCCAGGTGTGATACAGGATACAGGTGCCGGACACAAGACTCCAGGTGTGACACAGGCTACAGGTACAGGACACAAGACTCCAGGTGTGACGCAGGCTACAGGTACAGGGCACAAGACTCCAGGTGTGACACAAGCTGCAGGTGCAGGACACAAGACTCCAGGTGTGACACAGGATACAGGTGCAGGACACAAGACTCCAGGTGTGACACGGGCTACAGGTGCAGGACACAAGACTCCAGGTGTGATACAGGAAACAGGTGCAGGACACAAGACTCCAGGTGTGATACAGGATACAGGTACAGGACACAAGACTCCAGGTGTGACACAGACTACAGGTGCAGGACACAAGACTCCAGGTGTGACACAGGCAACAGGTGCAGGACACAAGACTCCAGGTGTGACACAGACTACAGGTGCAGGACACAAGACTCCAGGTGTGACACAGGCTACAGGTGCAGGACACAAGACTCCAGGTGTGACACAGGAAACAGGTGCAGGACACAAGACTCCAGGTGTGACACAGGCTACAGGTGCAGGACACAAGACTCCAGGTGTGACACAGGATACAGGTGCAGGACACAAGACTCCAGGTGTGACACAGGATACAGGTGCAGGACACAAGACTCCAGGTGTGATACAGGAAACAGGTGCAGTACACTAGACTCCAAGTGTGACACAGGAAACAGGTGAAGGACACAAGACTCCAGGTGTGACACAGGCTACAGGTGCAGGACACAAGACTCCAGGTGTGACACAGGCTACAGGTGCAGGACACAAGACTCCAGGTGTGATACAGGCAACAGGTGCAGGACACAAGACTCCAGGTGTGACACAGGCAACAGGTGCAGGACACAAGACTCCAGGTGTGACACAGGCAACAGGTGCAGGACACAAGACTCCAGGTGTGACACAGGCTACAGCTGCAGGACACAAGACTCCAGGTGTGGACTAGGTCTAGAAACCTAGTGAATTGCTTGGGAAGTTGGGCCCAATAGGAAAGGGGAACTTTAAGTACTGTGTGCAATAGGCTGGGGACAGCAATTCAAGGTGCGCACACCACCAATTTCAGAGTGGGGAAGTTGTGTGGTGTGGCCAGGGATAGGGGTACTCGGACACTGGGACTGATGGCTTCTTGGATGGGGGATCACGGGTGGTCGGGATCCCAGTTCCGTGCCCTGGTTATCATTAGTTAGATGGTGGGGAGGGAATATTTACAAGGGAACGTGACGCCACCTGTAGTTCCCGGGAATGTAGGTATCGGCACTGCCAGCCGGCCGCTGAGGTGATGTTGGGTGCAGCAGAGAGTGGTCCAGCTCCCCACAGGTGGAGCTATTACCTCAGGGCAGTGATGATGGTGGATGGTGAGGGAGATGAGGGGAGTAGTTGCTGCAGTTCTTAGCCCTCTGCTGAGCTGCTGGTGATGGTGTTGAAGTCCTTCGGGCACCGGCGGGAAGAACAACGGAGACCAGTTCAAGTTTTACTCCACTTTACTGGGTACCGGCAGATGGTGAAACAGGAACACGGTACAGTCCGGTTTACCAGGTGGATGTTGTCAGCTCAGGGTCCCCCTTATGGAGTCACTGGATGTTTTCTCTCTCAGTCTTTCGGGGTCTACTTTACTCTTCTCAGTCTCTACCACCCTCGCAGAGCTCTCCCACCAGTCCTACGGTCTGCAGCTAGTAGGCAAGGTCTGTGCCTTACCGTTCCGGATGGGAGCAGCAGGAGCGCACAATCTCTCCCGCCACCGGAATTTGGCCCTTCTCCTCTAGTGTCCTGAACCAGTTCTTAGTCCTGAGGGGTGAGGTACCATGTGGCGCTGTCGGTAACCCGGTTACTATGGGTCCTCAGCTCGTCGGTCAGCGGTCAGAGGTGAACTACTGACCGCCTCGGCTTCCCACACTGCTGGTGTTTCCCCCAACATGACCAGCCGGCTCCAACCAGTCCTGGTCCGTTGCCTTCTGTCCTGGGCCCCCACTTAAAGATGGGGCTCCCTCCTGTCAGCGGTACTGTCAGGCCTGTCCTTCCTGGCTGCCTTCCCAGCACTGTCTGAGGTAAACTCTCCTAACTTCCTGGTTTTCTCACTCTAGCCTAGGCTCTATCCCCTTTTGGGACCTACTAAATAACCAGTCCCCCCCTATGCTGAGGTGGCCTAGTCCTGTGTGTGTAACATGAGACTCCACAGGTTAAACCCTGAACCCACAACTTACAGATATACCACATTTATTATCAGAGTGTAATACCACTCTGTGGCGCCTAGCCAGAGGGGCGCCACATGTGCACATGCACACCCTAGTCTATGACCAAGAACCCAGCAATAGAAGTTCAGGGCCTGGGGCCTAGAGACCTCGTGAGGAGCCGGGGTCCGAAACACACGTGAATGGCTACAGAGGACGATGCAGCGCGTCATTGACAAAGCAGGAGACCAAATAGGTAATGGCATCGATATCCCAGCTGGGCGGGGGGAAGAGTGCAGGGACATTGGTGCAGGGACGCACTGGGCATGTGTGGAACTGGAACACCGGCGATAATGTAGGATGGGAAACATCAGCAGAACTGTTATGAAGCTAGAGAAGGAAACGTGTCCTCTGGTGTCTTGTGCTCTGGATACCGTGCTGACGGGACGTGTCCGCTGTCTCACATGTAAAGTTGTAATGGAAGAACTCTGCAAGTTGTTTAGTAAAAGACACTTGTGTAAGAACTGTTCACCCCATCGATAAGAAGAGGAATACTCAATCATTCAGGTCAGATACCAGAAGAGCACCTCAAGACAGAGGAGAAAACAGGGGTGCAGTGACATCATGGTGTGAGTTACCAGGAGAGAGGCGGATCAGGACAGAGGGACAAGGCAAAAGAAGGTTCAAACACAGGCAAGGTCAGGCAGCAAAGGATCAATTCCCAGAGCACAGATTCAAGAGGCCAACTTAGCACCTCAGAGCGGAAACCAAGACTGGCAGAGCTCTGGGAGAAACTGTACAGACAAAAGGCCGAGCAATTACAGGAGGCAAGGAGCAGCTACAGAATCTCAGCACAAGCTACAAAGAGATTGGGTGACTGAGCTGTCAATAAGAAAACCAACAGCCCAGCAGATCCCAGCTCCAGATAAGAGGACTAAGCTGTCAATCACCAGCCCAGCATATCCTGAATACAGAGCGAAGGATTCGTGACATTCTCCTCCATTTCTGTCTTCACTGTGGATGTGGACTGATCCTGGCACAACTAAAGCAACAGCAATGAGCGGCCGGAAAAAAGATAGGACCTGTACCACACAAGACCATGCACCCAACCAGGATAATAACCCCCATGTGGGGTGCCGGTGTGTATGAGAACTGTGCTTCACCCGCGACTACCACCCTTTGCATCCTCACATTAACACTGTTTGATCAAAGACCATTTTTACCATGGGCGTACCCAGCATGGGCGGGGGGTGGGTATGGGGGGGCAACTGCTCCCCCCTTGCTAGAAGGGAACCTGTCACCCCCTTTGGCCAGTGGAATATCTACGGGAACCTGGTGGTGCATTTTCCCTGGGCTCAGCAGGGGGGGCACCACCTGGCCTCCTGCTATCAGCTGACTGCGGGGCAGAGAATCTGAAGCCGCCGACTCCTGCAGTCCATTGTACATAGAGCGTCTATTGGAAGCCCTGATTCCTGGCATTTCTGGGTCAGGGCCACGTCATCAGGTCACCTGATTACACTGACGATGTCACTCGGCAGAGGCGACAGAAGGATGGAGCGCAGCATTCCACACTGGAGCTGAGGAAGACAGGGGGCATTAATGTAATTAGGGGAAGGGGGACAGGGTAGGGGGGGTGTATGAGGAGCAAACTGCGGGGAGAGGATAGGGGGTGTATGAGGAGCAGAGTAGCCGAGCCAGGGACACGGTCCGGACCAAGCCACCCGTGACTTCCCCGGTACCATCCGGTCCGGTACCGAGTACCCCTGTCCCGTGGGGCCCGACAATTATATGGGTGTGGAGACAGTATGCGCAGTGAGGGCATGGTTGCGACACAGTATGTGGAGTGAGGGGGGATTGGTGTAGACACAGTATGTGGAGTGAGGGAGATGGATGCGGCACAGTATGTGGAGTGAGGGGGATCGGTTTAGACACAGTATGTGGAGTGAGGGAGATGGCTGTGGCACAGTATGTGGAGTGAGGGGGGGTCGGTGTAGACACAGAATGAGGTGTGAGGGGGGATGGCTGCGGCACAGTATGTGGAGTGAGGGGGGATCAGTGTAGACACAGTATGTGGAGTGAGGGAGATGGCTGCGGCACAGAATAGAGAGTGAGTAGTGTGGGGTTGTATGGAGAGGGGGCAGCATGCAGGGACAGTTTGTTGAGGATGGGGAGTTTGATGAGATAGAACAGTATAAACAGTGGGCAGTATAGAGGGATACAGTGTAGAGGACAGTGTGACCAGGGCGCCCAGTATGGAGGGAGAGGGCAGTGTGGAGGGCATGTGCCATGAGAGGGACAGTGTGTAAATCATATTATGTGCAGGGAACAGTGAGGAGGAGCAATTATTTATTCCGGGGCACAGTGTAGGGCAGATATTTTTACTTAGGAGAATTTTGACAATTCTGCTATTTTTAAGGGTATCGTGCCGGGATGTGCTGCAGAAGACCGAAGAAGATGGACGTCTGCAGAGATGAACTGCGGATGTGAAGAGTCATCAAGGTGCCTGGACAAGATGAAGAAAAGAAATAGACGACCCCAATCAGAGACAAGGTCATCTATAAGGTACCTGGATGTAAATGATTATTTGTGATAATGACTAATTCCCATGAGTACTGTGCGTACTATTGATGGCTGGTAACAACAACTCCCAGTATGTCCTCACCATTGTTAAGGATGTAGTAGGAGTTGTAGGTTCATGCAGCACAAATGTGTGACCTGACATTACAATTGTTTTACCAAGTTCTGATGGTGGTTGTGATGATGAATTGTGTTACTGATGAGGGTTGTATTTATGTATTTCTGTACCTCTGGTGGGTCTGGTGATGTAGTTTTGTGCTTGCAAGGCTCGGTCACAGGTGCGCTTGCATTGAGCACGCAGACCTGCGTCACTGCGCAGGCATGAGAGCAATGTGACATACACAGGAGCGGTGGCCTTTTCACAGGAGTGAGGTGGGCATTTCAATCAGTGGGGCGACAAGGACCAGATTGAGTAGATCCTCCTGGACCATTTTCAGCTAATTTCCATACCGATCAGGAGATATTAAAAGTTCATTTTTGAGGTACACAGGGGAACCGCTGAGCTTATAGAGTGGTCACAGGAATCCCAAATACATCATGTATAAGGTGGTGGGCAGGGGAACCTGTCAGCTGTTTTTGAAATTCCCGCCTCCTGTGGTACTCTGATGCGCTGGCTGAAACATCATATCCGACCAGGTGCATTGTGAGGGTTGATCAATATGCACGCTGCGCATGCGCTGGAGCCCGGTCGAACACGTTGATCAGTACCCACAATGCATCGGGCCGGATATGATGTTCCGAACGAACATGGCTTGCTCCCCCCCCCAGTTTTGATCCTGTGTACGCCCATGTATTGTACTGTAATCTATAAATCCACAAGATCTCTCTGAGAAGGGATATCCGGCCATCCACGCACATGCCGAACACATGGGATCCATTATAATTAGGGAAGTGAGGAAAACTAATTAAAGCCAAGGCAGTGAAGAGATTGGGCAGGACCATTGAAGCATAGACCTCTGTGAGGACCAGTGATTAAATCTGTCAGGAAAGAAAGTAGGCCGTGTGTATAGAAATATACAAGATTATAGGAAAGAACACAATACAATACAACATAGACAATGACATCAAATAAAAGGGATCAACAGAGAAACGTACTAAACTTGTGCCACAGCAACGGCTTCCAAGCTCAGAAGAGGGAACAGACACAATTAGGGTATGTGCGCCGAGCTAATCTGCATCTGCATAACATCCAATAGGCTCTTGTCAGGATGAGCAGCTCTGTGGCGCCCCCTTACAGTCAGGACAATCAAAGAATTCAACCAAATAACACATACATCTGCAAAATACACTGCCACCAATTATTTATTAGGCCGATTGGACACCTGTTACTGGTAACGTGAGGCTACAAGGGGTCGTGGCATTTCGTCATAAATTAAGAAGAAGAGTTTTAAGAGTGGTCAGTAGGGATGGGCGAATCTACTCGCTAGGACTCGTTACTCGGCGAGTTTCCCAGCGATTACTCGCACAGCAACGAGTCCAATGCAAATCAATGGCAATCCTAGGTTTGTCAGAGACTTTAAAGTAATCGCTGGGAAACTCGGAAAGTAACTGCTGTTACTTTGCGAGCCGAGTCCAGCTGTCTGATCTGTGCAGGCTGCCGCAGCTCCAGGGTCCTAGAGCCCGCCTGCTCAGAGATGATGTAGCAGAGCTGAGATTGTTCTCAGTCTGCTCATTCCCTGTGCATAGACATCTATATCTATGCACAGGGGATGTAGCAGAGAGGACATCGCGTTTTGGACTATGTCGGACAGAAGAGGACTTTTTTAATTAAAGATGGAGTCCCTAATGGCTTTTTTTTTTTATTTCTAATAAAAAATTTTCTCTGTGTGGTGTTTTTTTTAACCCTTTATTGGAGATTCTTAGTGGCTGGGTCAAACGTGGCCTGACATTAAGAATCTCGGGCTTAATACCAGCTTGTATAACAAAGCTGTTATTAACCCCTTTATTACCCAGCGTGCCACCACCACCAGGGCTGCTGGAAGAGCGGGGTTCAGCGCCAGAGGATGGCACTTCAATGAACGCGCCATCCTCTGGGGCGGCTGCGGGCTGCAATTTACAGCGGGGGGGTGCCCAGAAAGCTTGGGCCTCCCTGCACTGCGGATTCCAGCCCCCAGCTGCTTAGCTGTACCTGGCTAGACATAGAAATTGCGCGGAGCCCCACGCATTTTTTTTTAATTATTTCATGAAATTCATGAAATAATTAAAAAAAAGGGCTCCCCTATATTCTTGTGTCCAGCCAGGTGCAAATAGGCACCTGGGGGTTGGGGGCAGCCCGTCGCTGCCTGCTGGATCCGGCTGGTTCCAGAAATACGGCGAAGCCTACGTCATTTTTTTTCTTTTTTTTTTTTTAAACCAATTAGTTTTTATTAAGTATATTGAAGACATACAGATATAGAAATGACATTGAGAATAGTATTAACTGAAACAATTAAGTAAAACATAAAAGGGAATGAGGGGTAGGAGGGGGAGGATGGAAAGGATACAGTGCAGCAAAAGATATGTTCTGTGTACCCAAAATTAGAAAAACTAAAGAAAGAGTACGGTATAATGACAAATTCAAGTTCAAATGACATATCTAGAGGTATATAATTTGTTTTACAGAGAATATATACGGTAACATTGAGATCAGGTAGGTCGTGTTAGTATAACTTAACTTAATTTAGCTTAGTTTGACTCAGGCCTGGACTATATTGTATGAAGAGGCAAGCCATGGATCCCACCATCGTTGGGTTTTTGTTCGTATTGGAAGGTCATGAGCTAGCATAAGTTCATACGTACAATGGGTATTAAGTTGGGAGATGACTTCTGATATGGAGGGTGGAGTCGGTGATCTCCAGTGAGCTGCTATCGCTAATCGAGAGGCTACCAGGACATTGGTGAGAGTAGGTCTCAGTAAAGAGGGGAAAGCCTCAACACTCAGTCCCAGGAGAGCCAGAGGTGCCGTCATGGGAATAGGAACCATCAATAATTCGTTAAGCAGGGATTCTACTTGAAGCCAAAATTGGCGTATGTGAGGGCATGACCACCACACGTGTCATTTTTTTTCTGAAAAATCAATAAACCAATCCTAAAAAAAAGGGACTGCATCTTTATTAACCCCTCGCCCATGGTCCAGGGGTTAATAAAGATGCAGTCCCTTTTATTTACATTGTTTTTTGGATTTGACGTGGGCTTCGCCGTATTTCTGGAACCAGCCGGATCCAGCAGGCAGCGACGGGCTGCCCCCAACCCCCAGGTGCCTATTTGTACCTGGCCGGACACAAGAATATAGGGGAGCCCTTTTTTTTAATTATTTCTCGAATTTCATGAAATAATAAAAAAAAATGCGTGGGGCTCCACGCAATTTCTATGTCTAGCCAGATACAGCTAAGCAGCTGGGGGCTGGAATCCGCAGCGCAGGGAGGCCCAAGCTTTCTGGGCACCCCCCGCTGCAAATTGCAGCCCGCAGCCGCCCCAGAAGATGGCGCGTTCATTGAAGCGCCATCCTCTGGCGCTGAACCCCGCTCTTCCAGCGGCCCTGGTGGCGGTAGCACGCTGGGTAATAAAGGGGTTAATACCAGCTTTGTTATACAAGCTGGTATTAAGCCCGAGATTCTTAATGTCAGGCCACGTTTGACCCAGCCACTAAGAATCTCCAATAAAGGGTTAAAAAAAACACACAGAGAAAATTTTTTATTAGAAATAAAAAAAAAGCCATTAGGGACTGCATCTTTAATTAAAAAAATCCTCTTCCGTCCGACGTAGTCCAAAACGCGATGTCCTCTCTGCTCATCCCTGTGCATAGATATAGATGTCTATGCACAGGGAATGAGCAAACTGAGAACAATCTCAGCTCTGCTACATCAGGCAGCAGGCGGGCTCTAGGACCCTTGAGCTGCACAGAGCAGACAGCTCTTACTCTGCGAGTTTCCTTGCTATCACTGGCACAGTAGCGAGTCCAATGCAAGTTGATTTGCATTGGTCTGGTTACTGTGGAGTAAACGCTGGGAAACTCGCAGAGTAGCAGATAGAGCCTGAAGCTTCCGAGACACATCTGCAATTTGTAAATCGCACATTACTCGCTATTACTCGCTTCCCCATTCATTAACATTGGACTCGCTAGACTCGCAACGAGTAGCGAGTCCCGGGCTCGGACTCGCTAGAGTCAAGCGATTCTGAGTAATTTAGGACTCGCCCATCACTAGTGGTCAGTCCTACATAAAATTATGGGATTGCCGCTCTTCGCCATATCGACAGATATTCACATCATCTTGTCATTTTTGAGGTTTTCTTTTGATAGAGAATCGCAGCTGTATTGTATCGAACGGGCAGGAATCCATTTGCTATGAATCTAGCGTTAACCATGTTGTATGGAATCTGAAAATATAATTTTCACAATTGTAATAATAATGTGGAGTATGAAATCTTAAAGTCTTCTAGCTGAGGGAACAAAGAGCTTTGAGACTTTGTTTCATCCTTCAGTTCGTATCTCTTATGTCATAATGCTGCATTCTTTAGCTTTCACTAATTGCCCTAAGGGAGGGAGCATTAGAGAGGGCGGCTGGATGCAGGGTTTATAGAGTGTCAGCTCTTGAACAAGGGAAAACATACTTTCATTCCTATGTTTCTGACCAGCACAATAATTCTTTCTTTCTGATGACTCTATTAGTGATGGACCTGGGCAGTGGATTAACCCTTGTGTGAGGCCGCGCGCGCTCGGTCCGGGGCGCTGCGCTCATTACTGTTGCCATAGCTCCTGGTATCAGCACTCTCCCCGTCAGTAACATAATGGACACAATGTCTCTTGCTGGGGTTGAGGATCGCGCTGTTCTCGTAGATTTGCCCTTTATTCCAGACGCCGCTCGTCTCCTGCGCGGATATTTCCATCTGATTCATTATTACTATTTAATCTTCTGACCCAAGAACATTCACAGGGGCAGAGTCGTGATACTGTTTATTATCAGCTGCAGAAGAGTAAGAAAAACCCCAAATATTGAAGGACAACCCCCCCGAAAGAGATAAATGGATATACAGATGGGAAATATTACAATCCGAGAGAACTCCGTGATTGATAATTATTAATGGTGAACTGAAAAGACGGTAAATAATCGCAGCTTCTGTCATTGTAAGATCTCTCCATCAGGCCGAGTCTAGCACAAAGTCTGATGTGCCCCCATGGTGCGGAAAGTATGCACACCCCTATATACAGCGGGTACGGAAAGTATTCACACCCCTATATATCATGGATACGGAAAATTCACACCCCTATATACAGCGGGTACAGAAAGTATTCATACCCCTATATACAGCGGGTACAGAAAGTATTCAGACCCCTATATACAGTGTGTACGGAAAGTATTCACACCCCTATATACCGTGGATACGGAAAGTATTCACACCCTTATATACCGTGGGTATGGAAAGTATTCACACCCTATATACAGCGGGTACAGAAAGTATTCACACCCCTATATACCGTGGGTACGGAAAGTATTCACACCCCTATATACAGCGGGTACAGAAAGTATTCACACCCCTATATACAGCGGGTACAGAAAGTATTCACACCCCTATATACAGCGGGTACAGAAAGTATTCACACCCCTATATACAGCGGGTACAGAAAGTATTCACACCCTATATACAGCGGGTACGGAAAGTATTCACACCCCTATATACAGCGGGTACAGAAAGTATTCACACCCTATATACAGCGGGTACGGAAAGTATTCACACCCCTATATACAGCGGGTACAGAAAGTATTCACACCCTATATACAGCGGGTACGGAAAGTATTCACACCCCTATATACAGCGGGTACAGAAAGTATTCACACCCCTATATACAGCGGGTACAGAAAGTATTCACACCCTATATACAGCGGGTACGGAAAGTATTCACACCCCTATATACAGCGGGTACAGAAAGTATTCACACCCCGATATACAGCGGGTATGGAAAGTTATTCACACCCCTATATACAGCGGGTACAGAAAGTATTCACACCCCTATATACAGCGGGTACAGAAAGTATTCACACCCCTATATACAGCGGGTACAGAAAGTATTCACACCCTATATACAGCGGGTACAGAAAGTATTCACACCCCTATATACAGCGGGTACAGAAAGCATTCACACCCCTATATACAGCGGGTACAGAAAGTATTCACACCCTATATACAGCGGGTACAGAAAGTATTCACACCCCTATATACAGTGTGTACAGAAAGTATTCACACCCCTATATACAGCGGGCACAGAAAGTATTCACACCCCTATATACAGTGGGTACAGAAAGTATTCACACCCCTATATACAGCGGGTATGGAAAGTTATTCACACCCCTATATACAGCGGGTACAGAAAGTATTCACACCCCTATATACAGCGGGTACAGAAAGTATTCACACCCCTATATACAGCGGGTACAGAAAGTATTCACACCCCTATATACAGTGTGTACAGAAAGTATTCACACCCCTATATACAGTGGGTTCAGAAAGTATTCACACCCCTATATACAGCGGGTACAGAAAGTATTCACACCCCTATATACAGTGTGTACAGAAAGTATTCACACCCCTATATACAGCGGGCACAGAAAGTATTCACACCCCTATATACAGCGGGCACAGAAAGTATTCACACCCCTATATACAGCGGGTACAGAAAGTATTCACACCCTATATACAGCGGGTACAGAAAGTATTCACACCCTATATACAGCGGGTACGGAAAGTATTCACACCCCTATATACAGCGGGTACGGAAAGTATTCACACCCCTATATACAGCGGGTACGGAAAGTATTCACACCCCTATATACAGCGGGTATGGAAAGTTATTCACACCCTATATACAGCGGGTACAGAAAGTATTCACACCCCTATATACAGCGGGTACAGAAAGTATTCACACCCCTATATACAGCGGGTACAGAAAGTATTCACACCCCTATATACAGCGGGTACAGAAAGTATTCACACCCCTATATACAGCGGGTACAGAAAGTATTCACACCCCTATATACAGCGGGTACAGAAAGTATTCACACCCCTATATACAGCGGGTACAGAAAGTATTCACACCCCTATATACAGCGGGTACAGAAAGTATTCACACCCCTATATACAGCGGGTACAGAAAGTATTCACACCCCTATATACAGCGGGTACAGAAAGTATTCACACCCTATATACAGCGGGTACAGAAAGTATTCACACCCCTATATACAGCGGGTACAGACAGTATTCACACCCCTATATACAGCGGGTACAGAAAGTATTCACACCCCTATATACAGCGGGTACAGAAAGTATTCACACCCCTATATACAGCGGGTACAGAAAGTATTCACACCCCTATATACAGCGAGTACAGAAAGTATTCACACCCCTATATACAGCAGGTACGGAAAGTATTCACACCCCTATATACAGCGGGTACAGAAAGTATTCACACCCCTATATACAGCAGGTACAGAAAGTATTCACACCCCTATATACAGCGGGTACAGAAAGTATTCACACCCCTATATACAGCGGGTACAGAAAGTATTCACACCCCTATATACAGCGGGTACAGAAAGTATTCACACCCCTATATACAGCGGGTACAGAAAGTATTCACACCCCTATATACAGCGGGTACAGAAAGTATTCACACCCCTATATACAGTGGGTACAGAAAGTATTCACACCACTATATACAGCGGGTACGGAAAGTATTCACACCCCTATATACAGCGGGTATAGAAAGTATTCACACCCCTATATACAGCGGGTACAGAAAGTATTCACACCCCTATATACAGCGGGTACAGAAAGTATTCACACCCCTATATACAGCGGGTACAGAAAGTATTCACACCCCTATATACAGCGGGTACAGAAAGTATTCACACCCCTATATACAGCGGGTACAGAAAGTATTCACACCCCTATATACAGCGGGTACAGAAAGTATTCACACCCCTATATACAGCGGGTACAGAAAGTATTCACACCCTATATACAGCGGGTACAGAAAGTATTCACACCCCTATATACAGCGGGTACAGACAGTATTCACACCCCTATATACAGCGGGTACAGAAAGTATTCACACCCCTATATACAGCGGGTACAGAAAGTATTCACACCCCTATATACAGCGGGTACAGAAAGTATTCACACACCCTATATACAGCGAGTACAGAAAGTATTCACACCCCTATATACAGCAGGTACGGAAAGTATTCACACCCCTATATACAGCGGGTACAGAAAGTATTCACACCCTATATACAGCGGGTACAGAAAGTATTCACACCCCTATATACAGCGGGTACAGACAGTATTCACACCCCTATATACAGCGGGTACAGAAAGTATTCACACCCCTATATACAGCGGGTACAGAAAGTATTCACACCCCTATATACAGCGGGTACAGAAAGTATTCACACCCCTATATACAGCGAGTACAGAAAGTATTCACACCCCTATATACAGCAGGTACGGAAAGTATTCACACCCCTATATACAGCGGGTACAGAAAGTATTCACACCCCTATATACAGCGGGTACAGAAAGTATTCACACCCCTATATACAGCGGGTACAGAAAGTATTCACACCCCTATATACAGCGAGTACAGAAAGTATTCACACCCCTATATACAGCAGGTACGGAAAGTATTCACACCCCTATATACAGCGGGTACAGAAAGTATTCACACCCCTATATACAGCGGTACAGAAAGTATTCACACCCCTATATACAGCGGGTACAGAAAGTATTCACACCCCTATATACAGCGGGTACAGAAAGTATTCACACCCCTATATACAGCGGGTACAGAAAGTATTCACACCCCTATATACAGCGGGTACAGAAAGTATTCACACCCCTATATACAGCGGGTACAGAAAGTATTCACACCCCTATATACAGTGGGTACAGAAAGTATTCACACCACTATATACAGCGGGTACGGAAAGTATTCACACCCCTATATACAGCGGGTATAGAAAGTATTCACACCCCTATATACAGCGGGTACAGAAAGTATTCACACCCCTATATACAGCGGTACAGAAAGTATTCACACCCCTATATACAGCGGGTACAGAAAGTATTCACACCCCTATATACAGCGGGTACAGAAAGTATTCACACCCCTATATACAGCGGGTACAGAAAGTATTCACACCCCTATATACAGCGGGTACAGAAAGTATTCACACCCCTATATACAGCGGGTACAGAAAGTATTCACACCCTATATACAGCGGGTACAGAAAGTATTCACACCCCTATATACAGCGGGTACAGACAGTATTCACACCCCTATATACAGCGGGTACAGAAAGTATTCACACCCCTATATACAGCGGGTACAGAAAGTATTCACACCCCTATATACAGCGGGTACAGAAAGTATTCACACCCCTATATACAGCGAGTACAGAAAGTATTCACACCCCTATATACAGCAGGTACGGAAAGTATTCACACCCCTATATACAGCGGGTACAGAAAGTATTCACACCCCTATATACAGCGGGTACAGAAAGTATTCACACCCCTATATACAGCGGGTACAGAAAGTATTCACACCCCTATATACAGCGGGTACAGAAAGTATTCACACCCCTATATACAGCGGGTACAGAAAGTATTCACACCCTTTACATTTTTCACTCTGTTTCATTGCAGCCATTTCGGTAATTTCAATAAAATTCATTTTCCCTCATTAATGTCGCTCTGCCCCATCTACACTGAGATACAGAAATGTAGAAATGTTTGTACATTTATTAAAAAAGAAAAACTGAAATCTCCCATGGTGATAAGTATTCAGCCCCTTTGCTCAGTGTTGATGATAACTATTCAGCCCCTTTCCTCAGTGTTGATGATCAGTATTCAGCCCCTTTGCTCAGTATTGATGATAAGTATTCAGCCCCTTTGCTCAGTATTGATGATCAGTATTCAGCCCCTTTGCTCAGTATTGATGATAAGTATTCAGCCCCTTTGCTCAGATCCTGGAATCCCTTGGCATCACCCACCTTGCCCTCTCCTGGATCTCCTCATACCTAGCGGACCGCACCTTCAGCGTCTCCCACTTCCACACCTCCTCCTCACCCTACCCCCTTTCTGTCGGAGTCCCCCAAGGTTCCGTCCTGGGACCCCTACTTTTCTCCATTTACACTCTCGGCCTAGGGCAACTCATCGAGTCCCATGGCCTCCAGTACCACCTCTACGCGGATGACACCCAAATCTACCTGTCCGGCCCTGACATCACCTCCCTACTCTCGAAAATCCCTCAATGCCTTTCCGCCATCTCATCCTTCTTCTCTGCTCGCTTCCTTAAACTCAACATGGACAAAACTGAATTCATAGTCTTCCCCCCAAGAAATTCCACCCCACCTCCCAACCTATCCATCTGCATCAACGACTGCGCCCTCTCCCCAGTCCCCCAAGCCAAGTGCCTCGGGGTAATCCTTGACTCCTCCCTATCCTTCAAACCCCACATCGAGGCCCTCACCACATCCCTCCGGCTCCAGCTCAAGAACATCTCACGGATCCGCTCCTTCCTCACCCACGACACCGCTAAAACACTCATCCATGCTCTTATCATCTCCCGCCTTGACTACTGCAACCTCCTTCTCAATGGCCTCCCGGCTAACTCCCTCACACCTCTCCAGTCTATCCTCAACTCCGCTGCCCGACTCATCTATATGTCCTCCCGCTACTCCCCTGTCTCCCCCCTCTGCCAAGCCCTTCACTGGCTCCCCGTCTCCAAGAGATCCCAATTCAAAACACTAACCATGACCTACAAAGCCATACACAACCTGGCCCCACCATACATCTCCGACCTGGTCTCCCGATACCTACCCTCACGCAACCTCCGCTCCTCCCAAGAACTCCTCCTCTGCTCCCCCCTCATCACCTCTTCACACAACCGAGTCCAGGACTTCTCCCGGGCATCTGCCTTACTCTGGAACTCCCTACCCGAACACGTCAGACACTCTCCTACCCTGAGTAACTTCAAGTGTCACCTGAAGACTCACCTGTTCCGTCAAGCCTACAACCTGCCATGAGACCCAGGCGAACGCCCCATACCTGACATTCCCCCGTCCTACTGTATCCTAACCCACCCCTCATAGACTGTGAGCCCTCGTGGACAGGGTCCCCTCCCCTCCTGTACCTGTACGTCCTGATCGCCTAGATTTAGTGTACTTGTTCTTGTCTCCCTCATCCTCATGTAAAGCGCCATGGAACCAAATGGCGCTATATAAATAAATAATAATAATAATAATAATAGTATTGATGATAAGTATTCAG
Organism: Allobates femoralis; assembly: GCA_033576535.1. Taxonomy (NCBI): domain Eukaryota; kingdom Metazoa; phylum Chordata; class Amphibia; order Anura; family Aromobatidae; genus Allobates; species Allobates femoralis. The sequence continues at coordinate 751,731,506 of JARQOC010000002.1, forward strand.
CCTCTTTGCTCAGTGTTGATGATAAGTCTTCAGCCCCTTTGCTCAGTATTGATGATAAGTCTTCAGCCCCTTTCCTCAGTATTGATGATCAGTATTCAGCCCCTTTGCTCAGTATTGATGATAAGTATTCAGCCCCTTTGCTCAGTATTGATGATAAGTATTCAGCCCCTTTGCTCAGTATTGATGATAAGTATTCAGCCCCTTTGCTCAGTATTGATGATAAGTATTCAGCCCCTTTGCTCAGTATTGGTGATAAGTATTCAGCCCCTTTGCTCAGTATTGATGATAAGTATTCAGCCCCTTTGCTCAGTATTGATGATAAGTATTCAGCCCCTTTGCTCAGTATTGGTGATAAGTATTCAGCCCCTTTGCTCAGTATTGATGATAAGTATTCAGCCCCTTTGCTCAGTATTGATGATAAGTATTCAGCCCCTTTGCTCAGTATTGGTGATAAGTATTCAGCCCCTTTGCTCAGTATTGGTGATAAGTATTCAGCCCCTTTGCTCAGTATTGGTGATAAGTATTCAGCCCCTTTGCTCAGTATTGGTGATAAGTATTCAGCCCCTTTGCTCAGTATTGGTGATAAGTATTCAGCCCCTTTGCTCAGTATTGATGATAAGTATTCAGCCCCTTTGCTCAGTATTGATGATAAGTATTCAGCCCCTTTGCTCAGTATTGATAAGTATTCAGCCCCTTTGCTCAGTATTGATGATAAGTATTCAGCCCCTTTGCTCAGTATTGATGATAAGTATTCAGCTCTTTGCTCAGTATTGATGATAAGTATTCAGCCCCTTTGCTCAGTATTGGTGATAAGTATTCAGCCCCTTTGCTCAGTATTGATGATAAGTATTCAGCCCCTTTGCTCAGTATTGATAAGTATTCAGCCCCTTTGCTCAGTATTGATGATAAGTATTCAGCCCCTTTGCTCAGTATTGGTGATAAGTATTCAGTCCCTTTGCTCAGTATTGATGATAAGTATTCAGCCCCTTTGCTCAGTATTGATGATAAGTATTCAGCCCCTTTGCTCAGTATTGGTGATAAGTATTCAGCCCCTTTGCTCAGTATTGATGATAAGTATTCAGCCCCTTTGCTCAGTATTGATGATAAGTATTCAGCCCCTTTGCTCAGTATTGGTGATAACTATTCAGCCCCTTTGCTCAGTATTGATGATAAGTATTCAGCCCCTTTGCTCAGTATTGATGATAAGTATTCAGCCCCTTTGCTCAGTATTGGTGATAAGTATTCAGCCCCTTTGCTCAGTATTGATGATAAGTATTCAGCCCCTTTGCTCAGTATTGATGATAAGTATTCAGCCTCTTTGCTCAGTATTGATGATAAGTATTCAGCCCCTTTGCTCAGTATTGATGATAAGTATTCAGCCCCTTTGCTCAGTATTGATAAGTATTCAGCCCCTTTGCTCAGTATTGATGATAAGTATTCAGCCCCTTTGCTCAGTATTGGTGATAAGTATTCAGCCCCTTTGCTCAGTGTTGATGATAAGTATTCAGCCCCTTTGCTCAGTATTGATGATAAGTATTCAGCCCCTTTGCTCAGTATTGATGATAAGTATTCAGCCCCTTTGCTCAGTATTGATGATAAGTATTCAGCCCCTTTGCTCAGTATTGATGATAAGTATTCAGCCCCTTTGCTCAGTAAAGGGACACTACACTCACAAAGCGGTGCAGTCGCCCCACTGCAAGCAGATTCATGGGCAGTAGGTGGAACCCTGGAACCCACACCCCACACTAGTCAGCAGGTGGGAGGGACCCCGGGAGGGTATATAGTTGCCCTTAGAGGGAGAAAGGTTGGTCTTTGGGTGGAGTGAAGTGAGAGCCAGGCAGGGAGGCTGGAGGAGGAAGGAGGGTTACCTCGGCTGAGGAACCCAAGGAACAGAAAGATCCCAGAAGGAAGGAAAGTAACTGAAGCGAGAGTTCACTGGATGTGGGGAGCAGAGTACTGGGTACCGGAGCCCGCACCTGTGACGACCTTCAAGGCTCACAGAAATCCGATGACCGGGGGTATCTTCAGATACGGCCCCGACTCCCAAAAGATCCGCTAGAGGGGAATCAGACCCGCGGTAGGCTCCCATGGTAGTCACTAAGAAGGTTCTCCCGATGGGTGCAAGGAAGATAAAGACGAGGAGCAGCAGGAGGTCAGACTCTATCTTCATGAGGTCAGAGTTCACCGCCACTGGGAGGCAAGGGCAAGAAAGAACAGGAACGGCAGACAGTGAGGGATCCATCTACCAACCAGAAAATCCACTTGCAGCACCCATAGACATTTGTCACTATAACATCTTACTGCACTGATGGACTGTAATGATTGCAGAAAGTATTTCAGTAAAGTACCCGGTGAAGTGACTTCTCCACTCTGCTGCATCTTTCCTTGCATCCACTGATTCCTTTCACAGAAACGCTTTCCCGGAGGTCCAGTCCTGCCTGCAGAGGACTACACCATAATTGCCGCAATACCATCGACCAACAGAGGACTGTAGTGGCGCTAGTAAGCATCACCAGGTACTGCAGGTGGCGTCACGAACCAAAAACTTTCGTTTATTTTTCCCCCCTTTTCCATTGACCACCAGGGCCACAGTCTCAATCAGCCACCCATGTTTTCCAGACTGCCCGCCTGAGATCTGAGTACCCTGCCCTGGGTGCCTCATATTCAGCCCCTTTGCTCAGTATTGAGTATTTGCACCTTTGGAGCTCGTACAGTCATGAGTCTTTTTGGGAATGATGCAGTTTTCCCCCTGGATCTGGGGATCCTCTCATTCTTCTTTGCAGATCCTCTCCGGTGCCGTCAGGTTGGATGGTGACGTTGGTGGAGCAGAGCAGGGATGAGATGGGGGAAATGATCAGTGATCAGATCTGATATTAACGGCTGGAACCATTTTCCCCATCTCATTCCTGCTCTGTATATTACACTGAGGTCTGTATATTACACTGAGGTCTGCTCTGTATATTACACTGAGGTCTGCTCTGTATATTACACTGAGGTCTGCTCTGTATATTACACTGAGGTCTGTATATTACACTGAGGTCTGTATATTACACTGAGGTCTGTATATTACACTGAGGTCTGCTCTGTATATTACACTGAGGTCTGTATATTACACTGAGGTCTGCTCTGTATATTACACTGAGGTCTGCTCTGTATATTACACTGAGGTCTGTATATTACACTGAGGTCTGTATATTACACTGAGGTCTGCTCTGTATATTACACTGAGGTCTGTATATTACACTGAGGTCTGTATATTACACTGAGGTCTGCTCTGTATATTACACTGAGGTCTGTATATTACACTGAGGTCTGTATATTACACTGAGGTCTGCACTGTATATTACACTGAGGTCTGTATATTACACTGAGGTCTTCTCTGTATATTACACTGAGGTCTGTATATTGCACTGAGGTCTGTATATTGCACTGAGGTCTGTATTTTGCACTGAGGTCTGTATATTACACTGAGGTCTGTATATTACACTGAGGTCTGCTCTGTATATTACACTGAGGTCTGCTCTGTATATTACACTGAGGTCTGTATATTACACTGAGGTCTGTATATTACACTGAGGTCTGCTCTGTATATTACACTGAGGTCTGTATATTACACTGAGGTCTGTATATTACACTGAGGTCTGCTCTGTATATTACACTGAGGTCTGTATATTACACTGAGGTCTGCTCTGTATATTACACTGAGGTCTGTATATTACACTGAGGTCTGTATATTGCACTGAGGTCTTCTCTGTATATTACACTGAGGTCTGTATATTACACTGAGGTCTGCTCTGTATATTACACGAGTCTGCTCTGTATATTACACTGAAATCTGTATATTTCACTGAGGTCTTCTCTGTATATTACACTGAGGTCTGTATATTACACTGAGGTCTGCTCTGTATATTACACTGAGGTCTGTATATTACACTTAGGTCTGTATATTACACTGAGGTCTGCTCTTATATTACACTGAGGTCTGCTCTGTATATTCACACGAGGTCTGCTCTGTATATTACACTGAATCTGTTATTTCACTGAGGTCTCTCTCTGTATATTACACTGAGGTCTGTATATTACACTGAGGTCTGCTCTGTATATTACACTGAGGTCTGCTCTGTATATTACACTGAGGTCTGTATATTCACTGAGGTCTCTCTGTATATTACACTGAGGTCTGTATATTACACTGAGGTCTGCTCTGTATATTACACTGTGAATTCATGGTCTGTATATTACACTGAGGTCTGTATATTACACTGAGGTCTTCTCTGTATATTACACTGAGGTCTGTATATTACACTGAGGTCTGTATATTACACTGAGGTCTGCTCTGTATATTACACTGAGCTCTGTATATTACACTGAGGTCTGTATATTACACTGAGGTCTGCTCTGTATATTACACTGAGAGTTGTATATTACACTGGGGTCTTGTATATTACACTGAGGTCTGTTATTACACTGAGCTCTGATATTACACTGAGGTCTGTATATTTCACTGAGGTCTGTATATTACACTGAGGTCTGTATATTACACTGAGGTGCTGTATATTACACTGAGGTCTGTTGTAATTACACTGAGGTTCTGTATATTACACTGAGTCTGTATATTACACTGAGGTCTGCTCTGTAATTACACTGAGGTTGCTCTGTTATTACACTGAGGTCTGATATTACACTGAGGTCTGCTCTGTATATTACACTGAGTTGCTCTGTATATTACACTGAGGTCTGCTCTGTATATTACATGAGTCCTGATATTCTGAGTCTGTATATACACTGAGGTCTGCTCTGTATATTACACTGAGGTCTTGTATATTACACTGAGGTCTGTATATTACACTGAGGTCTGTATATTACACTGAGGTCTCTCTGTATATTACACTGAGGTCTGTATATTACACTGAGGTCTGTATATTACACTGAGGTCTGCTCTGTATATTACACTGAGGTCTCTGTATATATTACACTGAGGTCTGCTCTGTATATTACACTGAGGTTGTATATTCACTGAGTCTGTATATTACACTGAGGTCTGCCTGTATATTGACACTGAGGCTCTGTATATTACACTGAGGTCTTGTATATTCACTGAGGTCTTGTATATTACACTGAGGTCTGTATATTACACTGAGGTCTGTATATTACACTGAGGTCTGCTCTGTATATTACACTGAGGTCTGTATATTACACTGAGTCTGTATATTACACTGAGGTCTGCTCTGTATATTACACTGAGGTCTGTCGTATATTACACTGAGGTTCTGTATATTACACTGAGTTTCTGTCCTGTATATTACACTGAGGTCTGTATATTACACTGAGTTCTGTATATTACACTGAGGTCTGTTCATGCTGTATATTACACTGAGGTCTCTCTGTATATTACACTGAGGTCTGTATATTACACTGAGTTGCTGTATATTACACTGAGGTCTGCTCTGTATATTACACTGAGTCTGTATATTACACTGAGGTCTGCTCTGTATATTACACTGAGTGTCTGTATATTACACTGAGGTGTCTGCTCTGTATATTACACTGAGGTCTGCTCTGATATATTACACTGAGGTCTGTATATTACACTGAGGTCTGCTCTGTATATTACACTGAGGTCTGTCTGTATATTACACTGAGGTTCTGTATATTACACTGAGGATCTGTATATTACACTGAGGTCTTGCTCTGTATATTACACTGAGTCTGGTATATTACACTGAGTCTGCTCTGTATATTACACTGAGTCTGCTCTGTATATTACACTGAGGTCTGCTCTGTATATTACACTGAGGTCTGCCTGTATATTACACTGAGGTCTGTATATTACACTGAGTCTGCTCTGTATATTACACTGAGGTCTGTATATTACACTGAGGTCTGTATATTACACTGAGTGTCTGTATATTACACTGAGGTCTGTATATTACACTGAGGTCTGCTCTGTATATTACACTGAGGTCTGTTTATATTACACTGAGGTCTGCTCTGTATATTACACTGAGGTCTGTATATTACACTGAGGTCTGTATATTACACTGAGGTCTCTGTATATTACACTGAGGTTGCTGTATATTACACTGATTGCTCTGTATATTACACTGAGGTCTCTGTATATTACACTGAGGTCTGTATATTACACTGAGGTCTGTATATTCACTGAGGTCTGTATATTACACTGAGGTCTGTATATTCACTGTCATCATTACACTGAGGTCTGCTCTGTATATTACACTGAGGTCTGCCTATATTACACTGAGGTCTGCTGTATATTACACTGAGGTCTGCCTGTATATTACACTGAGGTCTGCTCTGTATATTACACTGAGGTCCTGTATATTACACTGAGGTCTGCTCTGTATATTACACTGAGGTCTGCTCTGTATATTACACTGAGGCTCTGTATATTACACTGAGGTCTGCTCTGTATATTACACTGAGGTCTGTATATTACACTGAGGTCTGCTCTGTATATTACACTGAGGTCTGTATATTACACTGAGGTCTCTCTGTATATTACACTGAGGTCCTGTATATTACACTGAGGTCTGCTCTGTATATTACACTGAGTCTGCTTATATTACACTGAGTCTGCCTGTATATTACACTGAGGTCTGTCTGATTACACTGAGGTCTCTCTGTATATTACACTGAGGTCTGTATATTACACTGAGGTCTGCTCTGTATATTACACTGAGGTCTGCTCTGTATATTACACTGAGTCTGTATATTACACTGAGGTCTGCACTGTATATTACACTGAGTGCTGTATATTACACTGAGTCTGCTCTGTATATTCACTGAGGTCTGCTCTGATATATTACACTGAGTGTACTCTGATATTCACTGAGGTCTGCTAATTCACTGAGTCCTGTATATTACACTGAGGTCTGTAATTACACTGAGGTCTGCCATGTATGATTCACTGAGGTCTGCACTGGTATATTACACTGAGGTCTGCACGTGTTATATTACACTGAGGTCCTCGCCTGTTTATGATGTCCACTGAGGTCCTGACCTAGCTGTTATATTACACTGAGGTCCTGCTTGTATATTACACTGAGTCCTCCTGTTATATTACACTGAGGTCTCGCCTGTTATTACACCTGAGTCTGTATTTCTGAGTCCTGTATATTGCACTGAGGTCTGCTGTATATACACTGCAGTCTTTCTGTAATTACACTGAGTCTGATTCCTGGTCTGTATATTACACTGAGCTGTCTGTTACCTCTGTATATTACACGGTGATTCTGCTCTGTATTCACTGAGGTTGCTCTGTATCACACTGAGTCTGCACTGTATGTTCACTGAGGTCTGTATATTACACTGAGGCTCTGTATATTACACTGAGGTCCTCCTGGCTCTGTATATTACACTGAGTCTGCTCTGTATATTACACTGAGGTCCCGCTCTGTATATTACACTGAGGTCTTGCTCTGTATATTACACTGAGTCTGCTCTGTATATTACACTGAGTCTTCTCTGATTACCGAGTCTGGGGGGGGGGGGGGGGGGGGGGGGGGGGGGGGGGGGGGGGGGGGGGGGGGGGGGGGGGGGGGGGGGGGGGGGGGGGGGGGGGGGGGGGGGGGGGGGGGGGGGGGGGGGGGGGGGGGGGGGGGGGGGGGGGGGGGGGGGGGGGGGGGGGGGGGGGGGGGGGGGGGGGAAAAAAAAAAAAAAAAAAAAAAAAAAAAAAAAAAAAAAAAAAAAAAAAAAAAAAAAAAAAAAAAAAAAAAAAAAAAAAAAAAAAAAAAAAAAAAAAAAAAAAAAAAAAAAAAAAAAAAAAAAAAAAAAAAAAAAAAAAAAAAAAAAAAAAAAAAAAAAAAAAAAAAAAAAAAAAAAAAAAAAAAAAACCAGAGTGTCTCTGTCTATTTTACACTGAGTCCTGTCTGTATATTCCTGAGTGCAGCTGTATATCTCCACTAGGTTGTATATATCTCTGAGGTCCCTCTAAGTGTATTATTCCACCTGGGTTCATGTATGATGACACTGATCTGCTTGTTGATTCCTGAGTCCTCTCCATGTATGATTCCCTATGTCCCTCCCAGTGTATATCTCAGCTTCAGTCCTGCCTGTTTGATGTCCCTGGTTCTGCTCCGCCATGTTTGATGTCCCTGTTTTACCACCGTTGAGGTCTCCTGTTTTCCCCAGTGTTGAGCTCCTGTTTCCTCCGCCAGTGTTTGATGTCCCTTGGTTCCTCCACCAGTGTTTGATGTCTCCTGGTTCCTCCGCCAGTGTTTGATGTCCCCTTGTCCCTCCGCCAGTGTTTGGTGTCCCCTGGTTCCTCTGCCAGTGTTTGATGTCTCCTGGTCCCTCCACCAGTGTTTGATGTCCCCTTGTCCCTCCGCCAGTGTTTGATGTCCCCTGGTTCCTCCGCCAGTGTTTGATGTCCCCTGGTTCCTCCGCCAGTGTTTGATGTCCTCTGGTTCCTCCGCCAGTGTTTGATGTCTCCTGGTCCCTCCACCAGTGTTTGATGTCCCCTGGTTTCTCCGCCAGTGTTTGATGTCTCCTGGTCCCTCCGCCAGTGTTTGATGTCTCCTGGTTCCTCCGCCAGTTGTTTGATGTCTCCTGGTCCCTCCGCCAGTGTTTGATGTCCCCTGGTTCCTCCGCCAGTGTTTGGTGTCCCCTGGTTCCTCTGCCAGTGTTTGATGTCCCCTGGTCCCTCCGCCAGTGTTTGATGTCCCCTGGTCCCTCCGCCAGTGTTTGATGTCCCCTGGTCCCTCCGCCAATGTTTGATGCCCCCTGATTCCTCCGCCAGTGTTTGATGTCCCCTGGTCCCTCCGCCAGTGTTTGATGCCCCCTGGTTCCTCCGCCAGTGTTTGATGCCCCCTGATTCCTCCGCCAGTGTTTGATGTCCCCTGGTCCCTCCGGCAGTGTTTGATGTCCCCTGGTTCCTCTGCCAGTGTTTGATGTTCCCTGGTTCCTCCGCCAGTGTTTGATGTTCCCTGGTTCCTCCGCCAGTGTTTGATGTCTCCTTGTTCCTCCACCAGTGTTTGATGTCCCCTGGTTCCTCCGCCAGTGTTTGATGTCTCCTGGTTCCTCCGCCAGTGTTTGATGTCCCCTGGTTCCTCCACCAGAGTTTGATGCCCCCTGGTTCGTCCGCCAGTGTTTGATGCCCCCTGATTCCTCCGCCAGTGTTTGATGCCCCCTGGTTCCCCCGCCAGTGTTTGATGTCCTCTGGTTCCTCCGCCAGTGTTTGATGTCCCCTGGTTCCTCCGCCAGTGTTTGATGCCCCCTGGTTCCTCCGTCAGTGTTTGATGTCCCCTGGTTCCTCCGCCAGTGTTTGATGTCCCCTGGTCCCTCCGCCAGTGTTTGATGCCCCCTGATTCCTCCGCCAGTGTTTGATGTCCCCTGGTCCCTCCGCCAGTGTTTAATGCCCCCTGATTCCTCCGCCAGTGTTTGATGTCCCCTGGTTCCTCCGCCAGTGGTTGATGTCCCCTGGTTCCTCCGCCAGTGTTTGATGTCCCCTGGTTCCTCCGCCAGTGTTTGATGTCTCCTGGTCCCTCCGCCAGTGTTTGATGTCCCCTGGTTCCTCCGCCAGTGTTTGGTGTCCCCTGGTTCCTCTGCCAGTGTTTGATGTCCCCTGGTTCTTCCGCCAGTGTTTGATGTCCCCTGGTCCCTCCGCCAGTGTTTAATGCCCCCTGATTCCTCCGCCAGTGTTTGATGTCCCCTGGTCCCTCCGCCAGTGTTTAATGCCCCCTGATTCCTCCGCCAGTGTTTGATGTCCCCTGGTCCCTCCGGCAGTGTTTGATGTCCCCTGGTTCCTCTGCCAGTGTTTGATGTCCCCTGGTTCCTCCGCCAGTGTTTGATGTCCCCTGATTCCTCCGCCAGTGTTTGATGTCCCCTGGTTTCTCCACCAGTGTTTGATGTCCCCTGGTTCCTCCACCAGTGTTTGATGTCCCCTGGTTCCTCCGCCAGTGCTTGATGTCCCCTGGTTCCTCCGCCAGTGTTTGATGTCCCCTGTTTCCTCCGCCAGTGTTTTGTTTGATGTCTCCTTGTCCCTCCACCAGTGTTTGATGTCTCCTTGTTCCTCCACCAGTGTTTGATGTCCCCTGGTTTCTCCGCCAGTGTTTGATGTCCCTTGGTTCCTCCGCCAATGTCTGATGCCCCCTGTTTCCTCCGCCAGTGTTTGATGCCCCCTTTTTCCTCCGCCAGTGTTTGATGCCCCCTGGTTCCTCCGCCAGTGTTTGATGCCCCCTGGTTCCTCCGCCAGTGTTTGATGTCCCCTGGTTCCTCCGCCAGTGTTTAATGCCCCCTGATTCCTCCGCAAGTGTTTGATGTCCCCTGGTCCCTCCGCCAGTGTTTGATGCCCCCTGGTTCCTCCGCCAGTGTTTGATGCCCCCTGATTCCTCCGCCAGTGTTTGATGTCCCCTGGTCCCTCCGGCAGTGTTTGATGTCCCCTGGTTCCTCTGCCAGTGTTTGATGTTCCCTGGTTCCTCCGCCAGTGTTTGATGTTCCCTGGTTCCTCCGCCAGTGTTTGATGTCTCCTTGTTCCTCCACCAGTGTTTGATGTCCCCTGGTTCCTCCGCCAGTGTTTGATGTCTCCTGGTTCCTCCGCCAGTGTTTTGATGTCCCCTGGTTCCTCCACCAGAGTTTGATGCCCCCTGGTTCGTCCGCCAGTGTTTGATGCCCCCTGATTCCTCCGCCAGTGTTTGATGTCCCCTTGTTCCTCAGCCAGTGTTTGATGTCCCCTGGTTCCTCCGCCAGTGTTTGATGCCCCCTGGTTCCTCCGTCAGTGTTTGATGTCCCCTGGTTCCTCCGCCAGTGTTTGATGTCCCCTGGTCCCTCCGCCAGTGTTTGATGCCCCCTGATTCCTCCGCCAGTGTTTGATGTCCCCTGGTCCCTCCGCCAGTGTTTAATGCCCCCTGATTCCTCCACCAGAGTTTGATGCCCCCTGGTTCGTCCGCCAGTGTTTGATGCCCCCTGATTCCTCCGCCAGTGTTTGATGTCCCCTGGTTCCTCCGCCAGTGTTTGATGCCCCCTGGTTCCTCCGTCAGTGTTTGATGTCCCCTGGTTCCTCCGCCAGTGTTTGATGTCCCCTGGTCCCTCCGCCAGTGTTTGATGCCCCCTGATTCCTCCGCCAGTGTTTGATGTCCCCTGGTCCCTCCGCCAGTGTTTAATGCCCCCTGATTCCTCCGCCAGTGTTTGATGTCCCCTGGTCCCTCCGCCAGTATTTAATGCCCCCTGATTCCTCCGCAAGTGTTTGATGTCCCCTGGTCCCTCCGCCAGTGTTTGATGCCCCCTGGTTCCTCCGCCAGTGTTTGATGCCCCCTGATTCCTCCGCCAGTGTTTTGTTTGATGTCTCCTTGTCCCTCCACCAGTGTTTGATGTCTCCTTGTTCCTCCACCAGTGTTTGATGTCCCCTGGTTCCTCCGCCAGTGTTTGATGTCCCCTGGTTCCTCCGCCAGTGTTTGATGTCCCCTGGTTTCTCCGCCAATGTCTGATGCCCCCTGGTTCCTCCGCCAGTGTCTGATGTCCCCTGGTTCCTCCGCCGGTGTCTGATGTCCCCTGGTTCCTCCGCCGGTGTCTGATGTCCCCTGGTTAATCCGCCAGTGTTTGATGCCCCCTGTTTCCTCCGCCAATGTTTGATGCCCCCTGGTTCCTCCGCCAGTGTTTGATGCCCCCTGGTTCCTCCGCCAGTGTTTGATGCCCCCTGGTTCCTCCGCCAGTGTTTGATGCCCCTGGTTCCTCTGCCAGTGTTTGATGTCCATTGGTTCCTCCGCCAGTGTCTGATGTCCCCTGGTTCCTCCGCCGGTGTCTGATGTCCCCTGGTTCCTCCGCCGGTGTCTGATGTCCCCTGGTTAATCCGCCAGTGTTTGATGCCCCCTGTTTCCTCCGCCAATGTTTGATGCCCCCTGGTTCCTCCGCCAGTGTTTGATGTCCCCTGCTTCCTCCGCCAGTGTTTGATGCCCCCTGTTTCCTCCGCCAATGTTTGATGCCCCCTGGTTCCTCCGCCAGTGTTTGATGTCCCCTGCTTCCTCCGCCAGTGTTTGATGTCCCCTGGTTCCTCCGCCAATGTTTGATGTCCCCCTGTTCCTCCGCCAGTGTTTGATGTCCCCTGGTTCCTCCGCCAATGTTTGATGCCCCCTGGTTCCTCCGCCAGTGTTTGATGTCCCCTGCTTCCTCCGCCAGTGTTTGATGTCCCCTGGTTCCTCCGCCAATGTTTGATGTCCCCCTGTTCCTCCGCCAGTGTTTGATGTCCCCTGGTTCCTCTGCCAATGTTTGATGTCCCCCTGTTCCTCCGCCAGTGTTTGATGTCCCCTGGTTCCTCCGCCAGTGTTTGATGTGTTGAGGAGAGCCTTAAGATCAAAATACTTCATTAAGCCTAAGACATAAGGGCATGGGAGAAATGATATATAGAGTGTATTATTTTACATTGTATAAGTTGTGATTTAAACATGGCTGCCATTTCCTGCCACATCACACCATGTGCTGAGAGCAAGATTGAGTCCAAAGAAGTCTGACCAATCACCGAAGCTGGAGGTCAGGGAAGACGAACCAATCACAGAATAACATACTCGATCAAGACCACACCCCTTGATGACCTCATGGATCCGCCCATGGACTAACCCGATGACCAATGAATACATCTGAGTAGGGCTGACCGAGCCCCTTATTGCCCATGGACCAATGAATACATCTGAGTAGGGCTGACCGAGCCCCTTTTTGAGTAAAAACCAAATGTCTTATAATAAACAGGCACTTGGAGCTTGGGTCTGACCAAGGAAGGGTGTACATCTGACTCTATGTGTCTGGTGTCTACTACTTTTCAATGCCGGCGCTTGGTCTATATTGATTTGGTCAGGAGCAGCAACTTGTTATTAATATTATTATGAAATATTACTTTTACAATTGGCGCTCCAACGTGGGACAGCAGAGGAGAATCCCCAAACCTTAAATGACCGGTGAAGGAGACGGCAGGACGCACTGAGTACCACGAGCCAGGAGACTGATCACCTCCCTAACAAAAACGGTAAGTCTGCTGATTTTATTATAATCTGTTGGCTTTACCTGTTTTTCGGGGTACCCTGTGCAGATTGCCTGACCGCGCCCGGTCTTTAGGGTCTCTGAGACGGCAGATGGGGTATTCTCCGCTGTTGGCCATTTGATTGCGGAAGAACCGTCATGCTAAGTTGCTGCTGCCTGCTGTTTGTTGTATGTAGGGCAGATGACTGATAGGAAAGAGGGTTTTTGAGCAGTGTCTGGAGCAAAGTGGTCACCTGTGCTGCAATAGGTCGAGTAACTTGACTCCCATAGGGGCATGTAACTTAGAGTAACTTGACTCAGTACATAGCCTGATAATATATGATTTTTGGTTCTGGAGAGAATAGGTCGAGTAACTGGACTCCCATAGGGGCATGTTACTTAGAGTAACTTGACTCAGTACATGCCCTGATAGTAGTCTACAGAACACGGAAATCAGACAGGGACAGATAGGAAGTGTAGACGGCTGTGAAGGTCTTGTGCCAGGTTTGTCATCTCCCCAGTCTTAAGTGTTTGTTTTGTGTCCATCATCTTAGTCTATACAGAGAGAGATGGAGAAGTTAATGCAGCTGTGTCGTAAAGGCCCTAAGCCTAATTCAGATGGCAAGATAGATCTGTGTACATTACTTGTGACTCGTGAAGGGAAAAGTTATGTTAAACAATGCAAGAAGCTTATGAAGTTGTGTGGAATGGCAGAAGTGCAGTGAAGATTGGGTTAAAAGAGAGACAAGGTGTTTTGGAAGGTAATGGATTGTTATATACTGCTAGGGGCATGGGAAAGAGTCTCTTACAGTTTGTATAGAGAAAATTGGATAGAAGAGGAAAGGAAAAAGAAAGACAAAAGTTTAAGTTATGTGTATTATAGAACTGTACAATGTGAATTCCCACCACCATAAGCTGGAGCACATGTTTCTTTGTTGGGGGGCCAATTTGTTGGTGGAGCACATGTTTCTTTTGTTGGCGGCCATCTTGTTGGTGCTTCTCAGACCTCCTCTGGGGGCGGCCATTTTGTGGGAGGCAATACCTCTTGCAGCCAGTTTGTTGGCATGTGCTCTCTGATGTCAGCCAGTTTGTTGGCATGGGCTCTCTGATGTCAGCCATTTTGTAATGCTATGTGCTCTGGTAAATGGGCCTTGTGGTAACTAGTGCTTGGTTTTTTGTGCCCTTAAAAGATGCTAGCATATGGCAAGTATGAGAGACTTGTCAAGCATAAATGAAAATATGTAAGTAAATAGCAGATATTCTAAAACAAATGTAAGACAGCAGAGAAATGAGAGTTTACATAGTGTTAAGACAGAAATGCAGGAGTATAAGAGAATGTGTGGGAAAGATGGGTTAGGATTGCCTCAGATTGAGAATCTGGGAATATACTTGTGTCCATGCAAAGATGGCCGCCGAGTGAAGGCCACATGGTTAGAGACAAAGAAATGAAGGAATGTTTGGACAATAGACCCAGACAGGAAGTGATGTGTAAGGACTAAAAGCTGTCTGAGCAGGTTTGAGCATACACACTGCTAGTTTCAGACCCAAAAGAAAAGGTAGCCACCCCACCCCCTTCCCACATAGAGACATGTGATGGGCTAATGCAGAGAGATTGAATGATTACATGAGTATACTGGTAATTAAAAATAAATAATAAAAATAGAATAAAAATAAGGCACATATAAGTTCCTTTGTTCAGAGAAGTCCAGTGTGCTGGTCAGATATAACCATGTGCTGAAAGCTATAAGAAATTGCTACATGGGAAAGGTAAAAGATGTGAATGCATATATCAATGAAGTATTACTTGGGATTAAATAAATATAGATATAATGGGCAAGGGAGACAAAGTGACATACCTCAGAGAAAAGATGAGATGATAAAAAAAAAAAAATAAATAATAAATGCCAACGGTGCACAGATAATCCAAGGGAAAAATGTGGAGATTCATCATTATGGCTCCACGGAGAGAAATTTCCATGACCTCTATCCAGCAGGAAGTACAAATGACCTGTAGATACTGTCTGAATGGGGGGGGGAGGAGACTTGATTGCAAACCAGGCCAGTCCCACAGAGAGGCACCACCCCACCCCCTAAAATGCCTAGGCCACATGCTTCATTGTATCTTTTAAGCTACATTTTAACATTTAGTTCTCATTCTTCCCAGATCATGTTTTAGTTTATTTTTATAGTCTCACTTTAGGGTATTGGTAAAAGTAATTGTCAATAGTTTTTTAATTTTTACTGCTGCAACCCCAAATATTTTAATAATGGACATCTTTTTCACATGAATGTAGATTTATTCATGATACTGGAGCAAACAGTGTGCTGGGTTTACCTAATTAGCAAATCAATTCCAGGTGATTTGCATTTCTATTCCATGTCCCTGCACTCATATATTTTCAATCCAGCAGCCAGAGATCTGTACCTGGAGGGGGGTGACGAGCCCACAGGACTAAAGTTACACATCGCCTTATTGTATTCATAGTTATGTATACTCTATGGAGTGGGACCTTTACATGATCCTTTCAGGCTCCAAATATGAAATTCAGATAACAACATAATTTTTGAATCCAGATATGCTTTGGATATTGGATTCCAAAAGGGGGGAGATGTGAGATGTAAAGTTAGTGCCTGTTTCCAATGTTTTTTTAAAGTTTTAATAATTTATTAACGTCTTTATATTTAAGTCTCTTCTTTATATTTTTGTCTTAAATAGAGGACAGAGCAAATATGTGTGAACATGCCCCAGATGAGCTCATTACTAATGCAGATCTTGAGTTATTTTACAGATGTTCGTGGATTCTACCACTGGATGTGCTGTGATTACACAACAGGAGGTAATAAAGCAAAACCACTCCCTCTTCACATACCGCCATGAGGAGGTAGATGGGGATCTGCAATCACTGGAGTGGGTAGCTGGCAAAGGGTAAGATGATCTGCAGATCTTTCCTAGAGTCACATAAAGACCCACAGAGACCGCACAGAGTGTATGAGCCTGTATGGAGGCTCTCCTGTGTTCAGATAAGTCTGGTAGAGTGCAGGTACAGCTCACACCTGAGCTGGCGCTCATTGAGCCAGAGGTAATGCCTGCACAGGTGCAACTGCCAGAAGCTGTGAAGAGGCCTAGAGTCGAGAGTCTCAGACCCCAGCACCAGGGCAGACCCGGGCACCAGGGGCCCCTGTCACTCCTGATGTTCTTATTCCCACAGAAACAGGTGATCGAATGGAAAGGAGTGCAACACGCAGGGAGCAGCTGAGGAAGGTCTGTAGACTAGTGATGGGCGAATCCTAAATTACTCGGAATCGCTTGACTCTAGCGAGTCCGAGCACAGGACTCGCTACTCGTTGCGAGTCTAGCGAGTCCAATGTTAATGAATGGGGAAGTGAGTAATAGCGAGTAGTGTGAGATTTACAAATCACAGATGTGTCTCGGAAGCTTCAGCCTGAAGCAATCCTAGTTTTATCATTTATTTGCATTGGACTCGTTTACTTTGCAACTGTAATCGCTGGGAAACTCGCACAGATAAGAGTCCTGTCTCCTCAGTGTGCTGGCTCCAGGGTCCTAGAGCCCGCCTGCTGCCTGATGTAGCAGAGCTGAGATTGTTCTCAGTCTGCTCATTCCTGTGCATATACATCTATATCTATGCACAGGGATGAGCAGAGAGGACATCGCGTTTTGGACTGCGTCGGACGGAAGAGGATTTTTTTAATTAAAGATGGAGTCTCTAATGGCTTTTTTTTTTATTTGTAATAAAAGAATTTCTCTGTGTTGTGTTTTTTTTAAAACAATTCAATAGAAATTCATGGCGGTCATGTCTAATATTGGCGTGACCGCCATAAATTTCGGGCTTAGGGCCAGCTGATAATACAAAGCTGGCCCTAACCTCTATTACCCAGCGCACCACCGCCACCAGGGCCGCTGGAAGAGCGGGGTTCAGTGCCAGAGGATGGCGCTTCAATGAACGCGCCATCTTCTGGGGCGGCTGCGGGCTGCAATTTGCAGCGGGGGGTGCCCAGAAAGCTTGGGCATCCCTGCGCTGCGGATTCCAGCCCCCAGCTGCTTAGCTGTACCTGGCTAGACATAGAAATTGCGCGGAGCCCCACGCATTTTTTTGACTCCGACTCCGAGACGACTCCGACTCCGAGACGACTCCGACTCGACTCCGAGACGACTCCGACTCCGAGACGACTCCGACTCCGAGACGATTCCGAGACGACTCCGAGACGACTCCGACTCGACTCCGAGACGACTCCGACTCGACTCCGAGACGACTCCGACTCGACTCCGAGACGACTCTGAGACGACTCTGAGACGACTCCGAGACGACTCCGAGACGACTCCGACTCGACTCCGAGACGACTCCGACTCGACTCCGAGACGACTCCGACTCGACTCCGAGACGACTCCGACTCGACTCCGAGACGACTCTGAGACGACTCCGAGACGACTCCGACTCGACTCCGAGACGACTCCGACTCGACTCCGAGACGACTCCGACTCGACTCCGAGACGACTCCGAGACGACTCCGAGACGACTCCGAGACGACTCCGACTCGACTCCGAGACGACTCCGACTCGACTCCGAGACGACTCCGACTCGACTCCGAGACGACTCCGACTCAGAGGAGACTCCGACTCCGAGGAGACTCCGACTCGGAGACTCTGACTCTGAAATTCATTAAATAATAAAAAAAATGCGTGGGGCTCCGCGCAATTTCTATGTCTAGCCAGGTACAGCTAAGCACCTGGGGGCTGGAATCCACAGCGCAGGGATGCCCAAGCTTTCTGGGCACCCCCCGCTGCAAATTCCAGCCCGCAGCCGCCCCAGAAGATGGCGCGTTCATTGAAGCGCCATCCTCTGGCGCTGAACCCCGCTCTTCCAGCGGCCCTGGTGGCAGTGGCACGCTGGGTAATAAAGGGGTTAATACCAGCTTTGTTATACAAGCTGGTATTAAGCCCGAGATTCTTAATGTCAGGCCACGTTTGACCCAGCCACTAAGAATCTCCAATAAAGGGTTAAAAAAACACAACACAGAGAAAATTTTTTATTTGAAATAAAAAAAAAAAAGCCATTAGGGACTCCATCTTTAATTAAAAAAATCCTCTTCTGTCCGACGTAGTCCAAAACGCGATGTCCTCTCTGCTACATCCCCTGTGCATAAATATAGATGTCTATGCACAGGGAATGAGCAGACTGAGAACAATCTCAGCACTGCTACATCAGGCAGCAGGCGGGCTCTAGGACCCTGGAGCTGCACAGAGAAGACAGCTGGACTCGGCTCGCAATGTAACAGCAGTTATCTGCGAGTTTCCCTGCTATCACTGGCACAGTAGCCGAGTCTAATGCAAACAATGGCAATCCTAGTTTTGTCAGCGTTTCTGACAAAACTAGGATTGATATTGATTTGCATTGGACTCGTGCGAGTAATCACTGGGAAACTCGCAGAGTACCGAGTCCTGCGAGTCCCTTACTACTCGCCGAGTAACGAGTCCTAGCGAGTAGATTCGCCCATCCCTACTGTAGACACCAGGCGGTAAGCTTTCTCTGCCACGACTCTCTTCTCAATGATGGCTCAGGTAACCCAAGAACTGACTCATTTGTCATTAACTGCTACCTGTGTTTTAGTGGACAAGGTTTGGGTGGCACCAGGGTACCAAGGTGGCCGACTACACCCAGTCTTGTACGATGTGTGACTGGTACGATGGAAGAGAATATGTAGTGACCCCTAAGAACCACGAATGCACCCCTCGTCTACTCTACCATTACAGTGATTGCAGATAGATTATAAAGACAGCTGCACATTAGGTGTATGCGGGTGTGTCTGTTGCGGTAATCTCTTTCAGGATCCGGTGCAGAAACTACGTTACTTCTGAGAAGCTCACGATGAAGGTGGTATGTAGAAATGAGGCTCCTGATGAGGTAAAGCTGCGTGTGTTATAGTGGAGGTCATTAAGGGTATTTCACAGTATCTGGGAGTCGGCAGCTTTCTACAATACGTATCATACATAAGATAGTGGACAATATGAATGGGAGATTAACATTAAAGGTGCAAGGTAGAGGAGACGGGCAACACATAGATGAAATGTTTGTTTTTGTTTAATTTTCCTCCTCCGTAAATAAGTTAAAATAAGATAATTCTCGATCCAACACCTTGAACAGGGTTGTAATTTCTATAAAGTAAGTGTGTAGTAAAGTTTAGTCTGATATTAAATGAATGGGACCCGATGAGCCTCTCACCTAGGGGGGGTAAGAACTACAGGTCAATAGATAGCTGCTGCAGTAACAGCATCAGTGAGATGAGTATCCAGTTAAGAAAGGGTTAAACACTGCTTTGCCATCTTCAAGTAAGGAGAATTAAAGTCAATATTCTTCAGAATTTGTGTTTTATTCCCCACAGATGAAATCACCAGCGATGTCCAAGCCTTAAATAATTGATTAAATAGTGTGATAAAGAGATGTGTTCTTCAATTCCAGATCCTAAATCAGTGTCAGGAGCGCATGGTCTCATGTCAGGAGACCGGGTGATCCTGAAAAGATGCGAGTAAGAGCCGTGAGCCGAGATTAGATGGCCGATCCAGCTACTCTGAATTACAGCAACTTCAGTGGAGACTGAGGGAAAAGGACGCGGCAACTGTTGGAGACTCCCCACCAGCAGATGATGAACTCCGATAATGATAATCACTGACATACACCACATAGTGATACACTGTCACATACATGACCTTATAACTCCACGTTATGTCTGATATACATATGGAATATCCAAACTAAGGCAAAATGGTTACAGGAACACGATATAAATGAGGACTCGGTGAGGGAGAAACATTCACGTTCCTGAGCAAACCATTAGTTCAAGGGTAGATAACACTGAGTATAACTGACATTACTCTAATAACTTGTATATGTAGCCGTAAAAGCGCTATTTTATGTTATTTTTAAGGTAATCGGGTTAATGTGTAAAGGGAAATGTTACCAAATAATCTCTGGTGGTAGAATATGGCCCTGAGACGGAAATGTCCATCCATGAGTGTTGTGATACAATTCTGGGTATCCAGGTAGGGAACTGAGGTGAAGCAGGTAGGAAAGTCCCGAGGACGCGGATAGCGCGATCCTATATACCTCCTGATATACTCAGAATTGTTCATAACAACTGTTCATGAGAATTGTTCATAACAACTGTTCATAAGAATTGTTCATAGGAATGGTTCATATCGCATGTATTGGAATCCTGAGATCAAGTTAAAGCGGGTTTTGGATAATTTATCTCACCCCTAGTGGCCATAAGTAAGAATACAGTTTAGATCAATTACATCTATGATTAACCGGGATTTGTCAATTATACTACAGAAGACCTTCAAAGTTTAGCAGACCAACTAGGCCCTTCATCGATAATGGTGCTCCAAAATAGAATAGACCTGGGCATGGTATTAGCAAAATAAGGAGGTGTTTGTAAAATTGTATGTATATTCCAGATAATACAGGTCCCAGCGGGAAGGTTACAGCAGCCGTACAGATACTGAACTCTCTACAATAAGAATTATAAAGGAATTCAGGTGTAGAAGATCCCCGGGACCAATACTCTCTGTAAATGAAGAGATGGCAGATGTGGCTGGATTAGATTGGTGTTGTTATCCTTGTCATCTTAAATTATTGCAGCTATTATTGTTTGCTGTGTCTTCTCTGTGTAAGGAAGATGATTGGGAAACATCAGTTCTCACTTTCCTAGCTCAAGAGGTTAGTTATTCTGTAGACCTAGAACAGCTAGGCCCTCTACAGTCTTTATAGTCTCCAATTAGATGGTCCCGTATTCCTCTAAGTTATGATAGCTGGGGTAGACACATCAAATAGTTCATATATGCGAAGTCTGTACCAAGGGGGAGTTTTAATGGTTATCAATTCTCAGCTAGCGGGCAGAGTTGAAGGCACATTGGGCAGATGTGACAGGCTCTGGTAGGAATTGGTTAATAAAGTATTTAGGGGGGACTGTTGAGGAGAGCCTTAAGATCAAAATACTTCATTAAGCCTAAGACATAAGGGCATGGGAGAAATGATATATAGAGTGTATTATTTTACATTGTATAAGTTGTGATTTAAACATGGCTGCCATTTCCTGCCACATCACAACATGTGCTGAGAGCAAGATGGAGTCCAAAGAAGTCTGACCAATCACCGAAGCTGGAGGTCAGGGAAGACGAGCCAATCACAGAATAACATACTCGATCAAGACCACACCCATTGATGACCTCATGGATCCGCCCATGGACTAACCCGATGACCAATGAATACATCTGAGTAGGGCTGACCGAGCCCCTTATTGCCCATGGACCAATGAATACATCTGAGTAGGGCTGACCGAGCCCCTTTTTGAGTAAAAACCAAATGTCTTATAATAAACAGGCACTTGGAGCTTGGGTCTGACCAAGGAAGGGTGTACATCTGACTCTATGTGTCTGGTGTCTACTACTTTTCAATGCCGGCGCTTGGTCTATATTGATTTGGTCAGGAGCAGCAACTTGTTATTAATATTATTATGAAATATTACCTTTACAGATGTCCCCTGGTTCCTCCACCAGTGCTTGATGTCCCCTGGTTCCTCCACCAGTGTTTGATATCCCCTGGTTCCTCCACCAGTGTTTGATGTCCCCTGGTTCCTCCGCCAGTGCTTGATGTCCCCTGGTTCCTCCGCCAGTGTTTGATGTCCCCTGTTTCCTCCGCCAGTGTTTTGTTTGATGTCTCCTTGTCCCTCCGCCAGTGTTTGATGTCCCCTGGTTCCTCCGCCAGTGTTTGATGTCCCCTGGTTCCTCCGCCAGTGTTTGATGTCCCCTGATTCCTCCGCCAGTGTTTGATGTCCCCTGGTTCCTCCGCCAGTGTTTGATGTCCCCTGTTCCTCCGCCAGTGTTTGATGTCCCCTGATTCCTCCGCCAGTGTTTGATGTCCCCTGGTCCCTCCGCCAGTGTTTGATGTCCCCTGGTTCCTCCGCCAGTGTTTGATGTCCCCTGGTTCCTCCGCCAGTGTTTGATGTCCCCTGGTTCCTCCGCCAGTGTTTGATGTCCCCTGATTCCTCCGCCAGTGTTTGATGTCCCCTGGTTCCTCCCCCAGTGTTTGATGTCCCCTGGTTCCTCCACCAGTGTTTGATGTCCCCTGGTTCCTCCGCCAGTGCTTGATGTCCCCTGGTTCCTCCGCCAGTGTTTGATGTCCCCTGTTTCCTCCGCCAGTGTTTTGTTTGATGTCTCCTTGTCCCTCCACCAGTGTTTGATGTCTCCTTGTTCCTCCACCAGTGTTTGATGTCCCCTGGTTTCTCCGCCAGTGTTTGATGTCCCTTGGTTCCTCCGCCAATGTCTGATGCCCCCTGTTTCCTCCGCCAGTGTTTGATGCCCCCTTTTTCCTCCGCCAGTGTTTGATGCCCCCTGGTTCCTCCGCCAGTGTTTGATGCCCCCTGGTTCCTCCGCCAGTGTTTGATGCCCCTGGTTCCTCTGCCAGTGTTTGATGTCCATTGGTTCCTCTGCCAGTGTTTGATGTCCCCTGGTTCCTCCGTCAGTGTTTGATGTCCCCTGGTTCCTCCGCCAGTGTTTGATGCCCCTGGTTCCTCTGCCAGTGTTTGATGTCCATTGGTTCCTCTGCCAGTGTTTGATGTCCCCTGCTTCCTCCGCCAGTGTTTGATGTCCCCTGGTTCTTCCGCCAGTGTTTGATGTCCCCCTGTTCCTCCGCTAGTGTTTGATGTCCCCTGGTTCGTCCGCCAGTGTTTGATGTCCCCTGGTTCCTCCGCCAGTGTTTGATGTCCCCTGGTTCCTCTGCCAGTGTTTGATGTCCCCTGGTTTCTCTGCCAGTGTTTGATGTCCCCTGGTTCCTCCGCCAGTGTTTGATGTCTCCTGGTTCCTCCGCCAGTGTTTGATGTCCCCTGGTTCCTCCGCCAGTGTTTGATGTCCCTTGGTTCCTCCGCCAGTGTTTGATGTTCCTTGGTTCCTCCGCCAGTGTTTGATGTCCTCTGGTCCCTCCGCCAGTTGTTGATTTGCCTGTGACAAGGTGGCCAGGGACCTGGGGGTGTATTGTTCATTCTGCCCAGATTCATCTGTATACTCTGATAATGTTAGACCTGATATCCAGAGGTATACAGGTAAGGAATATGGCTGAGAAGACCATTGGAGGTGAGCTGGTGCGCCGCCTAAGTCACAGCTACCAGGGAACTTACTTAGGATCCACCATCGTCATATATCAGTCTACACCCACAATCTGCTGGCTGGATACCCAGAGAGGTCAGTGGTGAAGAAGGATGGTGAAGAACTATCTGTTATTGTCTTTTAATCACTCTCCCAGGTCACAATCTGTTATTGTCCGTTACTCGCCATCCCTGGGTCACTATCTGTAATTTCCTGTTACTCACCCTCCCCAGATTACTATGTTATTGTCAGTTACTCACCCTCCCCACATCTCTATCTGTTATTGTCTGTTACTCACCCTCTCCCTCTCACTGTCTGTTAGTGATCTGGGGAGGGTGAGTAACAGACAATATCTATTATTGTCTGTTACTCACCCTCCCCAGGTCACTATCTGTTAGTGAGCTGGGGATGTGAGTGTGGAGCCCACAGGGACGGGGGACTCGGTACCGGACCGGGGTACTGCTGGGGAAGTCACGGAGGTCCTGGTCCTGACCGTGTCCCTGGTTCTCACAAGTAAAGGGGTATTTACAAGGATTAGTTTGTCGTGATGCCACCCATGGGTTGTGGTCAGTGATGGGACCACCATTGCAGCGCAGCTCTGCCAGGAGGATGGAGAGATGGATGGGCTGCAGCTAGATGGATGAGCCCGCCGTGGGTCAGGCTGCTCCTGGCAGGGTAAGAAGTACAATAACAGTTCTGTATACCTGGAATCAGACACGGACACTGGAGCAGGGTTCAGTGGGTTTACTTTCAAGTTCTTCAAAGTCATACGGTACAGTTCTCAGTACAGTTCTCAACACAGTTCACAGTGCAGTTAACTCTGGGAACACTTAACCCTCTGCAGGCAGGCTGTCGCTCTGAGACTCCTCACTCCTTCCAAGTCCTTCCAGGCTGTTGTTTCTCTCTCTCTCTGTCCACTCCACGGGTTGTATGGCGGCAGCTCGGCCCTTGTGGGTCCTCGTGGTTGCTGCTGTGCCTGCAACCCTGTTGTGGGAACTCCAACCTGGAATTAGAGCTCCCCCCGGTTTTTCTGGGAAGTCAGTGTGGAACTTCAGTCCCCCTCAGAGCTGACACTCTGGTGTTTGCCTAGTCTGCAGTAACCCTATCTTCCAAGGTGTTACCAGACTCCATCTAACCCGTGTGACTCCAGCACAATCAGGGAAAACTTCACCAGTTGGTCGGTGCTGCCGTGTTCCTTGGACCCAGTACTGCTGGTCCGGTCTCTGTCCTCACACTCCCCTTGGATGCCGGCTATGGACGAGCTTTCTCTCCATGGTTTCTGTGACTCTGTGGATTCTGCATCTCCATCCAGCCCAACCCCACCAGGATGTGTCACTCTCTGTTTGGCGTCTTTCTTTCTCGGCGCACTCTGTGTCTTTACAGCTCAGCCTACCTCGGCCTACTAACTCCTTCCTCCTATTTCCTCTATTTGTACCTTCTGTCACCTGATCTACATTCTTTCCCACCCACTATCCTCTAAACCCACCACCCCTTGCCCGCCTAGAGTCCCGGGCTCCGGGTTGGGTGCTGCCTCTTGTGGGTGCGTGTGCTGTGAGGGTGTTTGATGCACAAACTGTCTATCTTTCTGCCTGGCTGCAGTTCCCTATGTGGCCAACCTGGTCGCAGGGGCGCCACATGAGTAACAGACAATATCTGTTATTGTCTGTTACTCACCCTACCGACGACATCATCTGTTATTCTCTGAGACTTATCCTCCCCGGGTCACTATCTGTTATTGTTTGTTACTCACCCTCCCCAGATCACTATCTGTTATTGTCGGTTACTCACCCTCCTTAGATCACTATCTGTTATTGTCTGAGACTCGTCCTCCCCAGGTACACAAGAATGTGCATACAGGGGCGTGCATACATGAGCGTGCATACAGGGGCGTGCATACAGGGGCATGCATACAGGAGTGTGAATACAGGGACGTTCATACAGGAGCATGCATACATGAGCGTGCATACGGGAGTGTGAATACAGGAGCGTGCATACCTGAGCATTCATATAGGAGTATGCATTCAGGGGCATTCATACAGGACCTAGAGGGGGATGCATTACTTATTGTTTTCTCTGAAAGAATTGTACCCTCTTATTCCAGGTCTTTCCGTTGCTCTCCACAGGATGTTCTTCCGATAATTCTTTTCTCTCCTCTGTGTGAGATCTTGTGGGGATCACCTGGTTGTGGCCATTTTATAGTGAAATGATGATCTTTCTTCTTTCACATTATGGCCCCAGCAGAGATCACTGGAATGTTCAGTGGTTTAGAAATTCCTTTGTAACTAATGCCATCTCTGTGTTTTGCATCAATTTGGTTGTGAAGGTCTTGAGCGGCTCACTGGTTTTCCCATCATGAGGTGTTTCTTGTGAGGCTCCTTGGTAATGAGACTCCTTTATATCGGCCATCAGATGATCCAGCTGATATTATTATCACTAATTGTCAGGATTGCTTTCTAATTATTGATAGACTTCAGCTGGTGTCAGGACACTCTATCTTGATTATTATATTATTATTGTTATGCTGCTTCTATCACTTTTTGTACATTACATCATTTTGACTTCTGTATTAACTCCTTTCTTCTGATAATGTTACAATGTCCATGTATAAAAACAATCCAAATTGAGTGAATGAATCCCATGGTGGCAGCAAAGTGAATCCTGAGAGTCCCTTTGTTTCTCAGTCCCCTGTGGCGGCTCGGAGCTGACTCATTTCTCATTGTTTCCGGCCTTAGCATCTGCTTTATTCCTGACATTAGAGAGTTGCTCCAATGGAAGTTACCAATCATTTTCTGGACAATTTGCATTATAATTCCGCTTTGTTTACGTCTCTGGGTCTTGGTTCTTATGGAATTTCTCCGGTTGATGATGCATAAACCTCTCCTTACGTTGTGTTCTCCTTGTGTAGGGATGAGCGAGTACCTCAATATTCGGACTCACTATACTAGCAAAGAGTAGGTCCCGGTACTCGGCACTCATTGCGAGTATAGTGAGTCTGATTACTTTCGCAGTGTATCTATAGATACACTACGAAAGTAGCCTAAAAGTGAATACAAGTTGTTAAAAATAATACAATTACATACTCACCTGTCCAACGCCTGCATCGGGACCGTCCTAGAAGACCTGCGATCACCGGACAAGGACCTGTGACTGCCAGCCAATCAGATGACAACACATCACAACCACGTGATCACTAGCAGCCACCTGATAGGCCAGATTGCAAGGTCCTATCAGGTGGCCGCTAGCAATCACGTGGTTGTGACTTGTCGTCATCTGATTGGCCAGATCGCTACCGGCCATGTGATTGGCTGGCAGTCACAGGTCCTTGTCCGGTGATCACAGGTATTCTGGGACGGTCCCGGTGCAGGCGTCGGACAGGTGAGTATGTAATTTTATTGTTTTTAACAACTTGTATTCACTTTTAGGCTACTTTCGCAGGGTATCTATAATCGGACTACTCACTACTCCTGAGTACTCATAAGATACTCGGAGGGTAGCGAGTACCCGCTCATCCCTATCCTTGTGCTGTTTTGTTAGTGTGGTGCCCCTGCGGTCTGGCTGCCACCTGTGATATTGCATGTAACATCTTGAGATGTCACGTCTGGAGAGAAGTGGTGATCACATTGCTGGAATTCCGCTATGCATCCAACACATCCAAACTCCAACCAGAGAGTGCAGGGCGAAAGACACCCACCCTAGGGCAGACCCCAGTTCTGGTTGGAGGGAGGAGTTAGCACAGGGAGAGGGAGGCAAAGAGTTGTTCTAGACTGGATGTCAGGATATGAGGCCGATTGGTGGCATCTGCTGCCAGCTCAGAGTAGCTGGGCAGAGGAACGAGGCTGCAAGAAGGGCACCAGGCCCTAAGTGGTCAGGTTTCCAGGATTTAGCCACAGAACTTGGAAGGTATCAGATTTCATGCCCGGTAGCTAACCTTTTAGGCCCGTCCGGGACACAGAAGTGTTGCTCACAGGGCTTGCATCACCTGCCTGGCTGGAGGGTAACCACAGCCCAGAGGAAGCAAACACAAGCTAGTATCTGAGGCTAGAAGTCAGCAGGAAGGCCAATACACCTCATTCCAGGAGGGTGGACTCCTCTCTCTTCAGACTGGCCAAGCCATCAGCCTGGATCTGCATGTGTGTCCTGGCTGTATCAACTTCTCTACACGTAAAGAACTAAGAAACCGACTGTGGTGCCTTATTCCATGCTGCACCTCTTCTCTACACCTCTAACTGCTATCACCATCATCCACGTAACGCTCACTTCTCAAGGGCCTGCTGGAGGCGGTATTCCTATCACACTGCCATAACACCTATCCATTGAGAACTCTACATGCAACGCCGGTCACCTAGTGGCTTAATACCTTGAGCCGGCAACACAAACTCTTTTTCTTTTCTTTTCCTCCGTTTTTCTTATCCTCTTCTCGCTACAGCACTGGGTCAGCTTCCGTGATAGCGATACTGACTGACCGGACCCTGAGCACCCCGGCCCTACAGGCTCCACATTAGTCTTTCCCAGTCTTTCATTGTAAGGCCCGAGCGAGGTCCAAGGTCCGCAGGGGACGGAGCTCGGCCGGTCTGATTCCTCTTCTGGGTTCCCAGAATTAATTTCCTTTCCTCCTTTTTCTTTCAGGAGGACGCAGACTTGACCTGTAAAGGTGTTTGCCACTGTGGGTTCATAGCGGAGTCCTTTCTTCCCTCGATTGAAGGCAGTTGTACTTGTGTCCTTTCTCCTTGTTGGCACCCGTCAGTGTGTTCATCCAGAGCCGCCAGTCATTTCTCTTCTTTTGTCTCTGATGTAAAGTTCTGAGTGTGGAGCAGTTTCTTCTCTGACGTTCTCCTTTCTCGTTGCCTTTATTGTCCCTCGTGTTGTCCTCGCTCCTCTTTGTCAGTGTCTCTGTGGTGGATCTCCCTCCATTGTCCTCTGCTGTAATGTGAATATCAGCAGGGTTTGTACATCGCCGCACGCTCAGATGAGGTTTAGGTTACGATCATTGTGGATGACGTGAATAATGAAGTCTTTCACCTGAATGTTTGGACTCTATCTAACGAGTGACGTCGTCGATATAACGGTGCCAAGTTGTCACATGTTTCAGAATTATAATACATCGATGCCAAAATCCATTTCTTGTTTTCATGAACCAAAGAAAAGTTTGGAAAAGTTGAGGCGCAAATCGCACGTACAGAATCTCAAAGGAGAAATAACTTCTTATAGGTGAGGACTTAGAGGGAATCTGCCGGGATCCAAACACTGGAATCCCACATCTGTGTGACAGTCTGTAAGGTGTTTGTTATTCTCGCTTATATAGCGCCATTGATTCCACAGCGCTACAATCTACATTAGGTAACATTATGTCTATAAAGTGTGAGAGGAAATCTGAGAACACAGAGGAAATCCACATAACACAGGGAGAACATACAATCTCCTGGCCAGCATTGTCCTCAGTGG
This sequence comes from Allobates femoralis, assembly GCA_033576535.1. Lineage (NCBI taxonomy): Eukaryota > Metazoa > Chordata > Amphibia > Anura > Aromobatidae > Allobates > Allobates femoralis. The sequence goes on from JARQOC010000002.1 coordinate 751,760,073, forward strand.
GATTTGTGATAACCACTCAGTCAACGTCTAGTGCTAACCACTGAGCCATCATAAAATGTTAATCACTATCTTACCACTGAGCCACTATAATATTATTATTATTATCATTATTATTATTATTTATAACAATTGCACACAGTAAATAAGATCATTCTGCTGGATATTGTATTAATCACTAGTCGGACACTTCCCGGCGTCTAGGACTGTGTGATATATCGGTGAATGATGCAGCAGAGCTCAGTAGGGGCCTTTTGCCTTTTGCAGCTGACAGATTGTTATTTTGCCAACTTCAATTGTTTTCAAATGCTGCCAAGGTTTTTAGGCACCGCTCAGTGTACCGATCACCACTGAGACCACCGTCACTGGCTTGTGCCGTTCACCACTGGGATCACCGTCATTGGCTTGTGCTGTTCACCACTGGGACCACCCTCATTGGCTTGTGCCGTTCACCACTGGGACCACCATCACTGGCTTGTGCCGTTCACCACTGGGACCACCGTCACTGGCTTGTGCCGTTCACCACTGAGACCACCGTCACTGGCTTGTGCCGTTCACCATTGGGATCACCGTCATTGGCTTGTGCCATTCACCACTGGGTCCACCATCACTGGCTTGTGCCGTTCACCATTGGGACCACCGTCACTGGCTTGTGCTGTTCACCACTGGGACCACCATCACTGGCTTGTGCCGATCACCCCTGGGTACTAATCACTGAACCACCCTATAGTGCTAACTACTGAGCCTCCTTGTAGAGCTATCCACTGAGACACTGTTTAGTGATAACCACTGAGGTATCATATAGTACTATCCACAGAGCCAACCATGGTTAGCATTATAGGCTGGCTCAGTGGATAGCACTATATGATAGTCCACTTGTTAGCACTAGAATGGATTGTTGGTTAGCATTTCATGGTGGCTCAGTGGTTATCGCTATAAGGTGGCTCAGTGATTAGCATTGGACAGTGGCTCAATGGTTAGCACAACACATTGGCTCATTGCTTACTGAAAGTCAGACAGCTGTCTAATGTGTACGGGGCCCTAACGTGAATCTGACAGTTGATTCTACAGAGTTTGATTCTGTTATTTCAGAAAGGTATGTTTTATGTTGCAGCGTTTTAGAGAGATTTACATTTACAAGACGTCCTGGGATAATGCCCCTCAGGTGAGTATTGCAATAGGCAGGTCCCTGGTGGCTCCGGTGACGCCAGTCTCCATGATTGACAGGTCTGTTCCTGTACACACATGTGGGAGGAGACAGAGACAGATGGTTCCTGCTGCCTGTGATTTGGGCAGCATGGATTAGATGCCATGGTACCTCTAAGTCATAACTTAACCTGAAGGAAAAGCTGTGAGAACTCTATATACCGATCCTCCTCTCCTCCACACTTATTTGTTCCTTACCCAATAGCCTCCAAGATTTCTCCCGAATATCCCCCATCATCTGGAATTCTGCACCCCATCACATCCAATTATCCACCACACTTGGATCCTTCAGACAGAACCTGAAAAATCTCTTCAGTAAAGTTACAACCTGCAATGACCATGCTGCACCTCACCACCATCAAAGCTGCCCCCTCACCACCACCGGAGCTGTCACCTTACTACAACTGGAGATGCTGCCTTACCTCCACCAGAGCTGCCGCCTCACCACCACTGGACTGGACACCTTACCACCACCATAGCTGCCACCTTACCACCACCAGAGCTGTCACCTCAATACCACCGGAGCTGTAACCACTACCTGAGCTGTCCCCTCACCACCACCAGAGCTACTGCCTCACCTCCACCGGAGCTGTGACCTCCCCACCACTGGAGTGGACACCTCACCACACCAGAGCCACTGCCTCATTACCACCACCAGAGCTGTCACCTCACCTCCACCTGAGCTGTCACCTCACCTCCACCAGAGCTGTCACCTCACCATCACCTGAGCTGTCCCTCACCACCACCAAAGCTACTGCCTCACCACCACTGCATGGAGTGAACACCTCACCACCACCAGATCTGCCATCTCACCATTCACCTGAGCTGCCCTCCAATCTCCACCAGAGCTGCCACCTCACTATCACCAGAGCTACTGCCTCACTTCCAACAGAGTTACTACTTCACCACCACTGGAGCTGCCACCTCACCACCATCAGATCTATCACTTCACCACCACCAGAGCTACTGCCTCACCTCCACTGGAGCTGCCACCTCACCACCACTGGAGTGGACACCTTACCACCACCAGACCTACTGCCTCACCACCACCTGAGCTGTCCTCTTACCACCATCAGAGCTACTGCCTCACCTTCACCAGAGCTGCTGCCTCACCACTACTGGAGTGGACACTTTACTACAACCAGAGCTGCTGTCTCACCACCACCAGAGCTGCCACCTCACCACCACCAAAGCTGCTGCCACATCCCACTGGAGTGGACACCTCACCACCACCAGAGCTGTCCCATCATCACTACCAGAGCTGCCACGACACCACCACTTGAGCTGTCCCCTCACCACCACGAAAGTTACTGCCTCACCTCCACCGGAGCTGCCACCTCACCACCACTGGAATTGCTGTAACCCCCAACCTACCATCCTGTCCCCATTATCTTACAGATTTTAATCCTTTGAGGGCAGAGTTCTTTCCCCTCTGTAACAGTCTATCACTATTACTGTGTTTACTGTAACCTATATCTGTTTTCTGCAGGTAACCTCTTCTCTATGGAATTAACGGTGCCATATAAATAAATAACAATAATGTATATTTGTTTTCAATATTTCCTTATTTTTGATGATTATAATCTGGATATAATAGAGGAGAGTGCGAGACACAAAGATTCTTATTAATGTCCCATCCTCATTCCTGTGATTCCCGCGTGTTCCCAGCGTTAATCAGGACCTCGGTGACCGCGGTGTCGGCCCCTCCGGACAGGGGACCATTATATAAACAATCGCTCCCCGCAGGTTTCCTCATTAGTGCGGTGTAATTACTGACATCACCTGGAGTCTATGGAGTATAATGATGTCTGGACACTGATATATACAGGGGGTGCGAGCGCTGAGGACGGGGGGACGGACAGACGTCTGCCAGGTGAGTGATCTCGTTCATGATCAGATGTTTGTAGATAATAATGGGGAATTATAATATCCTCATTACCCGTCATGAGTTATTGTGTGATATACATGAGCCGGGTCTGACTTCTCCCGTCCAGCTGTAATTATAATGGATTCACCACCACTACAAATCTTACAAGGGACAATGGGGCCAAGAGCAAAATCTGAGACCTTGTGATTCCGATGTGATCACTTGATCATTTCCCTTATTTCTTGAGATCTTGACTTTTAGTATCAGTCATCTCTCTACATCACAGTTTTTTAAGGGCCCCTCTATTCTGGGGACACAACATAATCTGCCGTTTTGCTTGATTCTTTGGATCAAGCCAGTTATGGATCCCCCTAGGTTATCTTCTCCATTCCTCACTTGGTCATTTTTCAATAATAATGGTATGAGATACTTTATCAAATGCTTTGCTGAAGACAAGATCTGCTATATCTACTGCGCTTCCCTGATCCACCCAGTCAGTGATCCTGTCAGAAGGAAATTAGATTAGAGTGGCATAACTTGTTTGCTAGACACCCACGTTGGCTTTGGTTAATTATTGTATTCTTATCCAAGTACTTGCATACATGTTGTTTAAAACATTGTTCAAAAATCTTTCCTAGTAAAGAAGTCAGTCTCCAGGGCTTGTCATTTCCTGGCTCCATCTTCTTTTCTTTTTTGAAGATGGGGACAACATTTGCTATTCTCCAATCTTCTGGGACTTCTCCTGTTCTGTAGAAATTTTCAAAGATTCTGGCTTCTGCAATTTCCTCTCTTTTAGTACTCTAGGATATAATTAATCTGGACCAGAAGATTTAAAGTAGCTAAGTACTCCCTGTTTAGAGATAGTGTGGATTCATGTAGTCTTTCGCTGGCACAGTGAAGATCACTTGATGTTACATTTACCCACATGCAAAATAGGAATTTAAAACTTTGGTCTTAATCTCATTTCCAACCACTTCATCCTTTTCATCATGCAAAAATCTTATAGCATGGATGACTTTTTTTTTGCTGTTGACATACCCCCCAAACCACTTTTTATTGCTTTTGGTCTCACTGCATTACAGGCTTTAGCTAATCTGAAACATGCCTTGTCCTCGCAGGTCTTCCTCCTCTTGTATCTAACACTTGATAATTGAATGATCTCTGCCTCTTAAATTCCCAGCACCTTTTACTAGGTTCACTGTGTTTTTGCCCTGACATACAGCCCCCATCTCCCCAGTTTTCACCAGGCTTCTCTACTGTAGGATTGGTGCCACCACGGAGCAATCTCCTCTGTATTCGGTCTCAGCGGCCAAAACAGGCTCCTTGCTGGAGATTGATTGTTTTGTGGTTTGGACAAATCTCGGCGCTACGTTTTTCCCCAACATGTGAAAGGGGCATCAGATAATCTGTATAGAAACTTTGTAATACTAGAATTCAGGAAGCCAAAGCTTAAAGCAGAGCGAGAGCCTGTCACAGGGCAGGAATGGGCTTATTGTGCTGTTCTATTCCTGCTAATCTTGAGTATTCCATTGCTTGTGCCCTTTGCCTGCTTTACGTTGTTTCCCTGTGATCCACACCCCTATATAATAATCTTTCTTTATATAGCGCCAACATATTCCGCAGCTTCACAATTCAGAGGTTCATATACAAACAATCATAAGTTACAGTTATCAGAAAATACAATCATTAGAGCACCTGTGTGAATTGCTGACTGTTTTTTTTTTTTACCTTTTTAATTTTATTGGGCTTTCTTAACTTTCCTTTCTCTCTACAAGTTTATAGACTCTTATTTTACTACCTGTAAGTTAAAGGGTTAACTGCTTTGCACTTATAACCTGTGGTGTAGCTATACTTACAAGGGGTTAATTAAGGGTGGGGGTGCATAATTAAGGGTTTATAAGAAGCAGCTGGTTGGGGCTTCCAGTCCTTTGGAAGTACACTGAGATACAGGCTGATTTTCTGCTAAGGGAAAAAAAAAAAACAAAAAAAACCTCTTTATATCTGATTTTCTAGCGAGTGTGACTGCGAGCTACGTGTGACAGAGCAAGTGCGACAGAAGTAAGTGTGTGACTTGTGATTCAGTGACTTTGGATTCAGGGAGTTTGGAAGGGAGGAATTACTGAATTGTTGGTTGTATTTTATTAATACTTTGCATTTCTTTTTACTTATCATTCTGTCTGGTGCAATCCCCATTAGGAAATGAGCTCCATGATTGGCAATGCCATCCAGTGTACATCTTGCCACATGTATGCATTCCTTGACCAGCCGGTCGAGGGTGCATACTGCTGTGTGAGATGTGAGTACGTTGTGCATTTGGAAGCCCAGATACTGGATCTAAATGAACAACTGACAACGCTGAGATCCATAGACAATATGGAAAGGAGTCTGCTGCTCCCTGAACAGCTGCTCAATGGGATAGATGTGGGGGAGGATGGTAGTATGGAGCTGCAGGACCGTGAGGTAGCTAGCTGGGTGACAGTTAGAAGGCGGGGTAGAGGGAAGGGTGCCAGGGAGGCTAGCCCTGATCTGGCACACCCCAATAAATTTGCTATGTTGGCAGATGAGGGGGTGTGAGTTCAGGGATAGCACTGCTGCAGCAGGGCATGACCTCTGAAAACCAGAGGAGTGGCTGCTCCAGTAAGGGGGAAAACAGGAGAGTAGGGCAGGCCAGACAGGTGCTGGTAGTGGGGGACTCAATTATTAGGGGAATAGATAGGGCAATCTGTCACAAAGACAGGGATCGTCGAACAGTGTGCTGCCTACCTGGCGCTCGAGTCCGGCACATCGCTGATCGGGTTGACAGATTACTGGGAGGGGCTGGTGAGGACCCAGCGGTCATGGTGCACATCGCTGATCAGGTGACAGATTACTGGGAGGGGCTGGTGAGGACCCAGCGGTTATGGTGCACATTGGCACAAATGACAAAGTTAGAGGTAGGTGGAAGGTCCTTAAAGATGATTTCAGGGAATTAGGCTGCAAGCTTAAGGCAAGGACCTCCAAGGTAGTATTCTCTGAAATACTGCCTGTACCACGCGCCACACCAGAGAGGCAAAGGGAGATTAGGAGATAAATAAGTGGCTCAGGAATTGGTGTAGGAAGGAGGGGTTTGGGTTCCTGGAGAACTGGGCCGACTTCTCTGTTGGCTACAGGTTCTATGCTAGGGACGGGCTGCACCTCAATGGGGAGGGGGGCGCTGTGCTGGGGGAGAAAATGGCTAGAAGGTTGGAGGAGTGTTTAAACTAGGGATTGGGGGGGAGGGTATTGATTGTATAGGAGGGGAAGATAGTGTAAACAGTAACCTGGGCACAAGTAATAAAATTGGGGGTGGCATGGGGGGTGGGGTTAGAACAGTCAATATAGTAGGAAGGAAGAGAGGTAAAGAGAGATACATAAAGTGCATGTACACTAATGCCAGAAGCCACCAACAACATGGAGGAATTAGAATTGATTTTGTTGGAAAATAATTATGACATGGTGGGGATTTCGGAGACTTGGCTGGACGAGAGCCAGGACTGGGCTGTTATTATACAGGATATATATGGTGGAGATATCAGAGACATGGCTGGACGAGAGCCAGGACTGGGCTGTTATTATACAGGATATATATGGTGGGGATTTCGGAGACTTGGCTGGACGAGAGCCAGGACTGGGCTGTTATTATACAGGATATATATGGTGGAGATATCAGAGACATGGCTGGACGAGAGCCAGGACTGGGCTGTTATTATACAGGATATATATGGTGGGGATTTCGGAGACTTGGCTGGACGAGAGCCAGGACTGGGCTGTTATTATACAGGATATATATAGTGGAGATATCAGAGACATGGCTGGATGAGAGCCAGGACTGGGCTGTTATTATACAGGATATATATGGTGGGGATTTCGGAGACTTGGCTGGACGAGAGCCAGGACTGGGCTGTTAATTTACAGGGCTATTGTCTGTTCAGAAATGACCGTACAAATAGGCGAGGAGGAGGTGTATGTTTATACGTAAAATCATCCTTAAAACCCATCCTGCGTGATAATATAGGTGAATCTAATGGAAATGTAGAGTCTCTGTGGGTGGAGATAAGGGGATGGGGAAAAAATAATAAATTACTGATAGGGGTTTGTTATAAGTCCCCAACAATAATGGAAGTGGAGGAGAATATCCTCATAAAGCAAATAGATGAAGCAGCGACTCAGGGAGAAGTCATTATTATGGGGGACTTCAACTACCCTGAAATACATTGGGGATCAGAAACCTGCAGTTCCAGCAAAGGTAATAAGTTTTTGAAAACTATGAGAGACAATTACCTTTCACAACTGGTTCAGGACCCAACAAGAAGGGGGGCACTGCTGGACCTAATATTAACCAACAGGCCGGACCGCATATCAAATATACGGGTTGGAGGTCACTTGGGTAATAGTGATCATAACTTAATAAGCTTTCAAGTATCCTTTACTAAGACGTGTAGTAGAGGGGCCACAAGGACACTAAACTTCAGGAAGGCAAATTTCCAACGGTTGAGAGATGATCTTAGTGCAATAAACTGGGACGATGTCCTGAGACATAAAAGTACACAACACAAATGGGAGATGTTTATTAGCATCCTGAATAGGACCTGTGCACAATATATACCTTATGGGAATAAGCATGCTAGAAATAGGAGGAAACCACTATGGCTAAATAAAGCGGTAAGAGGTGCAATAAGTGACAAAAAGAAAGCATTTAGGGAATTAAAGCAAGTAGGTAGTGATGAAGCATTAAATAAATACAGAAAATTAAATAACATTTGTAAAAAGCAAATCAAGGCAGCAAAGATTGAGACAGAGAGACTCATTGCCAGAGAAAGTAAAAAGAATCCCAAAATATTTTTTAACTACATAAATAGTAAGAAACTAAAACATGATGGTGTTGGCCCCTTTACAAATAGTCTGGGTGAAATGGTGGATGAGGATGAGGAAAAAGCCAATATGCTAAATGACTTTTTTTCAACAGTATTTACACAAGAAAATCCCATGACAGACAATATGATCAGTGATAACAAAAAGTCTCAATTAAATGTCACTTGCTTAACCCAAGAGGAAGTACGGCATCGTCTAAAAATCACTAAAATTGACAAATCACCGGGCCCAGATGGGATACACCCCAGAGTGCTGCAGGAATTAAGTACTGTCATAGATAGACCATTATTTTTAATATTTAAAGATTCCATAATAACAGGGTCTGTACCACAGGACTGGCGTATAGCAAATGTGGTGCCAATATTCAAAAAGGGGACAAAAACTGAACTTGGAAATTATAGGCCAGTAAGCTTAACCTCTACTGTGGGTAAAATCCTAGAGGGTTTTCTAAGAGATGCTATACTGGAGTATCTGAACAAAAATAACCTCATGACCCATTATCAACATGGTTTTACGAGGGACCGTTCCTGTCAAACTAATCTAATAAGCTTCTATGAAGAAGTAAGTTCTGGACTGGACCAAGGAAATGCAGTGGATGTGGTGTATATGGACTTTTCAAAAGCTTTTGATACGGTGCCACACAAAAGGTTGATACATAAAATGAGGGCAATGGGGATAGGGGAAAATATGTGTACGTGGGTTAAGAACTGGCTTAGTGATAGGAAACAAAGGGTGGTTATTAATGGAACACACTCAGAATGGGTCACAGTTAACAGTGGGGTACCACAGGGGTCAGTGTTGGGCCCGCTTCTATTTAATATATTTATTAATGACCTTGTAGGGGGCATACAGAGTAGAATCTCAATATTTGCAGATGACACTAAACTCTGCAGGGTAATCAATACAGAGGAGGACAATCTTATATTACAGGAGGATTTATGTAAACTAGAGGCTTGGGCTGCTAAATGGCAAATGCGCTTTAATGGGGATAAATGTAAAGTCATGCACTTGGGCAGAGGAAACAAAAGGTATAATTATGTGCTTAATTGTAAAACACTGGGCAAAATTGTCACTGAAAAAGACCTGGGTGTATGGGTAGATGACAAACTCACATTTAGTGGCCAGTGTCAGGCAGCTGCTGCAAAGGCAAATAAAATAATGGGATGCATTAAAAGAGGCATAGATGCTCATGAGGAGAACATAATTTTACCTCTATACAAGTCACTAGTGCGACCACACTTAGAATACTGTGTACAATTCTGGTCTCCGGTGTATAAGAAAGACATAGCTGAACTGGAGCGGGTGCAGAGAAGAGCGACCAAGGTTATTAGAGGACTAAGGGGTCTGCAATACCAAGACAGGTTATTAGAGGACTGAGGGGTCTGCAATACAAAGACAGGTTATTAGAGGACTGAGGGGTCTGCAATACCAAGACAGGTTATTAGAGGACTGAGGGGTCTGCAATACAAAGACAGGTTATTAGAGGACTAAGGGGTCTGCAATACCAAGACAGGTTATTAGAGGACTGAGGGGTCTACAATACCAAGACAGGTTATTAGAGGACTGAGGGGTCTGCAATACCAAGACAGGTTATTAGAGGACTGAGGGGTCTGCAATACCAAGACAGGTTATTAGAGGACTGGGGGGTCTGCAGGTTATTAAACTTGGGGTTATTTAGCTTGGAAAAACGAAGGCTTAGGGGTGATCTTATATTAATGTATAAATATATGAGGGGACAGTACAGAGACCTTTCTAATGATCTCTTTACTCTTAGGCCTGAGACTGGGACAAGGGGGCATCCTCTACAGAGACGGGGACAAGGGGGCGTCCTCTACAGAGACGGGGACAAGGGGGCGTCCTCTACAGAGACGGGGACAAGGGGGCGTCCTCTACAGAGACGGGGACAAGGGGGCGTCCTCTACGTCTGGAGGGAAGAAGGTTTAATCATAATCACAGACGCGGATTCTTTACTGTAAGAGCAGTGACACTATGGAGCTCTCTCCACATGATGTTGTAATGAGGGAGTCACTACTAACATTTAAGAAGGGCCTGGATGCCTTTCTTGAAAACTATAATATTACCAGTTATACATACTAGATCCTTTGATCGGACGGTGATCCAGGGATCTAGTCTGATTGCCATATCTGTAGCCAGGAAGGAATTTTTCCCCCAATGTGGAGATTAGTGTTGCCACATGGGGTTTTTGCCTTCCTCTGGATCAACATGTTAGGCTATGGGGGAACTAGATGGACTAAAAGTCTTCCTTCAACCTTAAAAACTATGTTACTATGTTACAATAATGACAGCCCTGCTCATAAGAGCTTACAATCTACAATAAGGTGGAGGTGACACAGAGTACAGGGGCTTATTTACAATGATGGTATAGTCACCTTGAGGAGATGGAGAACAGATAAGAGCAGTATAAGTGGCCACCAACCATTATTTGTGATCCACTTGAAACTGGTGGAGCGGGTAGGCTTTGTCTAAATGACTGACTCGGGATCAAGATAGGCCGCCCTAAAAGATGTGTTTTTAGGGATCGCCTGAAACTATGTAAGTTGTGGATGGTCCTGATTTTTTGGGGTAGAGCATTCCAGAAAATTGGTGCAGCTCGGGAGAAGTCTTGGAGCCGGGAGTGGGAGGTTCGGATTAATGCAGAAGTGAGTCTAAAGTCACTTCCAGAGCGAAGAGAACGGGTGGGGTGATAGACAGAGATGAGGGAGGAGATGTAGGGGGGTGCTGCACTGTGAAGAGGACGGGTGCGGTGATAGACAGAGATGAGGGAGGAGATGTAGGGAGGTGCTGCACTGTGAAGAGAACGGGTGGGGTGATAGACAGAGATGAGGGAGGAGATGTAGGGAGGTGCTGCACTGTGAAGAGGACGGGTGGGGTGATAGACAGAGATGAGGGAGGAGATGTAGGAGGGTGCTGCACTGTGAAGAGGACGGTTTGGGTGATAGACAGAGATGAGGGAGGAGATGTAGCGGGGTGCTGCACTGTGAAGAGATTTGTGGGTGACAACAAGTAGTTTAAATTGGATTCTATAGTGTACGGGCAGCCAGTGCAATGACTGGCACAGAGTGGATCCTATAGTGTATGGGCAGTCAGTGCAATGACTGGCACAGAGTGGATCCTATAGTGTATGGGCAGTCAGTGCAATGACTGGCACAGAGTGGATCCTATAGTGTATCGGCAGTCAGTGCAATGACTGGCACAGAGTGGATCCTATAGTGTATGGGCAGTCAGTGCAATAACTGGCACAGAGTGGATCCTATAGTGTATGGGCAGCCAGTGCAATGACTGGCACAGAGCAGATCCTATAGTGTATAAGCAGGCAGTGCAATGACTGGCACAGAGCAGATCCTATAGTGTATGGGCAGCCATTGCAATGACTGGCACAGAGCGGATCCTATAATGTACAGGCAGCCAGTGCAATGACTGGCACAGAGAGAATCCTATAATGTACAGGCAGCCAGTGCAATGACTGGCACAGAGAGAATCCTATAGTGTATGGGCAGCCAGTGCAATGACTGGCACAGAGGGGATCCTATAGTGTATGGGCAGCCAGTGCAATGACTGGCACAGAGAGGATCTTATAGTGTATGGGCAGCCAGTGCAATGACTGGCACAGAGCGGATCCTATAGTGTATGGGCAGCCAGTGCAATGACTGGCACAGAGCGGATCCTATAGTGTATGGGCAGCCAGTGCAATGACTGGCACAGAGCGGATCCTATAGTGTATGGGCAGCCAGTACAATGACTGGCACAGAGCGGATCCTATAATGTATGGGCAACTAGTGCAATGACTGGCACAGAGCAGATCCTATAATGTATGGGCAGCCAGTGCAATGACTGGCACAGAGGGGATACTATAGTGTATAGGCAGCCAGTGCAATGACTGGCACAGAGCGGATCCTATAATGTACAGGCAGCCAGTGCAATGACTGGCACAGAGAGAATCCTATAATGTATGGGCAGCCAGTGCAATGACTGGCACAGAGCAGATCCTATAGTGTATAGGCAACTAGTGCAATGACTGGCACAGAGCGGATCCTATAGTGTATAGGCAGCCAGTGCAATGACTGGCACAGAGCGGATCCTATAGTGTATAGGCAGCCAGTGCAATGACTGGCACAGAGCGGATCCTATAATGTACAGGCAGCCAGTGCAATGACTGGCACAGAGAGAATCCTATAATGTACAGGCAGCCAGTGCAATGACTGGCACAGAGAGAATCCTATAATGTATGGGCAACTAGTGCAATGACTGGCACAGAGCAGATCCTATAATGTATGGGCAGCCAGTGCAATGACTGGCACAGAGCGGATCCTATAATGTACAGGCAGCCAGTGCAATGACTGGCACAGAGAGAATCCTATAATGTATGGGCAGCCAGTGCAATGACTGGCACAGAGCAGATCCTATAGTGTATAGGCAACTAGTGCAATGACTGGCACAGAGCGGATCCTATAGTGTATAGGCAGCCAGTGCAATGACTGGCACAGAGCGGATCCTATAGTGTATAGGCAGCCAGTGCAATGACTGGCACAGAGTGGATCCTATAATGTACAGGCAGCCAGTGCAATGACTGGCACAGAGAGAATCCTATAATGTATGGGCAGCCAGTGCAATGACTGGCACAGAGCAGATCCTATAGTGTATGGGCAGCCATTGCAATGACTGGCACAGAGCAGATCCTATAGTGTATAGGCAGCCAGTGCAATGACTGGCACAGAGCGGATCCTATAATGTACAGGCAGCCAGTGCAATGACTGGCACAGAGAGAATCCTATAGTGTATGGGCAGCCAGTGCAATGACTGGCACAGAGGGGATCCTATAGTGTATAGGCAGCCAGTGCAATGACTGGCACAGAGAGGATCTTATAGTGTATGGGCAGCCAGTGCAATGACTGGCACAGAGCGGATCCTATAGTGTATGGGCAGCCAGTACAATGACTGGCACAGAGCGGATCCTATAATGTATGGGCAACTAGTGCAATGACTGGCACAGAGCGGATCCTATAATGTATAGGCAACTAGTGCAATGACTGGCACAGAGCGGATCCTATAGTGTATGGGCAGCCAGTGCAATGACTGGCACAGAGGGGATCCTATAATGTATGGGCAGCCAGTGCAATGACTGGCACAGAGGGGATCCTATAGTGTATAGGCAACTAGTGCAATGACTGGCACAGAGCGGATCCTATAGTGTATAGGCAGCCAGTGCAATGACTGGCACAGAGCGGATCCTATAGTGTATAGGCAGCCAGTGCAATGACTGGCACAGAGAGGATCTTATAGTGTATGGGCAGCCAGTGCAATGACTGGCACAGAGCGGATCCTATAGTGTATGGGCAGCCAGTACAATGACTGGCACAGAGCGGATCCTATAATGTATGGGCAACTAGTGCAATGACTGGCACAGAGCGGATCCTATAGTGTATGGGCAGCCAGTGCAATGACTGGCACAGAGAGGATCCTATAATGTATGGGCAGCCAGTGCAATGACTGGCACAGAGAGGATCCTATAGTGTATGGGCAGCCAGTGCAATGACTGGCACAGAGCGGATCCTATAGTGTATGGGCAGCCAGTGCAATGACTGGCACAGAGGGGATCCTATAATGTATGGGCAACTAGTGCAATGACTGGCACAGAGAGCGGATCCTATAATGTATAGGCAACTAGTGCAATGACTGGCACAGAGCGGATCCTATAGTGTATGGGCAGCCAGTGCAATGACTGGCACAGAGGGGATCCTATAATGTATGGGCAGCCAGTGCAATGACTGGCACAGAGGGGATCCTATAGTGTATAGGCAACTAGTGCAATGACTGGCACAGAGCGGATCCTATAGTGTATAGGCAGCCAGTGCAATGACTGGCACAGAGCGGATCCTATAGTGTATAGGCAGCCAGTGCAATGACTGGCACAGAGAGGATCTTATAGTGTATGGGCAGCCAGTGCAATGACTGGCACAGAGCGGATCCTATAGTGTATGGGCAGCCAGTACAATGACTGGCACAGAGCGGATCCTATAATGTATGGGCAACTAGTGCAATGACTGGCACAGAGCGGATCCTATAGTGTATGGGCAGCCAGTGCAATGACTGGCACAGAGAGGATCCTATAATGTATGGGCAGCCAGTGCAATGACTGGCACAGAGAGGATCCTATAGTGTATGGGCAGCCAGTGCAATGACTGGCACAGAGCGGATCCTATAGTGTATGGGCAGCCAGTGCAATGAATGGCACAGAGGGGATCCTATAATGTATGGGCAACTAGTGCAATGACTGGCACAGAGAGCGGATCCTATAATGTATAGGCAACTAGTGCAATGACTGGCACAGAGCGGATCCTATAGTGTATGGGCAGCCAGTGCAATGACTGGCACAGAGGGGATCCTATAGTGTATGGGCAGCCAGTGCAATGACTGGCACAGAGGGGATCCTATAGTGTATAGGCAGCCAGAGCGGAAGCGTCCGAGTAACGGTTAGCCAGATAGGAGATCCTGGCTGCTGCATTAAGGATGAACTAGAAAGGGGAAAGTCTAGAGAGGGGGAGGCCAATTAATAGAGAATTACAATAGCTAATAGTGGTAAAGAGTGTGGGCGAGAGGGCAAGTCCTTCCAGATGGCCTCCTCTAGATGGCCACTTCTAAACAGCCACCTCCAAACAGCTACCTTCAGACAGCAACCTACAGGTGATCACCTCCAGATGGGCTCCTCCAAATGACAACCTCCAGGTAGTCTCCTCCAGAAAGCCACCTCCAGATGGTCTCTTCCAGATGGGCTCCTCCAAATGACAACCTTCAGATAGCCTCCTACAGGTGATCACCTCCAGATGGGCTCCTCCAAATGACAACCTCCAGGTAGTCTCCTCCAGAAAGCCACCTCCAGATGGTCTCTTCCAGATGGGCTCCTCCAAATGACAACCTTCAGATGGCCACCTACAGGTGATCACCTCCAGTTGGGCTCCTCCAAATGACAACCTACAGACTGTCTCCTCCAGAAAGCCACCTCCAGGCGACCACCTCCAGATGGTCTCTTCCAGATGGGCTCCTCCAAATGACAACCTTCAGATGGCCACCTACAGGTGATCACCTCCAGACGTCCAAAACTTCTTAATCAGCTCAGCCCGATCCATGGAGTTCACATCTCACAGTTTAGTATCAAAGACAGATGGATCTTTGATGTCACAACGTCAATAATTTACACTGGTGTCTACATTTGATAAAAAAAAATTCTGCTTACCCAAATATTTTTGATGATTTTATCCAAATGAAAGGTGATGATTCCAGATAGGAAGTTAAAAAAATATGCAATACATAAATGTCTTATCAAAGATTTCATAGTGGAATATCAAGAGTAATAAGAAATTCTGAAGAAGCGAGATTACCAAATATATTTGTTTCACGCCAAAAACAAATCTATTGTCTAATCAAGAGCTATAGCATTTCATTTTTAAGTAGAAATGTATTTTCGGGTGCTCTGCAATCGTTATGATCAGGTGGTCACACTGTAGACCCCAGCAGTAGTTGGCCATACCTTGATATCTATGTTCTTGGTGTCTTTGTGAAAGCTTCTCCTTGGTCTTCACTTATAGCTCATCGTGATACGCTCTATGTATAAAGTCACATACATTAGAACCTTGGGTGTTCTAAAACAACCACAAATGTTACAGAATATGTCACCATCATTCCTGCACCATCCACGAACTGTTTGAGTATTGGAAAGACCTTTTTAACAGAGTTTCATTTTCTGCGGCTTGTAAGCCTCTTGAACAGGCTGGAAGTTGACGTTGATTTTCACGCTGTTTATACAGCCATAAAATTCTAATAACAGCGGTTTTTACCTCCTTATTACACACTCCTCCTATTAGTTATACCGATTACATATTCAGCATTTATTTTTGCGTATTGAGCAGATTTAAGTGATATCATTATAATTACATATAATGTTCCTTCATTACTGTAAGGGTTCCTTCATACATAGCATTTTGAGGAAAAAATGGAAGTGACTGAAGGAAATGGATCAGAGAAAAATCTCTTTTTGCTATCCTCCCTATCACTCCTGCAATGCTGTGATGTCCGTCTACAGTCACAAACTGTTACGTCTTGACTGCTTTGTAGTCCATGTAAAATGCTACTGTGTAAATTTCCTTTGGCACATCCGGAGTTAATGCCTGAAGCTGTTGTTATGTATGGCTCTCCAATCACAGGTGAACTGCTGTCAGCTGATGTAGTTGTCCGCTCCTTCAGCCTTTAAGTAGTTCCACTTTCTTCCACTGTGTGTCGCTAATAGAGTTTATTCTCTCCAAGGACCCCATGTAGTGAGGACATTCGTATTGGTGCTTCTTGCTGTTTTATTCCCTATAAGAGCTGCTCTGTTTCCCGGTCCATGGGTTGAGGTGAGGGTTCTTAGCCTAGGGCTTATCAGGAGCCTAGGCAAGGGTGGCGACACAGACCTCCTTAATGCCAGAGGTACCTGTGGGAGTAGGGTGTCTAGGGACCCCAGTCTAAGGGTCAGACTAGCTCCTGTGATCGCCCTTAGCCCTTCTTACCATCCTGCTTCTAGATTGCCTTACCGCTATATCATCTCTTATGACACAAACATTATCAGCGGATTTGTTGATTTTCCGGGTTGAGCATTAACTCCTTCAAATCCAGTGTGAGTCTCTGGAATGTAGATTTAATACCCACATAAAGTATTCTGACATAAAGAAAATTTTAGATATTTGGAACTTAAAATATTAAGAGGTTAAAATGAGTTTTTCCATTCAATGTTCTACCTTTAATAAAATCCTAAAGTCAAAGTCGGCCTCAGGGAACGATATGTCCGAGCCTGGGGATTGTCGCATTAATTAACAAAATGCATTGAATATTTAGAAAGTGAACATAGGACACGGGATGTGGGACGGTGAACGTTCGGGGCCACGGATGAGAATCTATTTTTTGGCAGCTCCATCTAATTATTAACTGTGGTTTCTATAGGAGAATAAAAGGAACAATCCCAGTACAGGTCTGACTTTCACTTACTGGGGTCAGGGCTCTTCATGAGACCCCCCCTTATACAGACTGGCTTTTTTTCCTAACTCACTTACCCTATTCCTTACTGGAATTACATACAGTGCAGGTTGGGGGGCTTGGAGCATTGGACAACGGTGAACCATTTCACACCTATGTTGTGCTTCAACAGGTTCCACGAAATGGTTCACCGTTGTCCGATGCTCCAAGCCCCCCTCCCTGATCTGTATTTAATCTGCACCCCGCCTTAAAGAAGATTTTTATCAACCCCCGGTGAGTGGTGTTTTCTTCTTATTTGTTCGATTACTTTCTGCTTACTACATTTCGAGCGTGCAGCCCGGGAGAAGGCATTACCCTTGTGACCGCAGGGGCAGTTTGGCACTGCTAAGTGGGACCATTGTAGTGAGTAGCCGGTGTGGTGTCTGGCCGTGTCTCATTGTTCAAACTTTAGAAATATCTATAATTCAGTTAAAAAAATATTGGATCAGGACGGACAATGACTTATTTTCAGACAACTTGAGAAGCCGAGGTGATGTCTATCTTGAACGCCACTCCAGAAACCCCGAAGAAATGGAAAATCTTCATATGGAAACAATTTTGTCCAATGGAGGGGTTTCTTAGCCTTTTTTATGTATTTTTAGCATGGAGGTATTTCTTTATCCTTTGTATTTCTTAACTGTCAATGAAAACTGTGATGAGAAACTTGAGGTGTGAAGAATATGGAATATAGGTACATGAGCCTATGTTTCCTTATTGTTCACAGTCCGAGGCAGGATGTCCATCCAGAGACTGATGGCGAGGTGCTAAGACTATTTAAGGAAGTGATGGGACCCCTGCTGGGCCCTGAGTCTCAAAGAGACCCATCAGTCAGACTGTAATATCATGCAGGATTATGGAAGAACCATATATCCAAGCCCTACATAAATTATATATTTCCAAAATTGCAAGGAAAAGTTGAACACACATCTGGATCCTCATTTTTCCTAGCTCCTTGGCGTGGGGAAATATTTGAGAACCCCATATGTACCAGAGGCCTGGCTGAATCTGGTGGCACTAGCACCATTTTCCTAGGACCTTCCAGTGCAAAGTTGTGACCCATCGTAAGTTTTTGAAATTTCCAGCTCCAGAGACCAGGAAAGGGAATTAGAACCAATGAGGGTTGGGAAGGGAGTGACTGGCCAACGGGTTATCTATGGGTGCCTGCAAGCAGCCATGCTCTCTCTGTGGGGAGGTCACATTGTGTCACAGACTGGATGTGACCAAGGAAACCCCTAGCTCTACAGCGCCTCCCGTAAGCCTAGCAAGCAATCAAGGATTAAAATCAAAACTGGTAATTGACTTCCGTATGACAGCATATAACTTTTGTACCTCCTAACTGTATTTTCACTTCTCACTATCACATCTGTATAATCCATCATGTAAATAGTGTTTTTTGTCTTGTGTGTCATTAAGGCTACTGAATATATAACTTAATCCTGGGTTGCTCTTTTATCTCGATCCATAAATTCCCATAACTGTGTGTTTGGTATAATATTACACCTGGGCTGGTTTCTGGCCCGATATAATCTGTTAACAGTCCGGGATTGTATGTAACAAGGAACTGGTAGCAGCTGTACTGGGCTGGCAGGACTATTTCACTAGAGCTGATGAAAAGGGTCTCCTGGCCTGTCAGGGCTGTGAGCGAGTGCACTGTTACACCAGAGATTGCTTGTATCACTCTCTTCCGCTCCTCATGTCTCCCTGTGCCCAAGTGGACAGGGGGTGTCAGAGAAAACTGTGGCAAGTTGACCTTAAGTATGCCTGCGGGTGCAGAACAGCATGTATTGGTGGAAGGCACCCACAGAGCATCAGGATGAGCATGAGGCTGTAGAGAAGGAGCGTCAGGCAGAGTGTGAGTACCAGATGAAGCTAGCTTACCACTGATGCCCACAGCCCACCCTAGCCCATCAGGAGACCAAGCTTACAAAGGTCCAGACTGAGGACTTTCCAGTGCTGGAGAGGAGAAGAGGACTCATTTCTGCTGACTTTTGAGCAGACATGACCTTTTCCAGGGTCCACTGGAGGCATGGTCTAGTGACTGACAGCGGTAACCACAGCTAGTCTATATGGTGGGGAAGTTGTACTCACTGCTGATACAGATGATGGGAACATTGTGCTGACTGCTTTTCAAGGTAATGAGGAAGCAGTCCCCTTAATCTGTCAGGGTTTTCCATAGCTGGTCAGGGTGATCAGAAAGAGATACCTAACATATCCAGATGCTGAGAAAGTGGTACCCACTTTGTCAGAGGAATGGAAAAGTGATGCTGTAAGGCATAATGCATATTCTGACCTATTCCTACAGCAGCTATTTTAGTTAGGTGCCACCATATTTTTCCTCACTCCACAGAGAGAGAGCTCCCACCTTTGGCCTGAGGCTTAATTAATCTTCTGGGTCTGCTAAGTAACCTGATGATAATAATTTCCTGGCCAAGGCCACACAATGAAGGCTTCCTGGTAAGTGCAGGTGGATGACAATTTTGTAACCAGAGGCAATCATGCAGAGGAAGACCCCTCCCTATCACACTGCAGAGAAGTGTGTAAACTAATCTCCTTCTACCTGCAAATTGAAACGAAGAGTCACACTTAGCCCAGACACATGGAGCCGAGGAATAACCCCTAATATTTCACGACCCATTACTCCTCTAAATAGGACAAGCTTAAATATTGCATCTAGAGATGTAGACAATCATAGCACATATTTTTACATAATTGTGCAACCTTCAAAAGTACCCCAAACTTGTTATTGGCCGGTGAGTTGTCTGCATGGGGGTGGTGTGCCCCACCACTGGCAAGCTAAAATCATAACCAAAAATATGAGAGCATTATCTTACATCAACGTTGATCCCAGGCAAAGTTATGACCCATAATAGCTTTTAAATAGTTCAGATTACAGTCCAGGGGGTGGGAACTGCAGGTCAGCCCGTGGGCCGGAAGTGGGCAGGAGAGTGTCAAGCATTTTACAGTATAAGAATTCCTGACCTCAGCTGAATATTGGTATTCTTGTGAAGAGGCAGTATTACATCACAAGCCAGAGTATACCCCAGGAACCCGGTTTGCTCCACGCTGCCCCTTGTGGCCCCACCAAGGAATCGGTAACTGATCGCATTTGTCTGTAATTTTGTGTGTATCCCCTTAATCTTTGATTTGCATAACCAACTGTAATATCTGTAATATCTTTATAATACCTGTATATAAATATTAATGTCTAGTGTGCCCCTAAGGCAATTAAATACCGTATATACTCGTGTATAAGCCGACCCGTGTATAAGCCGACCCCCCTACTTTTGCCCCCAAAACCTGGGAAAATCTATTGACTCGTGTATAAGCCGAGGGTGGACCCTAGCACAAGTATACAGCCCCCAGCAGTGTGGTATACACCAGTCCCAGAGGTAGATACAGCAGCCCCAGTGGTAGTATACACGCAGCCCCAGTAGTATATACAGCCCCAGTGGTAGTATATACAGCCCCAGTGGTAGTATACAGGGCCCCAGAGGTATATAGCAGCCCCAGTGGTAGTATACAGGGCCCCAGAGGTATATAGCAGCCCCAGCGGTAGTATACAGGGCCCCAGAGGTATATAGCAGCCCCAGTGGTAGTATACAGGGCCCCAGAGGTATATAGCAGCCCCAGCGGTAGTATACAGGGCCCCAGAGGTATATAGCAGCCCCAGTGGTAGTATACAGGGCCCCAGAGGTATATAGCAGCCCCAGCGGTAGTATACAGGGCCCCAGAGGTATATAGCAGCCCCAGTGGTAGTATACAGTGCCCCAGAGGTATATAGCAGCCCCAGTGGTAGTATACAGGGCCCCAGAGGTATATAGCAGCCCCAGTGGTAGTATACAGTGCCCCAGAGGTATATAGCAGCCCCAGTGGTAGTATACAGGGCCCCAGAGGTATATAGCAGCCCCAGTGGTAGTATACAGTGCCCCAGAGGTATATAGCAGCCCCAGTGGTAGTATACAGGGCCCCAGAGGTATATAGCAGCCCCAGTGGTAGTATACAGTGCCCCAGAGGTATATAGCAGCCCCAGTGGTAGTATACAGGGCCCCAGAGGTATATAGCAGCCCCAGTGGTAGTATACAGTGCCCCAGAGGTATATAGCAGCCCCAGTGGTAGTATACAGGGCCCCAGAGGTATATAGCATCCCCAGTGGTAGTATACAGTGCCCCAGAGGTATATAGCAGCCCCAGTGGTAGTATACAGGGCCCCAGAGGTATATAGCATCCCCAGTGGTAGTATACAGTGCCCCAGAGGTATATAGCAGCCCCAGTGGTAGTATACAGGGCCCCAGAGGTATATAGCAGCCCCAGTGGTAGTATACAGGGCCCCAGAGGTATATAGCAGCCCCAGTGGTAGTATACAGTGCCCCAGAGGTATATAGCAGCCCCAGCGGTAGTATACAGGCAGCCCCAGTAATGCAGGCCCCCCCCAGCGTCTCTCCGGTCACCTGTAAAGCAAGCTATACTTATCAGTGTCCCGCTCGCACCCGCCGCTGCCGACATCCACGATCCTCCATCTTCATGCGACTCCTCTTCCTGTTTCCTGTGCGCGTCGCCGGGAATGACGTCATTGCCGGCGACGCGCACAGAAACAGGAAGAGGAGTCGCATGAAGATGGAGGATCGTGGATGTCGGCAGCGGCGGGTGCGAGCGGGACACTGATAAGTATAGCTTGCTTTACAGGTGACCGGAGAGACCCTGGGGGGGCCCTGCATTACTGGGGATGCGGGGGCTGCTGTATACCGATGTATACATCGGTATGTACCGATGTATACATCGGTATACAGCACTGACTCGCGTATAAGCCGAGGGGGGTACTTTTCAGCCCAATTTTTGGGCTGAAAAACTCGGCTTATACGCGAGTATATACGGTATATGAATGTAATCTTGAGTTGCTCTTTATCTTGATCACGAACCCCCACGTCCGTGTGCTCATTTAACATTAACACTATCTGTGTTTGTTTCTGACCCAATATGAGCCTGATCACAGACTGGACTTACATCAAACAAGAAACTGGTGGCAGCAGTTGGTGCTTGCTTACTCAGGGCCTCTATCAGTGATGGGGTGGCGGTTACTATATTTGCTTCTGGCCTAGAGCCGGGAGACATATCACACTCACTGAGGGGCGCCTTGATAGACCAGCAATGACAGGGCAGCTGCTTTCCTTCTTTTATCCTCAGGCAGTTCTCCGACTGGCCTGAGTTTAATAAGAGGCGCTATAGAGCTGCCTGGTTTGGTGGCAAATTCGCCACAGATACTTTTCACCTGTTAGTGAGTTGGAAAAGGGGTATCCCCAGCTGGTCAGGATGATGGAAGGTCTTGGCCATTAAGGCCTGCCCAGGTTAGATGGTCACACCCACAGTCTGCCTAAGGAGGGGCAGGTGTTATCCACAGCTTGTCAGGGTGATGGGAAAGTGGTGTCCCTACCTCTCAGGATGACAGAAAAGTAGCCAATAAGGCAAATGGGAAGGAGTCATTATCCTTTGGCGATATGTAAGGATAATCTTGGCTGACTGGAACTAGGTGGTGCTCAGAGAAATGTATCCTATATCTTATCAGATTAGCTCTGGCACAGCAGACATGAGAGACGTTCATTCCACAAGGAGATGAATGCTGATAGTGTTTATTAGGTCGCTTACAAGGGTCCGCATACCGTTCATTAAAGTGATGTCAAACGTTCTCAGATCTTTTATGAGCTTTCTTCAGTACATCGGATTTACAAATATATTTACATACAAGAAAAACAGATAAACAAGGTGTGAAGAAACAAGGCATCTCTTAGATACATCAATCAGATTCACAACGTAAAGATAATGAGGTATGCCGATCCTCAGCTCCTAACACTAAGCCTCATTTACATAAGAACAGAATAGAAGAACAACAAGGTCCATGAACTATTAGCAGAGATCAGGTAGGCGAGGTCCATGTAATATTAGCAGAGATCGGGTAGGCGCCCCTCATCCTGGGAACATCATGGAAACGACACAAATGTAACAAAATATGAAATCTTAGTGATACCTTGAAGGTGACGTGGATTGTGAGCTGATCGGTGCTCAGAGTGTGTGGCCTGGTGTCACGTTTTAATGTCTAGAAGGACATTAAGGAGAATAATTAGGTCACAATAAACAGGTAAGATCAGGTATATAGAGATGAAGGTATAGTGTCTATGAGGAAGGCATGTCATGGTCTAAGGGATTAGCTTTTCTCCTTATGGAGAGGAATCTGCCAGCCGCCATGAGGAGTCTTATAGCCACAATGCTCCTCTGGGAAATATGCAAAGTGTCACTGAGGAAGTGAAAAACTCTAATGCCACCTAATAAAGGGAGCAATACTAAAAGTCATAGCTATTCCCCCAGACCTCATCTACAGCCAGGTCAGATCCCACACACTGCACTGATGAGGGGCAGTCACCCCGAAACGCAGCATCTGCAGTTTGGGGTTCTGATCTGGCACAAATCCTGAGTCATATTAAAAGACTTGTTAAAGAGTCAGCCATGGCTTTTAAGATTGCTCCCCTTATTGGGAGTCACTAGAGTTCATCTACCTCCTCACTGAAGTGACAATTTACAAGGAAGGCATGTAACGGACAATATGGGATGAAAAGGACCCTTATGGAAGCATGGTGTCCCTTCACTGGGCATTTGTGCAGGATTATCAGGTATCGGCAGACCTCTTATATTTGAGTTCTGAGACATTGAGTTCTTTCTTACACTCCACCCAGACCTTGAGTTCTTTCTTACACTACATCCAGACATTGAGTCCTTTCTTACACCCCACCCAGACCTTGAGTTCTTTCTTAAAACCCCACCCAGACCTTGAGTTCTTTCTTACACTCCACCCAGACCTTGAGTTCTTTCTTACACTCCACCCAGACCTTGAGTTCTATCTTACACTCCACCCAGACCTTGAGTTCTTTCTTACACCCACCCAGACCTTGAGTTCTTTCTTACACTCCACCCAGATCTTGACTTCTTTCTTACACTCCACCCAGACCTTGAGTTCTTTCTTACACTCCACCCAGACCTTGACTTCTTTCTTACACTCCACCCAGACCTTGAGTTCTATCTTACATCCACCCAGACCTTGAGTTCTTTCTTACACTTCACCCAGACCTTGAGTTCTTTCTTACACTCCACCCAGACCTTGATTTCTTTCTTACACTCCACCCAGACCTTGAGTTCTTTCTTACACTCCACCCAGACCTTGACTTCTTTCTTACACTCCACCCAGACCTTGAGTTCTATCTTACATTCCACCCAGACCTTGAGTTCTTTCTTACACTTCACCCAGACCTTGAGTTCTTTCTTACACTCCACCCAGACCTTGAGTTATTTCTTACACTCCACTCAGACCTTGAGTTCTTTCTTACACTTCACCCAGACCTTGAGTTCTTTCTTACACTCCACCCAGACCTTGATTTCTTTCTTACACTCCACCCAGACCTTGAGTTCTATCTTACATTCCACCCAGACCTTGAGTTCTTTCTTACACTTCACCAGACCTTGAGTTCTTTCTTACACTCCACCCAGACCTTGATTTCTTTCTTACACTCCACCCAGACCTTGAGTTCTTTCTTACACTCCACCCAGACCTTGACTTCTTTCTTACACTCCACCCAGACCTTGAGTTCTATCTTACATTCCACCCAGACCTTGAGTTCTTTCTTACACTTCACCCAGACCTTGAGTTCTTTCTTACACTCCACCCAGACCTTGAGTTCTTTCTTACACTCCACCCAGACCTTGAGTTCTTTCTTACACACCACCCAGACCTTGAGCTCTATCTTACACTCCACCCAGACCTTGAGCTCTATCTTACACTCCACCCAGACCTTGAGTTCTATCTTACACTCCACCCAGACCTTGAGTTCTTTCTTACACACCACCCAGACCTTGAGTTCTTTCTTACATGTTTTAGCATCTGCAGCAGACAATACTGGCGGAGCCACACACTTTATTCCATGCCATATAGGATGTTACAATCAGGTAATGAGGTGCAATACTGGCCACTAGCAATCTACTGCATAAAGGTTACTGTCAGGAACTTAGTCAGGACCTGCAGCTCTCTGGCGCCCTCTTCTCCTGCTGACCAAGCCCGGTATTGACAGAGGATAAGCAAAGGAGCACAGCTGCTCTAATTTATGTCGTCTATTGTAGCAAGTGATGTGACGGGATGTATATATACCACCAGTTCCTGCCAGCAATGTATATATACCTTAATCCATCTACCCTCAAGTCATAATATCACATAAATACAATAACTATGCTGCCACCACCGATCTCTTTCAAGGTGCATCGGTAAGGCCGCCTTCACACCATGGTTTTAAGGATCCGGGGCTGTCCGGTGTGAACCGATTTTGGCCCTATAGAATTCCTACGTGGATGTACCATCCTGTTCCCTGATGTCAGGGAGGATTCGGGAGAATTCATTTTTTTCCCAAGACACAAAATCTCAGCTTGCAGTGTTTTTGTGTTCAGGGCAAAAATCTGCCAAAATCATTTTCACCCGGATCCTCTCGGATCCGGTGCGATCTGGTGCCCCCTAACATGGGAGGCTATGGGCGCCGGATTGCACCAGATCCAACAGAAAATCAGATCTGGCTTTCAGACGCCGGGTGCTGAAGTTCAGCGGTGGCCAGCGCTGAACTTCAGCACTTGGAGATCTCCCAGCAGAAATTTCAGGACCACGGCTAGCTCCCCGTAAGCCGCGAGCCTGACATTTCAGGACTGGACAGCATCAGCAGCCGCACAGTCCTGAATCTGGCAGAGAACAGAATAGGAGGGTATATTAACACTCCTGTTCTGTTTTCTCCGGTGCATCCAGCAAAACAATGGACACAGCCTGACACCACAAAGCTGTGGTGTGAAGCCGGCCTAACCTGTTTAGGGTGCCTTCACATTTGCGTTTGGAACACAGCACACTGAACGCAGCCAAACGCTTGCACACAATTGTTCCTATGTTTAACATGGGAACGCATGTGCCTGCGTATGGCTGCATTTGCGTTCAGATGCGCACAATTTGTGCGCCCTCCTCCGCACTCCGAACGCATCATTTGTATTTTTTGTGCGTTCGTGGGCGCTTCTTTTATCTGCAAGCGCCCACAAGCGCACATACAATGCATGGATCTCAATGGATCCACAGTGTCCTCCGCATGACAGCGCAGGAGAACGCTGAGGATCTCATTGAAATCTCTCCCGATCGCTGCCGTTGATCAGCGGCGGCCACTGGGCGATCAGCTACAGCCGCCACTGCTCTCTCGCCAGTGTCAGCGCGGGAGATTTGAAGAAACAGCTGATCTGACAGATGATGCATTTAGATTACCATGCACCAGGGGGGGTGACAGGTCCTCTTTAACTCCAGAAGCCCTGGGGACCAGCTCCTCCCGTGGGGAATCACACCATCACAGCTGCAACTCCATCACCCCCAGAGGTCCCGTACCGCAGCAGCGGCCCCTACCGGCCGCCTTCTACAGGTAGCGTCACGACAAACTCTTTTACTTTATTTTATTTTTACTTTTTCTTTTTACCTCTTCTCAAAATCCCCCTTTTTACTGACTGCCCAATAGGGGACCATAGACCGAGTCACGCCACTGTGACAGCCCACAGCACCGACGACGAGAGAGCCCAGTTCTGAGTACCCCACGGCCCCCGCTGGGGTGAGTCATTGGCACAAAAAACTATGGATGTAAAGCTAGCAGAGCTGAGTGACCAAATTGTGATACTAGCCTAAATAATTTTGGTAAGTAGGTTTTGGGCAGATGCAATACTAAAGTGTTTTCTGCGCTGTGTGGTAGTAGATTACAACAGAACACTGGACCACAGCTACCTATCCAAACACTGCTACTAGCCAAAAAGGATTTGCTTGGCTAGAGGCAGTAAAAAAAGGCTATTACAGACAGGCGGTGTAGCTTTCTTCACAACAGTGCTGCACCCCTGCCTGACACACACGGCTATTAGCCAATATGGATTTCCTTGGCTAGATGTGGCCAGATGCTGTAAAAAACACTTGCACAGCACTGGAGCAGACCTGCCTGGCACATAGAACTTTTAAGCCCTAAAAAGAGCTGTTCTTGGAAGCAGTCCCTAACCCTGTCAACTATCTATCTAACTTGGTTTGGAACACAGCAGCAACGGCGCCGCCTGACACTGAGCGCCAACACTCAGGAAATGGCGAGGAGGGGAAATGGCCAATTCTTGTATGGCAAGGACATGTGACGTGCACAGCCAATGACACAAGCCCTTGTGTGCAAAAAGTGCACTTTGCTCTATGCGTGCTGATAGGCTGAAAGATAGGACCACCCACAGGAAGTGCGGGAAGGGAAACAAAATGGAGACCTGCATTATTTGACCACAGACCTCTCCCCCCCTCCTCCCACCCCCTATTCATTCCTGGACACTGAAACTCATAATAACGTTGAATAAAAGCCTTACTGTGAACAAGTCAGTGATGCTTTTGGTCAATGAACCGTTATTGAACAGAAACTCCAATTACCGGATTTTTAGCAAATTGTTCGAATTCGTGGAATGACTCGAGCATAACCCAAAACAGGTCGAATCTGAAATTGGTGAACAATTGTAATGGAGCATCGCTCATCTCTAGTTGTGATTTGTGGCTGTTTTGGGTGATATTTTGATGAGAAGTGAAGTACTCTTATATTCCTTCAAGTTATAAAGGGAAGTTGGTTTATTATCATATTGTGGTCGGCGTCGTTCATAGTAGCGCCCTATCTCTGGCTCATGTATGACCGGCGTTCCAATCATTACAGCATTACCATTGAGTTCCCTGTACCAGTACTATATGCTGATAGAAGAGGTCTGCTGATACCTGAGATAATTAACCCGGCACATATCCCCAGTGAGGGGACACCATGCTTCCTTAAAGATAAGGGTCCTTTTCATCCAATGCTGTTGTCCATGACATGCCTTCCTCATAGACACTATACCTTCATCTCTATTGTGACCTAATTATTCTCCTTAATGTCCTTCTAGACACTAAACCGTGACACCAGGCCACACACTCTGAGCACCGATCAGCTCACAATCCACGGTACCTTTAAGGTATCACTAAGATTTGATATTTTGTTCCATTTGTGTCGTTGTCATGATGTTCCCAGGATGAGGGGCGCCTACCTGATCTCTGCTAATATTACATGGACCGCGCCTACCCGATCTCTGCTAATATTTCATGGACCTTGTTGTTCTTCTATTCTGTTCTTATGTAAATGAAGCTTAGTGTTAGGAGCTGAGGACCGGCATACCTCATTATCTTTACGTTGTGAATGTGATTGATGTATCTAAGAGATGCCTTGTTTCTTAACAACTTGTTTGTCTGTTTTTCTTGTATGTAAATATATTTGTAAATCGGATGTACTGAAGAAAGCTCATAAAAGAGCTGAAAACGTTTGACATCACTTTAATGAACGGTATGCGGACCCTTGTGAGCGACCTAATAAACACTATCAGCATTCATCTCCTTGTGGAATGAACGTTTTTCATGTCTGCTGTCCCAGAGCTAATCTGATAAATAATTATCCCTTGGGGAGAAATCCTACCTAGTCACTGTCACCCATAGACTGAGTCCTGAGAATGCAGGCAACACACTGTCTACTGGGCCGTCATCCTGCAGAGGAATAACCAAACTAATTCCTGGTCCAGAGCAGGAAACAGAGGGTTCCTCTGAACTTAGCGTCTTTGTGCCACTTCTGTCCAGACTGTGGGGACCTGCTTGCTTTAAACAGTGCCTTCCCCCCTCCCACCAGTCCCACAATGACAAACACGGCCAGGCCTGGGTGGGTTGAAAAATTCGGTCACAGTTTATTAATTACTCTAGCAGAGAAAGGCACTTACATATCATAACGGGCTCCTGGCAGTATGCCCTGTCTGTGACAGACCGGCGATGTGGCCAATGAGCGGTTATGAACCTTAGCCCTTCTCCACCTTTTCCGCCACGGAGGATCATGTGTACCCCTACACAGGACTCCGACCCCCACCCTTCATCATCAGGGCTTGTTCAACTCCGTCCTGCAAGCCAGACAAAAAAATGTCCAGACCAATGTCTGTGAGGTGCACTTTATCCGGTCTTAAAAGTGCAGAGTTATCGCCTTCCAACTGGCGATGGCGAACCACGATCCCGCATTGTCCCCTCACAAATTTCGCCATTCTCGCATTGACCTTTCGTCTTGCACGCTCTATGGCTTTGACATTCCTTGCTCCACGCCAGTCGGCGCGTGGTACCATTTCAGACCACACCAGTGTTAAGTCCGGGAATAAATAGCTAGCATGCTCAATGTCCGTTGTCATTAGTGTGTATAGTTCACTCATTGTGGCTTTGCCCAAATCGTTTCCACCCGCATGCAACACCAATATTATCGGCCCCTTGGCCCTCGTGTGGATGTCAACCAACTCCGGGAACACCTGCTCCCACCGGAGCCCTCTGATGCCTCTCCAGTTCACCTCAAGATTCGGGAACTCTAGGCTTTTTCCTCCAGGGCGAACCTCTGCCCTTTTTGCTGCCCAGTAAATGTAGGAATGTCCTACCACCCAAACTTCAGGCCTACAGCTGCCTATAAGATAAAAGCATGTTATTTCAGCAAATCAGGTCTTATATATCTTGCGAAGCATGCGGATTTCCAACGCCCCATTCTCTGTACTTCGGCCTCCGTTACTCCTGCCCTTGCTGCCTCTGTGGCTGCGCCAATTCGGAAAGAATGCGTCCCGTACTCCTTAGGATTTGCCCCGGTTTTAGCTAAGCATTGTTTGAACAATGCCTGAAATTGATACTTGGTAAGAGGGGACCCGTCTGTATGTGAGAGAAGAAATCTGCTGGTGTGTCTTATTGACATGTAACGTGTGACTATTTTTAGCGGGCATACTGGGCCCTCTGAGGAATTAACCAGGACCCAAGTGCCCCTACCGGTGGGGTCGCATTTAGATTTACGCACGTGGATGCGCAGGGCGTCGCTGCATATGACTAAGTCCTCGTTAGCTAACCCGCCCTCTGTTGCTGTTTTTGAACGCGGCAATAATTCACTAATGCGCAGCGCACCGAAAAAAGCAATAGCAAAGGCTGCTGATAAGAGGATCGCCTCGTATTGTGACTTGCATATTACCGGGGATAATGTAATAATGTCGTTTAGTAAACTCAATGAAATGGGACGACGGCATTCCTGACTAGGTTGAAGCCTTTTCCAGCCCTTCATGGCTTGCTTGATGAAAAATAACTTAGTTACGTCCACCCACCCCATTAGTTGGAAGTAAAAGGCTATTCCTGATAAATGCCGTTGTGCCGACGTGCCCGACGCCCCTCTTTCTTTGAGCAGAATTAAAAATTCAGTTGTCACTTCACTTCTCGCTTGATCGCACTTATGGACGGGTCTACCCTGTATTAGCGAACACCACTCTTCCCAAGCCTTACCATAGACCTGCCAGGTAGCCGGTGTAACGGAAGCACGAATTAAAGGCATCAATGATTGGCCACTGTGTCCCATAGTGATGGAGGACACTGGAGACCAGCTGCCTGTCTCATAACGGACTGCCCAGTCCAGGAAAGTACTGAATAGCTCAAAGTAGTGACACGAGATGGAACAACCCATTGGCAAGCACATATCAAAGTAATAGTGCTGGTCCACTTTGCAACCCAACAGATGGAAGCAGTCTGGGTGTACGGGTAATAGGCGGAATGCCGCCTCGATGTCTGATTTTGGTAGCAGTGCTCCGGGCCCCGCTGTGCGGACTAATTCTATTGCTTTGTCAAATGAGGCGTATGTTACGGATGCTTCTTCGGGAGGGATACCGTCGTTAACCGATTCGCCTTTTGGGTGGGATAGGTGATGGATTAGCCGATATTTTCCGGGTTCTTTTTTTGGAATAATGCCTAATGGAGATATTCTAATGTTTTGGAAAGGCAACGTCTGAAAGGGGCCCGCCATTCTACCCAACTCAACCTCTATTTGGATTTTTTGATGCAGGATTTTGGGGAATTCTCGAGCGGATTTTAAATTATCAGCAAGGGTTGGAAGTGGATCGAATAGAAATGGGATAAAAAAAACGTATGTGAAGCCGGAGCGTAGTCGCTGCGCCACATCTTTATTTGGGTAGAGGCTTAGCCAGGGGTCCATTGCGGCCACGCTCACCGGGGTTGTGCCTTGCAGGCGCCCTGTTTGCTGGAAGGGTGCACCTCGCTGCCGGGTGTCCCCCCCGCAAGCCGAGCAGTCATGTCTATATCTACACAATGCATGGAAACGGCAGTTTCCTTCGTTAAATAGCCAGCAGGCCCGGGTTTCCGTACGACCACTGGGTGTGGACCTGCTGATGTGGGGTAGTTAGTGGCCGTGGATGAAAAGGGGGTATTCCTATGTGACAACATCAGTCTTAACCATACGTCTGTCGCTTTGACTCCCCAGCCTAGGTCAGGCTGTAGGGCCAGCCGCCTGCGGAACTCCTCGTCATACAACCGCCAGGCAGAACCGCCGTGGGTTTTGTATGAATTATATATGAAATCTTGATATATATATAGTTCAGAGCAGCGTTCCGGGTGCTTCTGGCCCATAATACAGCCTAACACTGCAAACGCCTGTAGCCAGTTGTTCATAGTTGGTGCTATTCTTGGTCTGTTTCTATCGTATGGCCGTTCGCTTGTCTTCCTATCTTTATCTACTGTTAGCTGGTCAGCTGATAATAATGACCATATTTAAACAAGAGGACCATAGTTGATTTAGCAAAATAGGGATTCCATTTATTAAGAACAATCCACATAGTTAGAAAGGGTTATAATGAGTAATGTTTCAAGGTAAAATTAAAGTGCACAGTGATGAGACAAACGAACATGCAAAGAGTTGCCTCCTCAGCAGTATAGGACTCACGGGACTCACAGGAGTTGCACGGAGGGACCCTCCAACAGCAGATGGTATGACTGCAGATCTTGACACAAAGCTTGTGGCTCTAGGCAGTAGATCAGAGACTGGCGATACTTAGAACAGTATGGAAAGGGGGAGCAGTGACTAAATTGGCAACATGAAGCATGGTGACATGTAGAGACTGGTGCCTGCAGGCAAGGGTGTGCTCTATCCTAGGGGGTAGGATAGTACTACCATACACAATATTTCTCCTGTTTCCAACCTGAGATTTGTTTGCACATCAGTTTGACCTGGTATGACCCTGGTATCTAAGCACTATGTTACATTGATGTATGTCATTATGTATGATACTGAAATGTAAAACCCCTGTAAACTGTCGGTGTATATATATATATCTCTGTAAGACCCACATAACTAAATTGTCAGCTGAGTCCTATACTGCTGAGGAGGCAACTCTTTGCATGTTCGTTTGTCTCATCACTGTGCACTTTAATTTTACCTTGAAACATTACTCATTATAACCCTTTCTAACTATGTGGATTGTTCTTAATAAATGGAATCCCTATTTTGCTAAATCAACTATGGTCCTCTTGTTTAAATTGATATTAGTAGTTGTAGCAATTGATTAAAAACCCAGACTTGAAGTACTGGGTTCTTTCTAGTAGTAATAATGACCATATGTCAATGTAGTCATTGTTCCATATTTTATGTCTTGTCTCCTGATCTATGTGTGCGCCTAGTGGGCTAATTCCACAGAAAAACGCATCTTTGTGAACGCTAGCTAGCTGAACAGTCGTCTTACTGTCATTAGAGCTGGATGATTGAGTTAGCTGTCGCACTAGCGTCTTGATCACTGAGGCTAGGTCATTTGAGGCTGTGTTATTGTCCTCATTGGTTTCAACATACTCACCGCTGTCTGATACAGAAGGAGTGACACCGGAAAGCGGAGGAACTCCAGCTTCTGCGTGGGTGATGGCAGGAGGGGCGACCCCCGCAGATGGGGGAACCCCGGCTCCCGCTTGGGTGATGGCAGGAGGGGCGACCCCCGCTGATAGGGGAACCCCGGCTCCCGCTTGGGTGATGGCTGGAGGAGTGACACCACATAATGGAGGGACTCCCGCTCCAGCATGGGTGATGGCAGGAGGAGTGACTCCCATTGATGGAGGAACTCCCGCTCCTGCATGGGGGATAGACCGGTCCACCCGGCTGGAAGCTCTGGGAGTCGGAGGCAGAACTCCCTGGCTGACAGCACCTGATGGAGCGCCTGCCTGATGGCATCTGTATCTATCGGGGCTATCTGAATCGCTGGAGCAGTCAGATGAGGTCGGGGACCGCCATCTAGCTGACCGCGATCTATGGCAGCTTTTATGGGATCTGCGTCTGCTATGGTGATGAGAGGGTCTCCTGTTGGAGGGACATTGGGGTTGGTGGCATGAATTGTTGGAGGATTGAGAGGAGCTGCGGCGCCTATGCCTGCGTCCTCGGTGGCGATGGAGTGGGTGACGAGAGAGCTCTGCAGCTTGTATTCCCACCTGGAGGTGGTCGCTGCCCGGATTATGGGCTGTGCAGCTCCCAGTATGTGCTGGCTGTAGTGGGGGTACATTGTTTACTATTGGGGGCCCTGTGTGTACTGGTGCTTCACATTGTGCCCCTGGCTGTGCAGCACGCTCATCGGTCGGGTTGTACCGATCAGTGTGCTCCGCAGCTGGTATCAGAGACATCAGCACTGTCTCCCCCTGCTCCTGTGCCAGCAACACCTCGGAGCCTGCAGGAGGGGCGGAGCCGGCTGTGCCTGTGACATCACGGAAGTGATGCAGGGGAATGGGAGGGGCCAGGACGTGATGCGGAGAAGGGGGCGGAGCCAGGACGGGAGGCCGAGAGTGAGAGGCGGAGCCTCTATCCCGGGCCCTGCCTCTTCTTCCCTGCATCTGAGAGCCGTGGGGGGGCAGCCCCACGTGGGGGACCGAGCTATGGGCCCTCGCCCGGCGCCGGTGGAGCACCTCACCGGTCACTTGGAGCCTCTCTGGAGGTCGGGTGGACCGTTTGGATTTTCTGCCTCCTACAGTCTGCAGGGCGTTAGTAGGATTGCAGACTGTGGACAGGGGATCTGTGCCCTGGAGGGGATTGATAAAGGGATCCTGGGGAAGGTGACGCTGGAGCCCTGGGCTAGAGGAGACTGAGCTGCCTGGTGAAGGGAGAGATCAGGAGGGGCCGGAGTGGATGAGATCCCTGGGATGGACGGCTGAGCCTGAGGCTCAACTGTGGCCGGAGGGTCAGGAGAGGGCAGAGCATGCAGGGGGTCAGGAGAGGGCACAGGGAGGCGAGCGCTGAGGCCAATAATAAGGGCTTGAAGCCAGTGCTCACCTTCCTGTGCTGCTCTCTGGTGCAGGGCCTCCATCAGGGGATCAGACATTGCTGCAGGGGGCTCCAAGGACCTCAGGTGAACAAAAGCTTCCAAGGGTCACAGGGTGAAAAGAGAAAGTTACTGTCCTGGGTACCTGAATATAACCCTGTAGGTGTGGCTGGATGCCCCTTCCCCTATTATCCCGTTGGTCAGTTGGGCATCCCCAATTAGTGCTCTACCTGAGGAGTGGTGGAAGGGGGGAATAGGGCACTGACCATTACATTCCTCTAGCTTCCTCCAGATGGGCCCAACAGTCAGAGGCACGTTCCTTAATCAGTACCGTGCCTGCCATTCCTAGGAGTTTAGGAGCTAAAGCATACCAGTCATTGGGTGCTGAGTGACCTCCAATAGATGCCCATGTCCAATTCCAAAATGGATAGGGGGTGCCATGAGATGGGCGTGGAAGATTGGTAAATCAATCTTCTGTGCCATCTTTAAAAGAAAGAGGTGTCATGAAAACTGTCACTAGAAACTCCTAAATCCCTAAATTTGCCTCTAAAGGAGGGAGGTGTGAAGAATATGGAAGATAGCTTCATGAGCTTATGCTTCCTTATTGTTCACAGAATGAGGGAGGATGTTCATCTACAAACATGATGA
This sequence comes from Allobates femoralis, assembly GCA_033576535.1. Classification (NCBI taxonomy): domain Eukaryota; kingdom Metazoa; phylum Chordata; class Amphibia; order Anura; family Aromobatidae; genus Allobates; species Allobates femoralis. The sequence continues at coordinate 751,794,951 of JARQOC010000002.1, forward strand.
GGGGACAAGGCTAATTAAGGATGGAATCCCTGCTGGGTCTAAGCATCACAGAGACACATCAGTCAGAATGGCACCATAATATATAGGATTATGGAAGTACTGTATATTCGAGCCCTATACAAATTAGTTTCCTGGAATTGGGGGGAAAAACCTGTGACTAGATTTTTCCTGGCACCTTAGGGTCAGGAAATATATTGATTGGCTAGTAGAAACCAGATAGGGAGGGCATGTTTGCTCTCCAATTGTAACAGAGACCTGGCCAAATCCGATGGCACCAGGACCATCTACCAATGACCTTCAGGTGGAAATTATGATCTATTGTAGGTTTGGAAATTTCCAGCTCCAGAGACCAAGGGAGGGAATTAGAATTGGCCGGGGGGTGGGAAGGGAGTGACTGACCAAGGTGTTATATATGGGTGCCAGAAAGCAGCCATGTTATTTCTGTGGGGAGGTCACATCAGGTGACATGCTGAATGTAACCAAGAGAACCCCTGTCCCGCAATGCCTCCCATGAGGCAAGCTACCAAGGCCTGACATTGAAATTGGTAATTAACTTATGTATGTCTGCATAAAATCTCAGGAATTCATACCTGTATTTACATATCTGGCTATCATATCTGTATAATCCATCATGTATATAGTGCTTTTGTCTAGAATACCATTAAGGCTACTGAATATATAACTTAATTCTGGGTTGCTCTTTTATCTCAATCCACGAATTTCCACATCTGTGTTCTTGGTCTAACATTACACACTGCCTGGGTTGGTTTCTGCCGCTATATAACCCATAAACAGACCGGGATTATTTCTAACGAGGAACTGGTGGCCACTCTACCAGGCTAGCTGGACTCTGTTTCACTTTCCTGCCTTCCCGTAACTCTTGATATCTGTCATATCCCTGTACCAGCCTACATCTGTGATCCTGTCTGCTACAGCCACCCCGGCTTCACCCGCCTACACCAAAGTCTGGGCCTGGGACTGTCCCTGCGACACCCGCCTGAACCTTAGACTGCACCTGGGTCCGTCCCTGTATGAGAGTTTACAGAGGATACAACCTGTAGTGACTTCTAACCACCAGAGGGACCCCTGCGAGTGCAGTATAAAAGGTTATGCCTGGGTGCATCTGAAGGAGAGAGCAGACCGTGTGTGAAGTGTGGACTTGAAGCGGGATATTGTCGTTATGATAATTGTCACTGGTAAGTTAATAGAAACTGTGTACTAGTTTTCTGTATAGAGAGGACACCTCCCACGAGGAGCAGTTAATGTGGTACCAAAGGATAGGTTGCTATGAGGAGAGGCTGGACGATGCCCCCCTCCCCTCCAGAGGCTGCTTGTTGTGATTCGGTCACCGAAGAGAACTGCTATCACTCCCCGGTGATTTGTAGAGCTCTTGACGTTTTCTCAATGGATTTACATCAGAACAGTAGGACCTGAGCTCGGGCCCTGCATACGCAACTTTATGGGAAGCAAAGTGGAGAAGCTGGTTTTGGTTAGGCATTAGGCTGCAGCCGGTTACCAGGCTGGTACAGGACTAAGATAGTTATTATTTTTGTCATCAGTATATATAATCATAAAAAGGAGAACAACATGGAGTTATTTATGCTTGCATTAAAAGTGAAAAGAGTTTATTACAAAGGGAGACAGAGATAAGAGGTGCAAAATGTCTGAACAGATGTGGTAGGTACACAGCAAAATATCACAACAGACACAAGTAGGAAGTGCACATAACCACATACAAAAGATCAAACCCATCATAAAACATCATATATACAGTCCCTGACAGAAGTTCTGTCGCTTATCCATGTAAATAAAAGCTTATAACCTGATGTTACATTCATCCACACACACACACACATATATATATATATATATATATATATATATATATATATATATATACACTCCTGACAGAGGTTCTGTCACTTATCCATGTTATGTAATAACAGCTTATACCCTGACGTTACATTCATCCATTGGTTGTATAAATTTCTCTTTTGAAAGCTGAAACCCTCCGAAATGTGGTTTAGGTTAAGAAAATAAATTGGCCTCAATGCTGAAATATTGATTCATAAGCGCGGCACTGCCATGGGCACGGCTTGCGCACCTTCATATGTAAATTTGTTCCTCGGGTATTGGGAGAGGGGCATGTTTGTTGGCAGAGGCGCCTTGGCAGTGCTGGATGCATTATATTGATGATTGCTTATTTTTTGTCCGGGCAACCTGGAGCACCTCAATGTATTTATGGAGGGTTTAAACCACAACTCACTTAACATCAAGCTCACCTTCCAGTGGAGCCAGAACTCCCTTGATTTTTTTGGATGTACGCATGGGGATCGATGGACGCTGCTTTTTACAAACTAATGTCTTCAGAAAGAAGACATCCGTGAAATGGTTACTCCATACCTCGTCGGCCCACCATACATCTACCAATAAAGCCATCCCGGGTGGTCAATATCTCTGAATGAGGCGAGTCTATTCCAAAGAAGCAAACTTCAGAAACAAGCAAAAGATCTAGGTGAAGATTTTAGGGAAAGAGGCTACAGTGGGCGCGCAATAAAAGCCGGATATAACAGGGCTAACAGGACCTCCCGTGATGACCTCCTTCTCTGTACCGGATATAACAGGGCTAACAGGACCTCCCGCGATGATCTCCTCTCTTCCAGGAGTAAGGATGTAGGAAGAGATGGACCTATAAGGTTCATATCAACCTACAATCATGAGTGGGGCAATATGAGACTGGTCCTTCAGAGGCACTGGTCTGTCCTCAGTCCTTGTAGACTATGAGCCCTCGTGGACAGGGTCCGCTCTCCTCACCTACTGTATCTCCACGCATCCCTTGTAGACTAATGGTACCTTTACACGCCGCTACAGGATGGTGGAAACAACCGGGTAGATGAGACAAATGTATCTTGCACCGCCAAATCAACCCGCGGTCGCGGCGTGTAAAGACGGTTGTTGCCACCCGTCACTTGAGGCACCTGTTTCAGAGCAGAGCTCAAAAACAGGTTGATTTCAAGGCGATGGTTACGGCCTGTATCGGCGTGTAAATAAGGAACAGGAGGGTTGTTTCTACACCTTGCTATCTACCTGGGGCGTGACACAGGCTCCGGGATACCACGCCCCATCAGCGATCATTGCTGGAAGCTCCTGCGTTACGATTGGTAGACGCTGCATAGGGCGGCATATTTAAGGAGCTGAGCAGTCACACTACACAATTGCTCGAGCGTCATGTATTAATCAGCCTCCTGCGATGCCTGCCCAATCATGATATTAATGCTTTGTCCTATCAGCGTACGGACGTCTCGTAATCCACAATTGTGGCACGCCTATGTGCTGTCCCTGCTGCACCAGGTCCGCCCATAGTAGCTGGTTGTAGCGGTGTGTAAATAGGATAAGGTGCTCGGCAGAAGGTAACTTGTGGCACCCGGCGGTGTATCCAGAGATAGATGTAACCTACTGTAGCGCACCTTGTTGCGGCGTGTAAAGGTGGTGCGGGTACCGTTTTCAACCGTTTGTGCGTACTCGTGCACGTGAAGCACCCGGTTGTTTCCACCATCCTGTAGCGGCGTGTAAAGGTACCATAAGAGTCTTCGTGGGCAGGGTCCTCTCTCCTCACCTACTGTATCCTCACCCATCCCTTTTAGACTGTGAGCCCTTGTGGACAGGGTCTTCTCTCCTCACCGACTGTATCCTCACTCATCTGTAGTAGACTGTGAGCCATTGTGGGCAAGGTTCTCTCCCCTCACCTACTGTATCCTCACCTATCCCTTGAAGACTGTGAGTCCTCGTGGGCAGGGTCCTCTCTCCTCACCTACTGTATCCTCACCCATCCTTTGTAGACTGTGAGGCCTCGTGGGCTGGGTCCTCTCTCTTCACCTACTATATCCTCATCCATCCTTTGTAGACTGCGAGTCATCGTGGGCAGGTTCCTCTCTCTTCACCTACTGTATCCTCACCCATCCCTTGTAGACTCTGAGCCCTCATGCACAGGGTCCTCTCTCCTCACCTACTGTATTCTCACCCATCACTTGTAGACTTTGAGCCCTCGTGGGCAGGGTCCTCTCTCCGCACCTACTGTATCCTCACCCATCCCTTGTAGACTGTGAGCCCTCGTGGGCAGGGTCCTCTCTCCTCACCTTCTGTATCATCACCCTTCCCTTGTAGACTGTGAGCCCTCGTGGGCAGGGTCCTCTCGCTTCACTTACTTTATCTTCACCCATCACTTGTAGACTGAGCCCTCATGGGCGCGGTCCTCTCCCGCTGTATCCTCACCCATCACTTGTAGACTTTGAGCCCTCGTGGGCAGGGTCCTCTCTCTGCACCTACTGTATCCTCACCCATCCCTTGTAGACTGTGAGCCCTCGTGGGCAGGGTCCTCTCTCCTCCTGTACCTTTCTGTGCCTTGTATTGTTCATAATTATTGTACTTGTCTATATACAGTACAGACCAAAAGTTTGGACACATTTTCTCATTCAAAGAGTTTTCTGTATTTTCATGACTATGAACATTGTAGATTCACACTGAAGGCATCAAAACTATGAATTATCACATGTGGAATTATAGACTGAACAATAAGTGTGAAACACCTGACAATATGTCTTATATTCCAGGTTCTTCCTTTTGCTGTAATTACTGCTTTGCACACTCTTGGCATTCTCTGGATGAGCTTCAAGAGGTAGTCACCGGAAATGGTCTTCACTTCACAGGTGCCCTGTCAGGGTTAATAATTGGGATTTCTTGCCTTATAAATGGGGTTGGGACCATCAGTTGTGTTGTGCAGAAGTCTGGTGGATACACAGCTGATCGTCCTACTGAATAGACTGGTAGCTGCTTTTTTCTTGCCATAATACAAATTCTAAGTAAATTAAAATGAGTGGCCATCATTACTGTAAGAAATGAAGGTCAGTCCGTCTGAAAAATGGGGAAAACTTTGAAAGTGTCCCCAAGTGCAAAAACCATCAAGCGCTACAAAGAAACTGGCTCACATGAGGAAAGGAAGAGCAAGAGTCACCTCTGCTGCAGAGGATAAGTTCATCCGAGTCACCAGCCTCAGAAATCGCAGGTTAACAGCAGCTCAGATTAGAGACCAGGTCA
>JARQOC010000002.1:753285144-753473815 GCA_033576535.1 Allobates femoralis
CTGCAGTGCGTTATCTGTTCATAGAGATGTCCAGAGCCTGCACTGCGTTATCTGTTCATAGAGATGTCCAGAGTCTGCACTGCGTTATCTGTTCATAGAGATGTCCAGAGGCTGCACTGCGTTATCTGTTCATAGAGATGTCCAGAGCCTGCACTGCGTTATCTGTTCATAGAGATGTCCAGAGGCTGCAGTGCGTTATCTGTTCATAGAGATGTCCAGAGGCTGCACTGCGTTATCTGTTCATAGAGATGTCCAGAGCCTGCACTGCGTTATCTGTTCATAGAGATGTCCAGAGGCTGCAGTGCGTTATCTGTTCATAGAGATGTCCAGAGGCTGCACTGCGTTATCTGTTCATAGAGATGTCCAGAGCCTGCACTGCGTTATCTGTTCATAGAGATATCCAGAGCCTGCACTGCGTTATCTGTTCATAGAGATGTCCAGAGTCTGCACTGCGTTATCTGTTCATAGAGATGTCCAGAGTCTGCACTGCGTTATCTGTTCATAGAGATGTCCAGAGGCTGCACTGCGTTATCTGTTCATAGAGATGTCCAGAGGCTGCAGTGCGTTATCTGTTCATAGAGATGTCCAGAGTCTGCACTGCGTTATCTGTTCATAGAGATGGCTGGAAACTTCTCACCTTACGTCTCTGATCCATTCAGAGCGGAAACTTGGATAAAACGACCTGTGGGATTCTACTGCAGGAACATATAGTAATGTGGGATCATACTGCATGAACGTATGGTAGTGTGGAATCCTACTGCAGGAACGTACGGTAATGTGGGATCCTACTGCAGGAACGTATGGTAATGTGGGATCCTACTGCAAGAACGTATTGGTAGTGTGGGATCCTACTGCAGGAACGTACGGTAATGTGGGATTCTACTGCAGGAACGTGTAGTAATGTGGGATCCTACTGCAGGAACGTACGGTAATGTGGGATCCTACTGCAGGAACGTATGGTAATGTGGGATCCTACTGAAGGAAGGTATGGTAGTGTGGAATCCTACTGTAGGAACGTATGGCAATGTGGGATCCTACTGCAGGAACGTATGGTAATGTGGGATCCTACTGCAGGAACGTATGGTGATGTGGGATCCTACTGAAGGAAGGTATGGTAGTGTGGAATCCTACTGTAGGAACGAATGGCAATGTGGGATCCTACTGCAGGAACGTATGGTAATGTGGGATCCTACTGCAGGAACGTATGGTGATGTGGGATCCTACTGCAGGAACGTATGGTAATGTGGCATCCTACTGCAGGAACGTATGGTAATGTGGGATCCTACTGCAGGAACGTATGGTGATGTGGGATCCTACTGCAGGAACGTATGGTGATGTGGGATCCTACTGCAGGAACGTATGGTAATGTGGCATCCTACTGCAGGAACGTATGGTAATGTGGGATCCTACTGCAGGAACGTATGGTGATGTGGGATCCTACTGCAGGAACGTATGGTAATGTGGGATCCTACTGCAGGAATGTATGGTAATGTGGGATCCTACTGCAGGAACGTACGGTAATGTGGGATCCTACTGCAGGAACGTATGGTAATGTGGGATTCTACTGCAGGAAGGGATGGTAATGTGGGATCCTACTGCAGGAATGTATGGTAATGTGGGATCCTACTGCAGGAACGTACGGTAATGTGGGATCCTACTGCAGGAACATACGGTAATGTGGGACCATACTGCAGGAACGTATGGTAATGTGGGATCCTACTGCAGGAACGAATGGTAATGTGGGATCATACTGCAGGAACGTATGGTAATGTGGGATCCTACTGCAGGAACGAATGGTAATGTGGGATCCTACTGCAGGAACGTACGGTAATGTTCGATTCTACTGCAGGAACGTACGGTAATGTGGGATCCTACTGCAGGAACGTATGGTAATGTGGGATTCTACTGCAGGAAGGTACGGTAATGTGGGATTCTACTGCAGGAACGTATGGCAATGTGGGATCCTACTGCAGGAATGTATGGTAATGTGGGATTCTACTGCAGGAAGGTACGGTAATGTGGGATTCTCCTGCAGGAAGGTATTATAATGTGGGATCATACTGCAGGAACGTATGGTAATGTGGGATCATACTGCAGGAACGTATGGTAATGTGGGATTCTACTGCAGGAGCGTATGGTAATGTGGGATCCTACTGCAGGAAGGCATGGTAATGTGGGATTCTACTGCAGGAAGGTATGGTAATGTGGGATTCTACTGCAGGAACGTATGCTAATGTGGGATCCTACTGCAGGAACGTATGGTAATGTGGGATCCTACTGCAGGAACGTATGGTGATGTGGGATCCTACTGCAGGAACGTATGGTAATGTGGCATCCTACTGCAGGAACGTATGGTAATGTGGGATCCTACTGCAGGAACGTATGGTGATGTGGGATCCTACTGCAGGAACGTATGGTAATGTGGGATCCTACTGCAGGAATGTATGGTAATGTGGGATCCTACTGCAGGAACGTACGGTAATGTGGGATCCTACTGCAGGAACGTATGGTAATGTGGGATTCTACTGCAGGAAGGGATGGTAATGTGGGATCCTACTGCAGGAATGTATGGTAATGTGGGATCCTACTGCAGGAACGTACGGTAATGTGGGATCCTACTGCAGGAACATACGGTAATGTGGGACCATACTGCAGGAACGTATGGTAATGTGGGATCCTACTGCAGGAACGAATGGTAATGTGGGATCATACTGCAGGAACGTATGGTAATGTGGGATCCTACTGCAGGAACGAATGGTAATGTGGGATCCTACTGCAGGAACGTACGGTAATGTTCGATTCTACTGCAGGAACGTACGGTAATGTGGGATCCTACTGCAGGAACGTATGGTAATGTGGGATTCTACTGCAGGAAGGTACGGTAATGTGGGATTCTACTGCAGGAACGTATGGCAATGTGGGATCCTACTGCAGGAATGTATGGTAATGTGGGATTCTACTGCAGGAAGGTACGGTAATGTGGGATTCTCCTGCAGGAAGGTATTATAATGTGGGATCATACTGCAGGAACGTATGGTAATGTGGGATCATACTGCAGGAACGTATGGTAATGTGGGATTCTACTGCAGGAGCGTATGGTAATGTGGGATCCTACTGCAGGAAGGCATGGTAATGTGGGATTCTACTGCAGGAAGGTATGGTAATGTGGGATTCTACTGCAGGAACGTATGCTAATGTGGGATCCTACTGCAGGAACGTATGGTAATGTGGGATCCTACTGCAGGAACATATGGTAATGTGGGATCCTACTGCAGGAACGTATGGTAATGTGGGATTCTACTGCTGGAACCTATGGTAATGTGGAATCATTCTGCAGGAACGTATGGTAATGTGGGATCATACTGCAGGAACGTATGGCAATGTGGGATTCTACTGTAGGAACGTATGGCAATGTGGGATCCTACTGCAGGAACTTATGGCAATGTGAGATTCTACTGCAGGAACGTATGGTAATGTGGGATTCTACTGCAGGAACATATGGTAATATGGGATTCTACTGCAGGAACATATGGTAATGTGGGATTTTTACTGCAGGAACGTATGGTAATGTGGGATTCTACTGCAGGAACGTATGGTAATGTGGGATTTTTACTGCAGAAACGAATGGTAATGTGGGATTCTACTGCAGGAACGTATGGTAATGTGGGATTCTACTGCAGGAACATATGGTAATATGGGATTCTACTGCAGGAACATATGGTAATGTGGGATTTTTACTGCAGGAACGTATGGTAATGTGGGATTCTACTGCAGGAACATACGGTAATGTGGGATCCTACTGCAGGAACGTATGGTAATGTGCGATCCTACTGCAGGAACATACGGTAATGTGGGATCCTACTGCAGGAACGTATGGCAATGTGGGATCCTTCTGCAGGAACGTATGGCAATGTGGGATCCTTCTGCAGGAACGTATGGTAGTGTGGGATCCTACTGCAGGAACGTACGGTAATGTGTGATTCTACTGCATGAATGTATGGTAATGTGGGATTCTACTGCAGAAACGTATGGTAGTGTGGGATTATAATGCAGGAATGTATGGTAGTGTGGGATTCTACTGCAGAAACGTATGGTAGTGTGGGATCCTACTGCAGGAACGTATGGTAATGTGGGATTCTACCGCAGGAACGTATGGCAATGTGGGATCCTACTGCAGGAACGTATGGTAATGTGGGATTCTACTGCAGGAATGTATGGTAATGTGGGATCCTACTGCAGGAACGTATGGCAATGTGGGATCCTACTGCAGGAACGTATGGCAATGTGGGATCCTACTGCAGGAACTTATGGCAATGTGAGATTCTACTGCAGGAACGTATGGTAATATGGGATTCTACTGCAGGAACATATGGTAATGTGGGATTTTTACTGCAGGAACATATGGTAATGTGGGATTCTACTGCAGGAACATATGGTAATGTGGGATTTTTACTGCAGGAACGTATGGTAATGTGGGATTCTACTGCAGGAACGTATGGTAATGTGGGATTCTACTGCAGGAACATACGGTAATGTGGGATCCTACTGCAGGAACGTATGGTAATGTGCGATCATACTGCAGGAACATACGGTAATGTGGGATCCTACTGCAGGAACGTATGGCAATGTGGGATCCTTCTGCAGGAACGTATGGCAATGTGGGATCCTACTGCAGGAACTTATGGCAATGTGAGATTCTACTGCAGGAACGTATGGTAATATGGAATTCTACTGCAGGAACATATGGTAATGTGGGATTCTACTGCAGGAACATATGGTAATCACACACAAATTAATGGTTTACACCAGGCGTAGAGAACTCCAGGCCTCGAGAGCCGCACACAATGCATATTTTCAGGATTTCCTTAGCATTGCACAGGGGTTGGATTCATCACCAGTGTAGGGGATTATAATATGACTGGGATCTGTGTCTATCCTTTTTAAAACGGATAGCCATAGATCAGTTCCGGCCTCTCGTATATCCCTATGGGCCTGGATTGGTCATATATGGCCTCCGATTTTGTCGGTTTTGTCACTGATCCGTTGGTGTCAGCTTTTTTCATGCACCCAGAATAGGAGACTGGTGTGATTTTGGGCTGCTTTGAAAATCACTGACAGCAACGGACAGACAAGGATCCATAGCTGTCAGTGTCACATAACATGGAGCTCTATGGAGACACATGGAGACACATGGAGCTCTATGGAGACGGATCATTACAGATCGGTGAAAAACACGGATGCATTTTGCTGTACTGAGCATGCTCAGAAGCGAGGGACAGCTCCTTTCAGCCCTATCTCTGCTAACTGATAAGATCCGGCGGCATCAGTTTGCATCCATTGGTACAGATCCGTGCCTCTCCATGTGATCCACATCGATGTACAAAACACTCAGTGTGAAGGGTCTTATCTTCTTCTCACGCATAGACTCACACTGACAAACAGGGTCGCCGGATCCATGTTATCCGACTGCTGGGCGGCTGCCGCCCTCTGTGTGCCTGCCGCCTGAGGTAACTGCTCAACTGGCCTCATAAAAGGGGAATCCTGGAGAGAGCCAACAAAAGACTAATGTGTCTGGCCAAATTAAGAAAATGTAACCCGCACCGTGCACTGAGAAACACTGTGTCCTCACACTCAGATGTGTGTATGTGTTTTCCCGTGTAGGTGCCTGGATCATCACAGGAGGGTCCCATGCCGGAGTCATGAAGCACGTGGGGAGGCCATACGGGATTTCAGTGGAGACCAGCAAGGCTCAGAGATTGTCCTCATCGGCATTGCCACCTGGGGGATCGTCCACAACAGAGGATACCTGCTGAGCGAAGCGGTGAGATCCCCATCACACCTGTGACCCTGCACTAGGGATAATTGTCATTTCCTGTAATACCAGCCTCAATATTCACATAGCGGAACCATAAACAATGGTAAAATGCAAAATCAAGGACTGGAGACAAATCGTAAAATCTCTCAGTTTATCCCTTTCGGGCACCTTTACACGTCGCAACCACAGCGAGAAATAGTGACGCCGATCGTAATGCAACAATCGCCGTCAAAATCCCTCCCGATTGCAGCGTGTAATTGGGGAATTTGGCGGTGATCCGTCGCCTCGCCACGGTCGCCTGGTTTTAGAGCAGTGCTCCAAAATTGAAACCAGGCGAAATTGGTTTTATCGCCGCCAAATTCCCGAATTACACGCCGCAATAAAGAGGCAATTTGGCGGCGATCATTCCAGCAAGAAATATTGCCGCCAAAATTGTCTCCTATTGTTGTGGCGTGTAAAGGTGCCCTTAGAGTGCCCTTAGAGTGCCTTTAGACGCCACAATTTTTGGTATCGGTAGGAGACAATCTATCAGGCGCATGCACGTTTTTCATGGTCGCCTCAGATCGCCGATGGCGCTTTCACATGCCGCAATCTCGCCCTCAATCTAAGGCGATATGTCACCCCGGAAATCGCCTACCCCACAGTGGAACCAATCCAGTCGCCTTCCCTCGCCGCTTCACACTCCACAATCCCCAAAGGAATGTGGGTGTACATGCTCAATAGGGTATAATAGTGTGCACACCGCGTAGGTGATGAGTGGAGGCGCCAACTAACAGGATTTCTTCAATCCCAGGTGTACATATTCAGTGCCGCGAGAACATAGGTGTGACAGAATTGTGTATACCGCGCCCCCAACACACTGATTAAACAACGCAGCAGAGTTATGATTGGGCAGCCTGCGCAGGAAGGCTAATACATGACGCCATTGCCATTGTGGAGTGTGAATGGACAGCTCCTCCAATATGGCGCTCTGTGAAGGGACAGCCAATGGAAACACAGTAGCCACCACCAATAATCGCTGACGGGGCGCGGACTCCAGCACACTGAGGCCCCGGGAAATTACTAAGCGACGCTGATTCCTTGTCTATCGCCCCTTCACACACAAAAAACAGGGAATCTCACCGTCATGATGGCCTCTGACTTTGGAGCAGAGCTGTGAAATCGGAACAAGGCGACAGGTGATTTATCACCGCCAAATTCCCAAAATACACGAAGCAACTGGGAGGCAACGTGACGGCGATGGTGACAGGGGGACATAGCGCTGGTCAGATTCCTCAGCACGGTTATGGCGTGTAAAGGTTCCCTTCTAGTAATTGTGATCTCCTCTAGTAATTGTGATCTCCTCTAGTAATTGTGATCTCCTCTAGTAATTGTGATCTCCTCTAGTAATTGTGGTCCCTTCTAGTAATTGTGATCTCCTCTAGTGTTTGTGATCTCCTCTAGTAATTGTGATCTCCTCTAGTAATTGTGGTCCCTTCTAGTAATTGTGATCTCCTCTAGTGTTTGTGATCTCCTCTAGTAATTGTGATCTCCTCTAGTAATTGTGGTCCCTTCTAGTAATTGTGATCTCCTCTAGTAATTGTGATCTCCTCTAATAATTGTGATCTCCTCTAGTGTTTGTGATCTCCTCTAGTAATTGTGATCTCCTCTAGTAATTGTGATCTGCTCTAGTAATTGTGATCTGCTCTAGTAATTGTGATCTCTAGTAATTGTGATCTCCTCTAGTAATTGTGATCTCCTCTAGTAATTGTGATCTGCTCTAGTAATTGTGATCTCCTCTAGTAATTGTGATCTCCTCTAGTAATTGTGATCTGCTCTAGTAATTGTGATCTCCTCTAGTAATTGTGATCTCCTCTAGTAATTGTGATCTCCTCTAGTAATTGTGATCTCCTCTAGTAATTGTGATCTCCTCTAGTAACTGTGATCTCCTCTAGTAATTGTGATCTTCTCTAGTAATTGTGATCTCTTCTAGTAATTGTGATCTGCTCTAGTAATTGTGATCTGCTCTAGTAATTGTGATCTCCTCTAGTAATTGTGATCTCCTCTAGTAATTGTGATCTCCTCTAGTAATTGTGATCTCCTCTAGTAATTGTGATCTGCTCTAGTAATTGTGATCTCCTCTAGTAATTGTGATCTCCTCTAGTAATTGTGATCTGCTCTAGTAATTGTGATCTCCTCTAGTAATTGTGGTCTCCTCTAGTAATTGTGATCTCCTCTAGTAATTGTGGTTTCTTCTAGTAATTGTGATCTCCTCTAGTAATTGTGATCTGCTCTAGTAATTGTGATCTCCTCTAGTAATTGTGATCTCCTCTAGTAATTGTGATCTGCTCTAGTAATTGTGATCTCCTCTAGTAATTGTGCTCTCCTCTAGTAATTGTGATCTCCTCTAGTAATTGTGATCTCCTCTAGTAATTGTGATCTCCTCTAGTAATTGTGATCTCTTCTAGTAATTGTGATCTCCTTCTAGTAATTGTGGTCTACTCTAGTAATTGTGCTCTCCTCTAGTAATTGTGATCTCCTCTAGTGTTTGTGATCTCCTCTAGTAATTGTGATCTCCTCTAGTAATTGTGATCTCTTCTAGTAATTGTGATCTCCTTCTAGTAATTGTGGTCTCCTCTAGTAATTGTGATCTCCTCTAGTAATTGTGATCTCTTCTAGTAATTGTGATCTCCTCTAGTAATTGTGATCTCCTCTAGTAATTGTGATCTCCTCTAGTAATTGTGATCTCTTCTAGTAATTGTGATCTCCTTCTAGTAATTGTGGTCTACTCTAGTAATTGTGCTCTCCTCTAGTAATTGTGATCTCCTCTAGTGTTTGTGATCTCCTCTAGTGTTTGTGATCTCCTCTAGTAATTGTGATCTTCTCTAGTAATTGTGATCTCCTCTAGTAATTGTGATCTCCTCTAGTTATTGTGATCTCCTCTAGTAATTGTGATCTCCTCTAGTAATTGTGATCTCCTCTAGTAATTGTGATCTCTTCTAGTAATTGTGATCTCCTCTAGTAATTGTGATCTCTTCTAGTAATTGTGATCTCCTCTAGTAATTGTGGTCTACTCTAGTAATTGTGATCTCCCTCTAGTGTTTGTGATCTCCTCTAGTAATTGTGATCTTCTCTAGTAATTGTGATCTCCTCTAGTAATTGTGATCTCCTCTAGTAATTGTGATCTCCTCTAGTAATTGTGATCTCCTCTAGTTATTGTGATCTCCTCTAGTAATTGTGATCTCCTCTAGTAATTGTGATCTCCTCTAGTAATTGTGATCTCCTCTAGTGTTTGTGATCTCCTCTAGTAATTGTGATCTCCTCTAGTAATTGTGCTCTCCTCTAGTAATTGTGATCTTCTCTAGTAATTGTGATCTCCTCTAGTAATTGTGATCTCCTCTGGTAATTGTGATCTCCTCTAGTAATTGTGATCTCCTCTAGTAATTGTGATCTCCTCTAGTAATTGTGATCTCCTCTAGTAATTGTGATCTCCTCTAGTAATTGTGATCTCCTCTGGTAATTGTGATCTCCTCTAGTAATTGTGATCTCCTCTAGTAATTGTGATCTCCTCTAGTAATTGTGATCTCTTCTAGTAATTGTGATCTCCTCTAGTAATTGTGATCTCCTCTAGTAATTGTGATCTCCTCTAGTAATTGTGATCTGCTCTAGTAATTGTGATCTGCTCTAGTAATTGTGATCTCTAGTAATTGTGATCTCCTCTAGTAATTGTGATCTCCTCTAGTAATTGTGATCTGCTCTAGTAATTGTGATCTCCTCTAGTAATTGTGATCTCCTCTAGTAATTGTGATCTCCTCTAGTAATTGTGATCTGCTCTAGTAATTGTGATCTCCTCTAGTAATTGTGGTCTCCTCTAGTAATTGTGATCTCCTCTAGTAATTGTGATCTGCTCTAGTAATTGTGATCTCCTCTAGTAATTGTGATCTCCTCTAGTAACTGTGATCTCCTCTAGTAATTGTGATCTCCACTAGTAATTGTGATCTCCTCTAGTAATTGTGATCTCCTCTAGTTATTGTGATCTCCTCTAGTAATTGTGATCTCCTCTAGTAATTGTGGTTTCTTCTAGTAATTGTGATCTCCTCTAGTAATAGTGATCTCCTCTAGTAATTGTGATCCCCTCTAGTAATTGTGATCTCCTCTAGTAATTGTGATCTCCTCTAGTAATTGTGATCTCCTCTAGTAATTGTGATCTCCTCTAGTAATTGTGATCTCTTCTAGTAATTGTGATCTCCTCTAGTAATTGTGATCTCCTCTAGTAATTGTGATCTCCTCTAGTAATTGTGATCTCTTCTAGTAATTGTGATCTCCTCTAGTAATTGTGATCTCCTCTAGTAATTGTGATCTCCTCTAGTAATTGTGATCTGCTCTAGTAATTGTGATCTGCTCTAGTAATTGTGATCTCTAGTAATTGTGATCTCCTCTAGTAATTGTGATCTCCTCTAGTAATTGTGATCTGCTCTAGTAATTGTGATCTCCTCTAGTAATTGTGATCTCCTCTAGTAATTGTGATCTCCTCTAGTAATTGTGATCTGCTCTAGTAATTGTGATCTCCTCTAGTAATTGTGATCTGCTCTAGTAATTGTGATCTCCTCTAGTAATTGTGGTCTCCTCTAGTAATTGTGATCTCCTCTAGTAATTGTGGTTTCTTCTAGTAATTGTGATCTCCTCTAGTAATTGTGATCTCCTCTAGTAATTGTGATCTCCTCTAGTAATTGTGATCTCCTCTAGTAATTGTGATCTCCTCTAGTAATTGTGATCTGCTCTAGTAATTGTGATCTCCTCTAGTAATTGTGATCTCCTCTAGTAATTGTGATCTCCTCTAGTAATTGTGATCTCCTCTAGTAATTGTGGTCTCCTCTAGTAATTGTGATCTCCTCTAGTAATTGTGATCTGCTCTAGTAATTGTGATCTCCTCTAGTAATTGTGATCTCCTCTAGTAATTGTGATCTCCTCTAGTAATTGTGATCTGCTCTAGTAATTGTGATCTCCTCTAGTAATTGTGCTCTCCTCTAGTAATTGTGATCTCCTCTAGTAATTGTGATCTCCTCTAGTAATTGTGATCTCCTCTAGTAATTGTGATCTCTTCTAGTAATTGTGATCTCCTTCTAGTAATTGTGGTCTACTCTAGTAATTGTGCTCTCCTCTAGTAATTGTGATCTCCTCTAGTGTTTGTGATCTCCTCTAGTAATTGTGATCTCCTCTAGTAATTGTGATCTCTTCTAGTAATTGTGATCTCCTTCTAGTAATTGTGGTCTCCTCTAGTAATTGTGATCTCCTCTAGTAATTGTGATCTCTTCTAGTAATTGTGATCTCCTCTAGTAATTGTGATCTCCTCTAGTAATTGTGATCTCCTCTAGTAATTGTGATCTCTTCTAGTAATTGTGATCTCCTTCTAGTAATTGTGGTCTACTCTAGTAATTGTGCTCTCCTCTAGTAATTGTGATCTCCTCTAGTGTTTGTGATCTCCTCTAGTGTTTGTGATCTCCTCTAGTAATTGTGATCTTCTCTAGTAATTGTGATCTCCTCTAGTAATTGTGATCTCCTCTAGTTATTGTGATCTCCTCTAGTAATTGTGATCTCCTCTAGTAATTGTGATCTCCTCTAGTAATTGTGATCTCTTCTAGTAATTGTGATCTCCTCTAGTAATTGTGATCTCTTCTAGTAATTGTGATCTCCTCTAGTAATTGTGGTCTACTCTAGTAATTGTGATCTCCTCTAGTGTTTGTGATCTCCTCTAGTAATTGTGATCTTCTCTAGTAATTGTGATCTCCTCTAGTAATTGTGATCTCCTCTAGTAATTGTGATCTCCTCTAGTTATTGTGATCTCCTCTAGTAATTGTGATCTCCTCTAGTGTTTGTGATCTCCTCTAGTAATTGTGATCTCCTCTAGTAATTGTGCTCTCCTCTAGTAATTGTGATCTTCTCTAGTAATTGTGATCTCCTCTAGTAATTGTGATCTCCTCTGGTAATTGTGATCTCCTCTAGTAATTGTGATCTCCTCTAGTAATTGTGATCTCCTCTAGTAATTGTGATCTCCTCTAGTAATTGTGATCTCCTCTTCTAGTTGTGCTGGTGGTCATTATGGATTGTCGTCTCCTCCAGTACGGCTCGCTCTGGTTGGACTGGAGGAATATGGAATGGTTTCATCCCACAGTGATTTATCCGTGTGAGGGATTTAGGACATTTTGTGTTCTCCCTACAGGGCGGCGCTCCAGCTTTGTACCCAATGGATGAAGGATCTCAGGGCTCTTTGTGTTGTCTGGATAATAACCACACACACTTTATCCTGGTGGATGATGGGACACATGGGAAGTATGGCGTGGAAATCTCTCTGAGAAGTCGACTAGAGAAATTCATCTCCCAGCAAACAATGAACAAAGGAGGTGAGAGCGAAGTCTGATGGTAAGGGGTAGACCTCCATGATGAGCTGTAGAGCGGGGAGTCATTATCTGTGCACTCTATATCCAGCCTCACCCGCACGTGTGCCCACCACACAGGCGGCCACACATGAACCGGTCTCTCATTGAAGGTCTTTACAATCTCTATGTCTTAGTTATGTCTGAATGTGGGCAACATATTATACACAAGGAAACACCAGAAGAACACGTTTATAAAGGATATTGTCAGGAAAATAAGAATTATGTTCCTTGTTTTGTAACACAGCCAGAGCTGGTTCACCTCTCCGCCCCTGTTTTGTTTGTAGGGGAGCTGCATAGATCTACTCTCTGCTTCAGGAATGTTTATGACCCGGCCAAGCCATAAACCTGAGCTGAGCTGACGGTGGATGGTTTGTGCTGGTTTTTTCTCCAGCCTCCACGTGATGTTCCTTTGTCTTAAGTTACAAACTTTTAGCGTCATATTTAATAATGCGCGATGTGACGTAGCGATCACTAAGCGTGTTGGGGTTCACTCACTTGGCAGCACAAAACAGTCAACACAGCAGCGGATTTATATCAGCACAGTCCAATGTCACTTTATTGCCTTTCATAAACCGCACTCCAGACAATAAACATGAGCCAGTCCATACACCTCAGTCCAGACAATAAACATGAGCCAGTCCATACACCGCAGTCCAGACAATAAACATGAGCCAGTCCATACACCTCAGTCCAGACAATAAACATGAGCCAGTCCATACACCGCAGTCCAGACAATTAACATGAGCCAGTCCATACACCTCAGTCCAGACAATAAACATGAGCCAGTCCATACACCTCAGTCCAGACAATTAACATGAGCCAGTCCATACACCACAGTCCAGACAATAAACATGAGCCAGTCCATACACCACAGTCCAGACAATAAACATGAGCCAGTCCATACACCTCAGTCCAGACAATAAACATGAGCCAGTCCATACACCTCAGTCCAGACAATAAACATGGGCCAGTCCATACACCACAGTCCAGACAATAAACATGAGCCAGTCCATACACCACAGTCCAGACAATAAACATGAGCCAGTCCATACACCTCAGTCCAGACAATTAACATGAGCCAGTCCATACACCACAGTCCAGACAATAAACATGAGCCAGTCCATACACCTCAGTCCAGACAATAAACATGAGCCAGTCCATACACCTCAGTCCAGACAATAAACATGGGCCAGTCCATACACCGCAGTCCAGACAATAAACATGAGCCAGTCCATACACCTCAGTCCAGACAATAAACATGGGCCAGTCCATACACCTCAGTCCAGACAATAAACATGGGCCAGTCCATACACCGCAGTCCAGACAATAAACATGGGCCAGTCCATACACCTCAGTCCAGACAATATACATGAGCCAGTCCATACACCTCAGTCCAGACAATAAACATGGGCCAGTCCATACACCGCAGTCCAGACAATAAACATGGGCCAGTCCATACACCTCAGTCCAGACAATAAACATGAGCCAGTCCATACACCGCATAGTACAGACAATAATAAAAACATGAGCCAGTCCATACACCTCAGTCCAGACAATAAACATGAGCCAGTCCATACACCTCAGTCCAGACAATAAACATGGGCCAGTCCATACACCTCAGTCCAGACAATAAACATGAGCCAGTCCATACACCGCAGTCCAGACAATAAACATGGGCCAGTCCATACACCGCACTCCAGACAATAAACATGAGCCAGTCCATACACCGCAGTCCAGACAATAAACATGAGCCAGTCCATACACCTCAGTCCAGACAATTAACATGGGCCAGTCCATACACCGCAGTCCAGACAATAAACATGGGCCAGTCCATACACCTCAGTCCAGACAATAAACATGAGCCAGTCCATACACCTCAGTCCAGACAATAAACATGGGCCAGTCCATACACCGCAGTCCATACACCTCAGTCCAGACAATAAACATGGGCCAGTCCATACACCTCAGTCCAGACAATAAACATGAGCCAGTCCATACACCTCAGTCCAGACAATAAACATGGGCCAGTCCATACACCGCAGTCCATACACCTCAGTCCAGACAATAAACATGGGCCAGTCCATACACCTCAGTCCAGACAATAAACATGAGCCAGTCCATACACCTCAGTCCAGACAATAAACATGGGCCAGTCCATACACCGCAGTCCAGACAATAAACATGAGCCAGTCCATACACCTCAGTCCAGACAATAAACATGAGCCAGTCCATACACCTCAGTCCAGACAATAAACATGAGCCAGTCCATACACCTCAGTCCAGACAATATACATGGGCCAGTCCATACACCTCAGTCCAGACAATAAACATGAGCCAGTCCATACACCGCAGTCCAGACAATTAACATGGGCCAGTCCATACACCTCAGTCCAGACAATAAACATGGGCCAGTCCATACACCTCAGTCCAGACAATAAACATGAGCCAGTCCATACACCGCAGTCCAGACAATAAACATGAGCCAGTCCATACACCGCAGTCCAGACAATAAACATGAGCCAGTCCATACACCTCAGTCCAGACAATAAACATGGCCAGTCCATACACCTCAGTCCAGACAATATAACATGGGCCAGTCCATACACCGCACTCCAGACAATAAACATGAGCCAGTCCATACACCTCAGTCCAGACAATAAACATGAGCCAGTCCATACACCTCAGTCCAGACAATATACATGGGCCAGTCCATACACCGCAGTCCAGACAATAAACATGAGCCAGTCCATACACCTCAGTCCAGACAAAAATACATGGGCCAGTCCATACACCGCAGTCCAGACAATAAACATGGGCCAGTCCATACACCTCAGTCCAGACAATAAACATGAGCCAGTCCATACACCTCAGTCCAGACAATAAACATGGGCCAGTCCATACACCGCAGTCCAGACAATAAACATGAGCCAGTCCATACACCTCAGTCCAGACAATAAACATGAGCCAGTCCATACACCTCAGTCCAGACAATAAACATGGGCCAGTCCATACACCGCAGTCCAGACAATAAACATGAGCCAGTCCATACACCTCAGTCCAGACAATAAACATGAGCCAGTCCATACACCGCAGTCCAGATAATAAACATGAGCCAGTCCATACACCGCAGTCCAGACAATAAACATGAGCCAGTCCATACACCTCAGTCCAGACAATAAACATGAGCCAGTCCATACACCTCAGTCCAGACAATAAACATGAGCCAGTCCATACACCTCAGTCCAGACAATATACATGGGCCAGTCCATACACCTCAGTCCAGACAATAAACATGAGCCAGTCCATACACCGCAGTCCAGACAATAACATGGCCAGTCCATACACCTCAGTCCAGACAATAAACATGGGCCAGTCCATACACCTCAGTCCAGACAATAAACATGAGCCAGTCCATACACCGCAGTCCAGACAATAAACATGAGCCAGTCCATACACCGCAGTCCAGACAATAAACATGAGCCAGTCCATACACCTCAGTCCAGACAATAAACATGGGCCAGTCCATACACCTCAGTCCAGACAATATACATGGGCCAGTCCATACACCGCACTCCAGACAATAAACATGAGCCAGTCCATACACCTCAGTCCAGACAATAAACATGAGCCAGTCCATACACCTCAGTCCAGACAATATACATGGGCCAGTCCATACACCGCAGTCCAGACAATAAACATGAGCAGCCATGTCCATACCAACCTCAGTCCAGACAATATACATGGGCCAGTCCATACACCGCAGTCCAGACAATAAACATGGGCCAGTCCATACACCTCAGTCCAGACAATAACATGAGCCAGTCCATACACCCAGTCCAGACAATAAACATGGGCCAGTCCATACACCGCAGTCCAGACAATAAACATGAGCCAGTCATCACTATCAACACTCAGTCCAGACAATAAACATGAGCCAGTCCATACACCCAGTCCAGAAATAAAACATGAGTCCAGTCAGTATACCGCAGTCCAGACAATAAACATGAGCCAGTCCATACACCGCAGTCCAGACAATTAACATGGGCCAGTCCATACACCGCAGTCCAGACAATAAACATGAGCCAGTCCATACACCGCAGTCCAGACAATAAACATGAGCCAGTCCATACACCTCAGTCCAGACAATTAACATGAGCCAGGCCATACACCTCAGTCCCCATTCTCTGGGGTCACCGGCTCCCCACTGCTCTGCAGGTTTCACGCTGCTCCGTCCAGTCTCATCATCCAGGAGTTCTCACAACCTCCATTCCCACACATGGTTTTCCTCCCATGTGCTACAATCAGGAAGTCTTCCAGGACCTGCACTGACAGAGACATGTGACCAGGCAGAAGTCACATGATATCAGCCCTCACCACTCCCCTGGAGGAGGACGGGGTATGTCCCACACATCTGACCATCCCTAAACCCAGACCATAACAAATATACAGATTTGTGGGACAACTGAACCCAGCAAACTGTCCTGGATTTATATGGCAGACCTCTATCTGTGCGATACGTACCCGTCACTCCTATCATAGCCGGTTGGCCCATCACAGTGTTAATGTCACAAATACATAAATCATATTCTTGGATTACTTACATTGTTGCTGATCTAATGGTACCGCTTACATGTCTGGAACACTGTCAGGAACCGGGGAAATGAGTTCTGACCACCAGCACACCACAATAATAATTTAGCTATGACTGGCACTCCTACATGTTTAGGTGCTAGCTGGAAAAAGACTATATGTATAGCTTTTATATGGACACAATAGGAAAAATGAGAATCTTAGTTGATGCATTGGCCATTGCATGTTAAGCCCTATAACCTGCGCCAAGGTGTTCTCATGTATACTGGGTCCTATCTCCCTTAACTTATGCCTCTGTCTATGGTGCAAATGCTGATGAGGGTATAAGCCTCTGAGTGCAATTGAAACCTACGTGTCTGGGTGTGGTAGGAAGCTTGACTACAAGATGGTGGAAAAGACATGGTTAAACTTGACTTGGCTATAAACATAATATATGACATAATGGCTAAAGGATGTATGTATTGTGTCCTGAAGCAGTTTCTGCAATGTTCATTTTCCTCTTCTTAGTTTCTTATATACCAATCATACATCCTTTAGCCATTGTGTCATATATTATGTTTAGTGTGCAGCGGATCACTTTTTAATACACATCACAGACATATCATATTTGGAGTGAAACCGCACCAAAACTCAAGAGGAAAACATGATGTCCATATCTATGACGTGGGAGCATCCAAGCCAAAGATATGGGAAGTTTTCATGACTATGACAGTCGGTGTTTTTTCAAGGGAACAGCCCAGATGTGAGGTCAGAAAAGGGGGAGTTCCTGGTTTTAGGGCCAAACACTTAAAACCATAACGTCCATTTTGGAGTCCACCCTGGGACTATGGACACAGCACGACCCTATCACTGTGCAGAGGAATCATACAGCATTTCTGGGGAGTCGCCGTCCCCTCCACTGAATCTGAGGTGTCACCATGTGGCGCAGGTTTTGTAATTTTCTCATTTAAAGATGACCTGTCACCCCCCTGCTGCATTGCAAACTAAATGCAGCACTGAATGCAGCATATCTGCTGCAGGAAGGGTCCCCCATGTTTCTAGCCCCCTGTAAGCTTTAAATAAGACATTAGAAAACTTACAGTTAAGTAGTCTAAAGGGTGGGATCTTATTAAGAGGTCCTGACTGCTGGCACAGTCCTCCAGCCTCCTTGTGTATTCCGGCCTCCTCTATGGCTCTGCCCTTCTCCTCTCTGAATAAAGCATAAACAGAGCGGGAATCTGGCCCTGACGTCAGACCAAACGCTTTGCAGCCGCTCTGACCAAGCTCTGACCAAGCTGTGTGCAGCAGGTTGAGAGATAGAGATCAGGAGAGGAGGAGGGCAGAGCCAGCAGAACAGGAGGAGGCGCAGACAAATAGAAGGGGGCGGATGGGAAAGATGTGCCCACTACCTGTCCGGGCGATGGAGGAGCAGCACCAATCACCTGTCAGAGTGGTGAGAGACCGCACTCCACAGTCGGCCTAGACCATGGGGAGATCGGGCCCATCGTTTATCCGCCTGATTTGGAGACGGGTCTCCCTGCCGTTCAGGACCATGGGATAGAGGTACCCCTGGCTTGTCCGGATGGGAGTGGTACGCTTGGTCTGTCAGGGAGATGGGAGAGTAACCGCCCTCACCTGTCAGAAAGGTGTAATGGCAGTCCCAACAGCCTGTCAGGTTAAGGGACAGTTTCAGTCCACAGCTTGTCAGGGTGATGGGAAAGCTGTGTCGCTGGCCAGTCATGCCAAACAGAAGGTGGCGTTATCCCCCGGGGAGACGGCCTTCCGAGGTGCTGTCACCCGCAGCCTGAGCACTGGGAATGCAGGCCTGCACTGTATTCAGGGTCCTCAACCTGTAGAGGGATAACCGGACCACCTGCTGACCCAGAGCAGGTCCAGGAAGGTCCCTGTGAAGTCGGGACTCCGCGCCGCTTCTGTCCTGAACGAGTCTCCACAGACTCTATTTGCATATTGTGTGGCAGCCGGACACAGGAGGGCCTGATCTCAGTGTTTGGGTTCCTCCATTCATTCTTCTATTATATGACTTATATCTTTCAGGAACGGCATTAAAGATCCCGATAGTGTGTGTGGTGCTGGAAGGCGGCCCGGGCACCCTGGATGTAAGTGCACCCCACAACTCCGGACTTCATGTTCCTCATTGGGATTTTCTTCATCACTTCCTTTACCTCAGACTCTTCCATTGTCTTTGATAAAATTGGACCAATCTCTCACTTCTGGGGTCTACAATATAGGTGACATTTATGGGGTCTCCAGAATGAAAAGCTTCAGCTCTGACCCTACACTGGCCATGTACTGAGGATCTGATAGATAGTGGAGGCTGTGGCCCAGGGTCCAGAGTGGCGCCACATGTAGAATAGGACAGATATCAGACGCTCATCTTTTTCACGCTCACCTTTTTTTCAGTCATATTTTTCTCGCTCATCTTCTGCCCACTCGTCTTTTGCTCGATTGTCTTTTTCCCACTTGTCTTCTCTCCTTTTTCCCGCTCATTTTTTTTGTCCACTTGTCTTTTGCCTGCTCATCTTTCTCTCGCTCGTCTTTTGCCCGTTTGCCTTTTTCCCGCTCGTCTTTTGCCCTTTTTCCCGCTCATTTTTTGCCCACTTGTCTTTTGCCCGCTTGTCTTTTGCCCACTCGTCTTTTGTCCACTTGTCTTTTGCCCACTTGTCTTTTGTCCGCTTGTCTTTTGCCCACTTGTCTTTTGCCTGCTTGTCTTTTGTCCGCTTGTCTTTTGTCCGCTTGTCTTTTGTCCGCTTGTCTTTTGCCTGCTTGTCTTTTGTCCGCTTGTCTTTTGCCCACTTGTCTTTTGCCTGCTTGTCTTTTGTCCGCTTGTCTTTTGCCCGCTTGTCTTTTGTCCGCTTGTCTTTTGCCCACTTGTCTTTTGTCCGCTTGTCTTTTGCCCACTTGTCTTTTGCCTGCTTGTCTTTTGTCCGCTTGTCTTTTGCCTGCTTGTCTTTTGTCCGCTTGTCTTTTGCCCACTTGTCTTTTGCCCGCTTGTCTTTTGTCCGCTTGTCTTTTGCCCACTTGTCTTTTGCTTGCTTATCTTTTGCCTGCTTGTCTTTTGCCCACTTGTCTTTTGCCCGCTTGTCTTTTGCCCACTTGTCTTTTGCCCGCTTGTCTTTTGCCCACTTGTCTTTTGCCCGCTTGTCTTTTGCCCACTTGTCTTTTGCCCGCTTGTCTTTTGCCCACTTGTCTTTTGCCCGCTTGTCTTTTGCCCGCTTGTCTTTTGCCCGCTTGTCTTTTGTCCGCTTGTCTTTTGCCTGCTTGTCTTTTGTCCGCTTGTCTTTTGCCCACTTGTCTTTTGCCTGCTTGTCTTTTGTCCGCTTGTCTTTTGCCCACTTGTCTTTTGCTTGCTTATCTTTTGCCTGCTTGTCTTTTGCCCACTTGTCTTTTGCCCGCTTGTCTTTTGCCCACTTGTCTTTTGCCCGCTTGTCTTTTGCCCACTTGTCTTTTGCCCGCTTGTCTTTTGCCCACTTGTCTTTTGCCCGCTTGTCTTTTGCCCGCTCGTCTTTTGCCCTTTTTCCCGCTCATTTTTTGCCCACTTGTCTTTTGTCCGCTTGTCTTTTGCCCACTTGTCTTTTGCCTGCTTGTCTTTTGCCTGCTTGTCTTTTGTCCGCTTGTCTTTTGTCCACTTGTCTTTTGCCCACTTGTCTTTTGCCCACTCGTCTTTTGCCCGCTTGTCTTTTGCCCGCTTGTCTTTTGCCCGCTTGTCTTTTGCCCACTTGTCTTTTGCCCACTCGTCTTTTGCCCGCTTGTCTTTTGTCCGCTTGTCTTTTGCCCACTTGTCTTTTGCCCGCTTGTCTTTTGCCCACTTGTCTTTTGCCCGCTTATCTTTTGTCCACTTGTCTTTTGTCCGCCTGTGTTTTGCCCACTTGTGTTTTGCCCGCTTGTCTTTTGTCCGCTTGTCTTTTGCCCGCTTGTCTTTTGCCCGCTTGTCTTTCGCCCACTTGTCTTTTGCCCGCTTGTCTTTTGCCCGCTTGTCTTTTGCCCGCTTGTCTTTTGTCAACTTGTCTTTTGTCCACTTGTCTTTTGCCGGCTCGTCTTTTGCCGGCTCGTCTTTTGTCCGCTTGTCTTTTGTCCGCTTGTCTTTTGCCCGCTTGTCTTTTGCCCGCTTGTCTTTTGCCGGCTCGTCTTTTGTCCACTCGTCTTTTCCCCACTTGTCTTTTGCCCGCTTGTCTTTTGTCTGCTTGGCTTTTGCCCGCTTGTCTTTTGCCCACTCGTCTTTTGCCCACTCGTCTTTTGCCCACTCGTCTTTTGCCCGCTTGTCTTTTGCCCGCTTGTCTTTTGCCCACTCGTCTTTTGCCCACTCGTCTTTTGCCCACTCGTCTTTTGCCCGCTTGTCTTTTGCCCGCTTGTCTTTTGCCCACTCGTCTTTTGCCCACTCGTCTTTTGCCCACTCGTCTTTTCCCCACTTGTCTTTTGCCCGCTTGTCTTTTTTTGCCCACTCGTCTTTTGCCCACTCGTCTTTTCCCCACTTGTCTTTTGCCCACTTGTCTTTTGCCCGCTTGTCTTTTGCCTGCTTGTCTTTTGCCCGCTTGTCTTTTGCTGGCTCGTCTTTTGCCGGCTCGTCTTTTGCCCGCCCGTCTTTTGCCCACCTGTCTTTTGTCCGCTTGTCTTTTGTCCGCTAGTCTTTTGCCCGCTAGTCTTTTGCCCGCTCATCTTTTTCCCGCTTGTCTTTTGCCCACTCGTCTTTTCCTCACTTGTCTTTTGTCCGCTTGGCTTTTGCCCGCTAGTCTTTTGCCCGCTCATCTTTTTCCCGCTTGTCTTTTGCCCACTCGTCTTTTCCTCACTTGTCTTTTGTCCGCTAGTCTTTTGCCCGCTAGTCTTTTGCCCGCTCATCTTTTCCCGCTTGTCTTTTGCCCACTCGTCTTTTGTCCACTCGTCTTTTGTCCGCTTGTCTTTTGCCCGCTTGTCTTTTGCCCACTCGTCTTTTCCTCACTTGTCTTTTGTCCGCTTGTCTTTTGCCCGCTTGTCTTTTGCCCGCTTGTCTTTTCCTCACTTGTCTTTTGTCCGCTTGTCTTTTACCCGCTTGTCTTTTGTCCGCTTGTCTTTTGCCTGCTTGTCTTTTGCCCGCTTGTCTTTTGCCCGCTTGTCTTTTGCCCGCTCGTCTTTTGGACTCCTCCTGCTGTAATGACGGTTCGGTTATTTTACTCGGTCACTTTGTGTCAATATCATGAAGGAAAGAGCCAATCAGAATAAGCTACGTGTCATGCTCCAGGTCTGGCCGACCAGTGATGGCCCCTTCGTTCTGAGGTTCCACCACCCCATCAGATACTTCCTCTGATCTCTCTGCAGACAATCCACAGCTCCATGTGTAACAATACGCCGTGTGTTATCGTGGAGGGGTCTGGGCGTGTTGCTGACATCATCGCGCAAGTGGCAAACCTTCCTTCTTCAGGGATCACCATTCCTCTTGTCAAGGACAAGCTGAGGAACCTCTTTGAGGACACGTATGACAATTTCTCAGAGGCTCAGATCATCATGTGGACCAAGAAGGTGAGTCAGAAAGTCATGGACGTGACATCAGAAGTCCTGTTCCACTTTTCCCACCTCTGGGTGATGAAGACGTCACCACCAATCTCCACTAAAGAGGAGATTTTACATTGGAGGAAATTCTCAGTTCACTTCTTCCGCTTTATTTCCTGCAGATTCAAGACATTGTGCGGATGGGATCTCTGCTCACCATCCTGAGGGAAGGGAAAGTAGGGGACCAAGGAATGGACGTCGCTATACTGCAGGCGTTACTAAAGGGTCAGTATTCTTTATGTATGGTATTAAAGATGGAGTGGAGACATCCCGAGCTCCTCTTAAGTGCTTCTCCTTGGCTCCAGCAAATCTCTCATGGCGTAATGTCTCAACAGACCCATCCAATGCCTGACGCCTGAGGGTGGGACATGGGGCAAAATCTCAGGTCATATTGACTCACCATTGCCGGGTGCCCACGTCTCAGGTGATGCAGCCCTTGTCACGGTTCCGCGCCTGAGGCTGTGGGGCCCGGAGGTCAGATCAAAGGGGATGAACGAATGGGGATGATTCTTGTTTGTCGTGACGCCACCTGTGGGATTCCGGTGATTGCACCGGCGCTGATTGGGCCTCTGTGGGATGTGCGGCAGCTTGATGGGATGCTCCCCACAGGATGAGCAGGGGTCCCCGGGGCCAGGAGCTGCACTAGCTGGAATACGGCAGCTCAGATAGTTGCTATGCAGGGTTAATAACAGTTCTGAAGAAAAGCACGGACACCAGATTCCTCTGTAACGGGTCTTTACTGTAACGGTTGGTGTGATACATGGCATACAGTCTGTAGGAACGGACCGTGTAATCCCAGCGGTGACTGTTATTAGTACAGAGCTCCATGGTGTTCCTCCTTTATCTGTCTTTCTAGTTGCCGTTGTCGCCTTAGTAGGCCAGTTCGAGGCACAGTGGAGGCTTCTTTATGGTTCCCTGCCTGTGTAATTTCCCGGTTGGAGGGGGCCTGTTTCCCTATGGTGGGTATCTCGCTGGCAAGACGGCTAGGTAGCGGCTGCAGTGAGGTACTCCTAAGAAGCAGTTCCTTCACTCCGGTTTGCTAAACAGCGGTGGACGTCTTTTCGCCTCAGGACCGGTGATCCGGTGGTTTGGGCACGGGCACTCCTGGACCCGCTCGGTAGCTGCCCGTGTTTCGGTCTAGGTCACCGCCTAATGGTGCCCAGCCAGTAAGTTTGGTTTCAGGCTGCATGGAACTGTGCAGAGCCTGCTCCTTCTTCTCCTACGTTACTCCAACTCCTGACTCTTCTCCTAACTTCCCCCACACACACTACAGCTTTCACTCTTCCCACCAGGACCCGATTGGCCCTCTACCTCTAGTGTGTTGTGTGGTGTATGGAGCCCTGGGTTTAACCATGTCATCACTGGGACAGAAGATATTACATCTTCGGTCAGGGATGCAATACCTTCCTGTGACGCACTCGTTGCGGGGCACCGCAATATTCTGTACAGTCCATGAAGGATTGTCCCCCGGGATTGTGACCTGGAGCTCACAGGCTGTGGTTTCTGGGGCAGGGTCTCAGGTCATATTCTGTACAGTCCATGAAGGATTGGCCCCCGGGATGGTGACCTGGAGCTCACAGGCTGTGGTTTCTGGGGCAGGGTCTCAGGTCATATTCTGTACAGTCCATGAAGGATTGGCCCCCGGGATGGTGACCTGGAGCTCACAGGCTCTGGTGTCTGGGGCAGGGTCTCAGGTCATATTCTGTACAGTCCATGAAGGATTGGCCCCCGGGATGGTGACCTGGAGGTCACAGGCTCTGGGGTCTGGGGCAGGGTCTCAGGTCCTATTCTGTACAGTCTATGAAGGATTGGCCCCCGGGATGGTGACCTGGAGCTCACAGGCTCTGGTGTCTGGGGCAGGGTCTCAGGTCATATTCTGTACAGTCTATGAAGGATTGGCCCCCGGGATGGTGACCTGGAGCTCACAGGCTCTGGTGTCTGGGGCAGGGTCTCAGGTCCTATTCTGTACAGTCTATGAAGGATTGGCCCCCGGGATGGTGACCTGGAGCTCACAGGCTCTGGTGTCTGGGGCAGGGTCTCAGGTCATATTCTGTACAATCCATGAAGGATTGGCCCCCGGGATGGTGAACTGGAGCTCACAGGCTCTGGTGTCTGGGGCAGGGTCTCAGGTCATATTCTGTACAGTCTATGAAGGATTGGCCCCCGGGATGGTGACCTGGAGGTCACAGGCTGTGGTGACAGGGGCAGGGTCTCAGGTCATATTCTGTACAATCCATGAAGGATTGGCCCCCGGGATGGTGACCTGGAGCTCACAGGCTCTGGTGTCTGGGGCAGGGTCTCAGGTCCTATTCTGTACAGTCTATGAAGGATTGGCCCCCGGGACGGTGACCTGGAGCTCACAGGCTCTGGTGTCTGGGGCAGGGTCTCAGGTCCTATTCTGTACAGTCTATGAAGGATTGGCCCCCGGATGGTGACCTGGAGCTCACAGGCTCTGGTGTCTGGGGCAGGGTCTCAGGTCATATTCTGTACAGTCTATGAAGGATTGGCCCCCGGGATGGTGACCTGGAGCTCACAGGCTGTGGTGTCTGGGGCAGGGTCTCA
This sequence comes from Allobates femoralis, assembly GCA_033576535.1. Classification (NCBI taxonomy): domain Eukaryota; kingdom Metazoa; phylum Chordata; class Amphibia; order Anura; family Aromobatidae; genus Allobates; species Allobates femoralis. The sequence continues at coordinate 753,310,048 of JARQOC010000002.1, forward strand.
GGTCCTATTCTGTACAGTCTATGAAGGATTGGCCCCCGGGATGGTGACCTGGAGCTCACAGGCTGTGGTGTCTGGGGCAGGGTCTCAGGTCCTATTCTGTACAGTCTATGAAGGATTGGCCCCCGGGATGGTGACCTGGAGCTCACAGGCTTTTGTGTCTTTCAGCATCTCACAGCACTGACCACTACGGAGAAGAAAACTTTGACCATCAGCTGAGATTGGCCGTGTCCTGGAATCGGCCAGATATTGCCGAGACGCAGATCTTTACTGAAGATTGGACTTGGAAGGTAAATTAGTGAACTCTTTTGTCACCGCTCGCCTTTACCTTTACCTCTCTACCTGCGTGTTGTCACTCCGGACCAACAGCTCGTTCACGTCAGAGTTTCATCAGTGATTGGTTGGTTTCAGTTTTCACCATCAGTGATTGGTTGGTGTCAGTTTTCACCATCAGTGATTGGTTGGTGTCAGTTTTCACCATCAGTGATTGGTTAGTATCAGTTTTCACCATCAGTGATTGGTTGGTGTCAGTTTTCACCATCAGTGATTGGTTGGTGTCAGTTTTCACCATCAGTGATTGGTTGGTGTCAGTTTTCACCATCAGTGATTGGTCAGTGTCAGTTTTCACCATCAGTGATTGGTTGGTGTCAGTTTTCACCATCAGTGATTGGTCGGTGTCAGTTTTCCCCATCAGTGATTGGTCGGTGTCAGTTTTCCCCATCAGTGATTGGTTGGTGTCAGTTTTCACCATCAGTGATTGGTTGGTGTCAGTTTTCCCCATCAGTGATTGGTTGGTGTCAGTTTTCCCCATCACTGATTGGTTGGTGTCAGTTTTCACCATCAGTGATTGGTCAGTGTCAGTTTTCCCCATCAGTGATTGGTTGGTGTCAGTTTTCACCATCAGTGATTGGTCGGTGTCAGTTTTCCCCATCAGTGATTGGTCGGTGTCAGTTGAGTTGAGGGTTTCATTAGTTTGTCTCTGCTGAAAGTGCAGCATCAGTAACCGTGGTTGAGGGGCTGTGTGGATATCTGAGGCCTTGTTTTCTGTGTTTCAGCCCTCGGATCTGTACCCTTGTCTGACAGTGTCACTGATTGAGGATAAGCCTTTATTTGTCCGGCTCTTTCTGGAGCGTGGAGTCAGTTTGACAGAATTCGTCACTTGGGACATACTCACCCACCTGTACAACAACACAGACCCTTCCAGTCTGGTTCACAGCAAGCTGGAGAGGATGATGACGATGGAAGGATCACGACAGAAGGTTGAGGCCACCATCGAGCTGCACCACGTGTCCCGCGTCCTACAGGAGTTCCTGGGAGATCTCACTGAACCTCTGTATCCAGAAGGAAAACATCGTACAATGCGCAGTCTGGGACACGTCAATGCCATGGTGAATATTCCAGCCATTGTGTACTGTATATAGATGTAAGACATTACAGGACCTGCCCCATGGATGGATCCCGGATGTGATCAGCTCGGAATCTCTTCTAGTTCAGGGTGATCTATGATTTGTCACTGGAGTCTCATGAAAGTGTTCTTCTTCCATTTCAGATGAATGGTAAAGTGTCTGTGATGAGAAAGTCTAAGCACCCTCAGCAGTTGGCGCACCCAGTGCGGGACCTTCTCTTATGGTGCATTGTCCAGAACCGGGATGAACTTGCAGAAATGATCTGGAATCTGGTAATATCTTCTTCATTTTGCCCCATTCTTTCTAATCTCTGCCTGTCACTGTCTCGTATTGGCAGAAAGGTTCTCATCTCTGCAGGAACCTTGTATTGAGCCACAGGATAGGTTTGACAGTGGTACTAAACGACGGGTGTTGGTCCAGAACCTCATACTCACTTCTCTACCTTTCTTGTAGACTCAGGATTGTGTTGCAGGGGCTTTGGCTTGTACAAAGATCTTGAAGTCTCTCTCTAAGGAAGAGGAGGACGCGGAGACCAAAGCTGAAATGATGGCCTTGGCGGGGGTCTACGAGGAGCGGGCAGTGGGTGAGCGGAGGACTCTCACTGACATGGTTTTCTGTGACTTGATAACCCTCTCACTATGAATCTTTGTGTCTTCGTTTAGGAGTCTTCTCCGAATGTTATCGATATGATGAAAAACGAGCAGAACTTCTCCTGATCCGAGTGTCTCCAATATGGGGGAAAACCAGCGCTCTAGAGCTTGCCCAGGAAGCCCAAGCCCAGAACTTCATGTCTCAGGGTGGGGTGCAGGTGAGTCTGGACGGACATCTCCAGCTAAGAGATGGTAATGGTTGTATGGGGAATTGTGATGGCCAAGAGATGCCGGGGAGGTGGGGGGAACAATGGAGGCCCCTGTGGAGGATGATGGGGCCTCTGCACTCATAAATGGGATGGAAGACTTCATCAACACCACATTCTACAGAGAGGCAGGTGGGGTCTGTCACGATTACCTTAGTCAGGACCTGCAGCTCTCTGGCGCCCCCTTAGCCTTCTGGCCAAATCCGGTACTGCCAGAGGATAAGAAAGGAGCCCAGCTGCTCTAATTTATGTTGTCTATTGCGGCACGTGATGTGACAGGATGTATATATACCACCAGTTCCTGCCAGGAACGTATATATACCTCGATCCAGTCACCCTCAGGCCACAATATCACATAAATACAAAAAACCGGTATCTGCCACCACCGATCTCTTACAGGTGGATGAGTAACCTGTGCGATAGCGTAAAAACGAACAGGGAGGTCGTGAGAGCTTGTTCATAGGACAAGGAGATCGAGACTAGTAAATTATAATATTTTACTCCGAAGTATGGCAGTGATTATATATAAAAGATTTACAAGATATTACATAAGACACAATTTACATGTATGAATAAACAGTTATAAAAATAAAAGGAATAAAGTAAGAAAAGTTCAGACCTGATCACGCATGGTAAACTTAGTTGTGTGGGGGGGCTTTTCAGTCCATGGTATGAAAACTGAGGGTTTTATTTTCCTTTCCACAAGATGTTCCTCACTAAGACGTGGTGGGGGCGACTGTCCGTGGACAATGGTTTCTTCCAGATCATTCTATGTATGTTACTCTTCCCGCTCATCTACAGTGGTCTCATCACATTCAGGTGAGCCTGGTGCACGTTAGATTGTTTTTGTGCAGAATTACATTATAATGCAGAATAGCAATGTTCTCTCTATTACAGGAAAGGCTACGTGTCCAGCAGTTCAGGGGTGGAAGCTATCATGAATGAGCGACAAATGAGCATACGAAGCCGCTATGACCAGAGGAAGAACATTGTCCAGCACCACCAAGGGTGAGGTCTGAGGAAAGCACAAAGGATGGCAGACCGCCATCATGGGCGCCTCATAGAGTCCAAGACGTTCAGTCTGGTGTTAGACAATAAAGGGGCCATTGACCAATTCATCAGAACACGAATGCTACAGTCTACTAATCCAGAAGAAGTCCTTCTATCCGGCAACAAAATGTGATAGAAAATGATTTTCTTCTAGCCATATAATGGGCTTAATCTGCCCAAATATTGCCAGAGGTCTCAGACCGATCACACAATACCTGATGTCTCAACCTGTATATACATTGCCGGAGCTGATCCATGTAATGCCCCTGGGGTCAGGCCGGAGGGATGTTGTACTTATTGCACGTTGTTTTATTCTGATGTCTCCCTCAGGCCTAAACCCTACAGCTGCCTCTGGAAGCTCATGGCTTTCTTTAACGCTCCGATCGTCAAGTTCTACTACAACGTGGTGTCCTACATCGGCTTCCTCTGGCTCTTCGCTTATGTCTTGATGATTGATTTCCAAACGACTCCATCCTGGAGGGAATTCTTACTATATGCCTGGGTGTTCACCATCTTCTGTGAGGAGTTACGGCAGGTATAATGACCTTCTCCTGTCTCATCTCTTTATGGGCTGTGGATCTTCTGTCTCATCTCTTTATGGACTGTGGATCTTCTGTCTCATCTCTTTATGGACTGTGGATCTTCTCCTGTCTCATCTCTTTATGGACTGTGGATCTTCTGTCTCATCTCTTTATGGGCTGTGGATCTTCTTCTGTCTCATCTCTTCATGGACTGTGGATCTTCTTCTGTCTCATCTATTTATGGACTGTTGATCTTCTTCTGTCTCATCTCTTCATGGACTGTGGATCTTCTTCTGTCTCATCTATTTATGGACTGTGGATCTTCTGTCTCATCTCTTTATGGACTGTGGATCTTCTGTCTCATCTCTTTATGGGCTGTGGATCTTCTTCTGTCTCATCTCTTTATGGACTGTGGATCTTCTGTCCCATCTCTTTATGGACTGTTGATCTTCTTCTGTCTCATCTCTTCATGGACTGTGGATCTTCTTCTGTCTCATCTATTTATGGACTGTGGATCTTCTGTCTCATCTCTTTATGGGCTGTGGATCTTCTTCTGTCTCATCTCTTTATGGGCTGTGGATCTTCTTCTGTCTCATCTCTTCATGGACTGTGGATCTTCTGTCTCATCTCTTTATGGACTGTGGATCTTCTGTCTCATCTCTTTATGGACTGTGGATCTTCTTCTGTCTCATCTCTTTATGGACTGTGGATCTTCTTCTGTCCCATCTCTTTATGGACTGTGTATCTTCTTCTGTCTCATCTCTTTATGGACTGTGGATCTTCTTCTGTCCCATCTCTTCATGGACTGTGGATCTTCTTCTGTCTCATCTCTTTATGGACTGTGGATCTTCTTCTGTCTCATCTATTTATGGACTGTGGATCTTCTTCTGTCCCATCTCTTTATGGACTGTGGATCTTCTTCTGTCTCATCTCTTCATGGACTGTGGATCTTCTGTCTCACCTCTTTATGGACTGTGGATCTTCTGTCTCATCTCTTTATGGACTGTGGATCTTCTGTCTCATCTCTTTATGGGCTGTGGATCTTCTTCTGTCTCATCTCTTTATGGGCTGTGGATCTTCTGCTGTCTCATCTCTTCATGAACTGTGGATCTTCTGTCTCATCTCTTTATGGACTGTGGATCTTCTGTCTCATCTCTTTATGGACTGTGGATCTTCTTCTGTCTCATCTCTTTATGGACTGTGGATCTTCTTCTGTCCCATCTCTTTATGGACTGTGTATCTTCTTCTGTCTCCTCTCTTTATGGACTGTGGATCTTCTTCTGTCCCATCTCTTCATGGACTGTGGATCTTCTTCTGTCTCATCTCTTTATGGACTGTGGATCTTCTTCTGTCTCATCTATTTATGGACTGTGGATCTTCTTCTGTCCCATCTCTTTATGGACTGTGGATCTTCTTCTGTCTCATCTCTTCATGGACTGTGGATCTTCTGTCTCATCTCTTTATGGACTGTGGATCTTCTTCTGTCTCATCTATTTATGGACTGTGGATCTTCTTCTGTCTCATCTATTTATGGACTGTGGATCTTCTTCTGTCCCATCTCTTTATGGACTGTGGATCTTCTTCTGTCTCATCTCTTTATGGACTGTGGATCTTCTTCTGTCCCATCTCTTTATGGACTGTGGATCCTCTTCTGTCTCATCTCTTCATGGACTGTGGATCTTCTTCTCATTCATCTCTTTATGGACTGTGGATCTTCGCCTGTCTCATCTATTTATGGACTGTGGATCTTCTTCTGTCTCATCTCTTCATGGACTGTGGATCTTCTGTCCCATCTCTTTATGGACTGTGGATCTTCTTCTGTCTCATCTCTTTATGGACTGTGGATCTTCTTCTGTCTCATCTCTTCATGGACTGTGGATCTTCTCCTGTCTCATCTCTTATGGACTGTGGATCTTCTGTCCCATCTCTTTATGGACTGTGGATCTTCTTCTGTCTCATCTCTTTATGGACTGTGGATCTTCTTCTGTCTCATCTCTTCATGGACTGTGGATCTTCTGTCTCACCTCTTTATGGACTGTGGATCTTCTGTCTCATCTCTTTATGGACTGTGGATCTTCTGTCTCATCTCTTTATGGACTGTGGATCCTCTTCTGTCTCATCTCTTTATGGTCTGTGGATCTTCTGTCTCATCTATTTATGGTCTGTGGATCTTCTGTCCCATCTCTTTATGGACTGTGGATCTTCTTCTGTCTCATCTCTTTATGGACTGTGGATCTTCTTCTGTCTCATCTCTTCATGGACTGTGGATCTTCTGTCTCACCTCTTTATGGACTGTGGATCTTTTGTCTCATCTCTTTATGGACTGTGGATCTCCTGTCTCATCTCTTTATGGACTGTGGATCTTCTTCTGTCTCATCTATTTATGGACTGTGGATCTTCTTCTGTCCCATCTCTTCATGGACTGTGGATCTTCTTCTGTCTCATCTCTTTATGGACTGTGGATCTTCTTCTGTCTCATCTATTTATGGACTGTGGATCTTCTCCTGTCTCATCTCTTCATGGACTGTGGATCTTCTTCTGTCCCATCTCTTTATAGACTGTGGATCTTCTGTCTCATCTCTTCATGGACTGTGGATCTTCTTCTGTCCCATCTCTTTATAGACAGTGGATCTTCTGTCCCATCTCTTTATGGACTGTGGATCTTCTGTCTCATCTCTTTATGGACTGTGGATCTTCTGTCTCATCGGTTTATGGACTGTGGATCTTCTCCTGTCTCATCTCTTTATGGACTGTGGATCTTCTTCTGTCTCATCTCTTCATGGACTGTGGATCTTCTTCTGTCCCATCTCTTTATGGACTGTGGATCTTCTTCTGTCCCATCTCTTTATGGACTGTGGATCTTCTTCTGTCTCATCTCTTTATGGACTGTGGATCTTCTTCTGTCTCATCTATTTATGGACTGTGGATCTTCTTCTGTCCCATCTCTTTATGGACTGTGGATCTTCTTCTGTCTCATATCTTCATGGACTGTGGATCTTCTGTCTCATCTCTTTATGGACTGTGGATCTTCTGTGTCATCTCTTTATGGACTGTGGATCTTCTGTCTCATCTCTTTATGGACTGTGGATCTTCTGTGTCATCTCTTTATGGACTGTGGATCTTCTTCTGTCTCATCTCTTTATGGACTGTGGATCTTCTGTCTCATCTCTTTATGGACTGTGGATCTTCTGTCTCATCTCTTTATGGACTGTGGATCTTCTCCTGTCTCATCTCTTTATGGACTGTGGATCTTCTCCTGTCTCATCTCTTTATGGACTGTGGATCTTCTCCTGTCTCATCTCTTTATGGACTGTGGATCTTCTCCTGTCTCATCTCTTTATGGACTGTGGATCTTCTCCTGTCTCATCTCTTTATGGACTGTGGATCTTCTCCTGTCTCATCTCTTTATGGACTGTGGATCTTCTGTCTCATCTCTTTATGGACTGTGGATCTTCTGTCTCATCTCTTTATGGACTGTGGATCTTCTCCTGTCTCATCTCTTTATGGACTGTGGATCTTCTGTCCGATCTCTTTATGGACTGTGGATCTTCTGTCTCATCTCTTTATGGACTGTGGATCTTCTCCTGTCTCATCTCTTTATGGACTGTGGATCTTCTGTCCGATCTCTTTATGGACTGTGGATCTTCTGTCTCATCTCTTTATGGACTGTGGATCTTCTCCTGTCTCATCTCTTTATGGACTGTGGATCTTCTGTCCGATCTCTTTATGGACTGTGGATCTTCTGTCTCATCTCTTTATGGACTGTGGATCTTCTTCTGTCTCATCTCTTTATGGACTGTGGATCTTCTCCTGTCTCATCTCTTTATGGACTGTGGATCTTCTGTCTCATCTCTTTATGGACTGTGGATCTTCTGTCTCATCTCTTTATGGACTGTGGATCTTCTTCTGTCTCATCTCTTTATGGACTGTGGATCTTCTCCTGTCTCATCTCTTTATGGACTGTGGATCTTCTGTCTCATCTCTTTATGGACTGTGGATCTTCTTCTGTCTCATCTCTTTATGGACTGTGGATCTTATTCTTTCTCATCTCTTTATGGACTGTGGATCTTCTCCTGTCTCATCTCTTTATAGACGGTGGATCTTCAGTCTCATCTCTTTATGGACTGTGGATCTTCTTATGGCGGCCGTCACACGCACAGATATCTCTTGTGATATTGTAAGCGATCACGTGCACGCGCAATCGCTTACAATATCACTCACATCGCTGGTGAGATGTCACACAGACAGACTCACCAGCGATGTGGAGCAGCGATCTCGCTCGTTACTATGGTACACATCGGGTAACTAGGCGCCGCGCGTCGCTTAGTTACCCGACGTGTACCATAGTTACCATCTCCCAGCATAGGCTCTGCCGCTGGGAGATGGATCATCGTGGTGTCATACACCACGATGATGCAGATCGTTGCATCGTTCATCACTAGATCTGAGAACCGAACCTCAGATCAGCGATGTCACGATCAAGCGATTTACCATCGTAAATCGCTTGATTACATGCAACGATATCTTGCCCGATATCGCTTAAGCGATCAAAAAGGAGATCGCTTAAACGATATCGGGCAAGATATCGTTCCGTGTGACGGCCGCCTCTGTCTCATCTCTTTATGGACTGTGGATCTTCTGTCTCATCTCTTTATGGACTGTGGATCTTCTTCTGTCTCATCTCTTTATGGACTGTGGATCTTCTTCTGTCTCATCTCTTTATGGACTGTGGATCTTCAGTCTCTTCTCTTTATGGACTGTGGATCTTCTGTCTCATCTCTTTATGGACTGTGGATCTTCTGTCTCATCTCTTTATGGACTGTGGACCTTCTGTCTCATCTCTTTATGGACTGTGGATCTTCTGTCTCATCTCTTTATGGACTGTGGATCTTCTGTCCCATCTCTTCATGGACTGTGGATCTTCTCCTGTCTCATCTCTTTATGGACTGTGGATCTTCTCCTGTCTCATCTCTTTATGGACTGTGGATCTACTGTCTCATCTCTTTATGGACTGTGGATCTTCTGTCTCATCTCTTTATGGACTGTGGATCTTCTGTCTCATCTCTTTATGGACTGTGGATCTTCTGTCTCATCTCTTTATGGACTGTGGATCTTCTGTCCCATCTCTTTATGGAGTGTGGATCTTCTGTCTCATCTCTTTATGGACTGTGGATCTTCTGTCTCATCTCTTTATGGACTGTGGATCTTCTCCTGCCTCATCTCTTTATGGACTGTGGATCTTCTGTCTCATCTCTTTATGGACTGTGGATCTTCTTCTGTCTCATCTCGTTATGGACTGTGGATCTTCTCCTGTCTCATCTCTTTATGGACTGTGGATCTTCTTCTGTCTCATCTCTTTATGGACTGTGGATCTTCTGTTTCATCTCTTTATGGACTGTGGATCTTCTTTCTCATCTCTTTATGGACTGTGGATCTTCTTCTGTCTCATCTCTTTATGGACTGTGGATCTTCTTCTGTCTCATCTCTTTATGGACTGTGGATCTTCTTCTGTCTCATCTCTTTATGGACTGTGGATCTTCTTCTGTCTCATCTCTTTATGGACTGTGGATCTTCATCTGTCTCATCTCTTTATGGACTGTGGATCTTCTTCTGTCTCATCTCTTTATGGACTGTGGATCTTCTTCTGTCTCATCTCTTTATGGACTGTGGATCTTCTTCTGTCTCATCTCTTTATGGACTGTGGATCTTCTTCTGTCTCATCTCTTTATGGACTGTGGATCTTCATCTGTCTCATCTCTTTATGGACTGTGGATCTTATTCTGTCTCATCTCTTTATGGACTGTGGATCTTATTCTGTCCCATCTCTTTATGGACTGTGGATCTTCTCCTGACTCATCTCTTTATGGACTGTGGATCTTCTTCTGTCTGATCTCTTATAGACTGTGGATCTTCTGTCCTGTCTCTTTATGGACTGTGGATCTTCTCCTGACTCATCTCTTTATGGACTGTGGATCTTCTTCTGTCCCATCTCTTTATGGACTATGGTTTTCTTCGTCTTATGTCCTCATGGATCTTGGTGGTTCTTGTCTCAGGACCTTGTTTGCTGTCATTGTTTCTGTTCCACTCTCTTGCAGTTATTTTATGATCCTGACCAACGTGGATTTATATTGAAAACTGTCCAATACATCACAGAGTTCTGGAACCAGGTGGATACCGTGTCCTTGGGACTATTCGCTGTGGGGCTGATCTGCAGGTGAGGGCTATAGTACACATTCACATTGAGCCTGAGCCTGTGTGTCCTCATGACGGCAGTGACCACACGTGTTACCTGAGAATCCATTATTCCTCCAGACTGGTCAGCGCAGGCACTGTCTACTTGGGTCGTGTGTTCCTGTCTCTAGACTTCACGATATTCTCCATTCGCTTCATGCGTATCTTTACAGTCAGCAAAGTTCTAGGGCCAAAGATCATTATTCTCCGCCGAATGGTGAGTTACCTGCCGAGGTCACAGATTGTTACATTGAGGAAGCATGTACCGGATCTAATGAAGCGGATTTCTCTTCCAGGTAAAGGACATTTTCTTCTTTCTCTTCCTTTTGGCGATTTGGATCGTAGCCTATGGAGTCGCTAAACAGGCGATCCTGACCACCAATGAGGAAAGGCTGTACTGGATCTTTCGTAATGTCATCTATGGCCCATACCTCACCCTCTTTGGACAGATCCCATCTGATGTGGATGGTAAGTGATAGGTTTGAGGGATCCGGTGAGATCTCTGCAGGGCAGATTTACTGAACTTCTGTCATTTTGCTTTCAGGTTTAAATTTTGATGCAACAAAATGTTCGCAAAATGGCACTGACCCCGGATTGCCCAAATGTGTCTACAATGATGGGAATGGGAAGGCTCTGTTCCCAGAGTGGCTGACCATCATACTCCTGTGCCTGTATCTGCTGCTGGCAAATATTCTTCTACTCAACCTTCTCATTGCCATGTTCAGGTAAGAGCACCATGATCTGGTCTAGGCATCTCCATAGGGAGAGAGGACCCTTGGGACAGGGCTGCAGGTTGACTTTAACTAGGGTCAAAGGGTCAGTTTACTGCCCTCGCTTCATATCTAAGTGCTTGTTGTCACCCCACCAATAGCAAAGTGTCTCATCAGCAACACACATATCAAGCAGTTTCATGGGGTCCTTCACCGTTGTCCCACAATCAACAAAGCGAGAGATGTGTGAACAGTCCAAGAAGCTTTGTTGCTTGAAAACATAAAAATCCATAAAACAATCCAGTATATATATCCAGGTAAAAACAGGATTTCTCCGGTCTCTTTGTGGAGCTGCCTCAGCTTCAGCCCGCCACACAAAGAACCAAATCGTAGTACACTGTCCTCCCCCCAACCATCTCCACATATCGAGATCAGGGCTCACGGACTGTCCAAGGCCTTGGCTATTGACGCACTCCAGGGTTGCAGATAGCGGGAGGTGGGCTTGAATGACCAAGTCAGGATATGTCCACGAGAACTCAATTCTCAGGCCCCCTGGGATGTAATGATTAAACAGAGTGAGGGGGAAGGGAGGAGGATACAGAATAACAACAGTACAACACTTCTAATCCCTGGAAAAATGAACAAAAGTAAATATATACCCAGCCTGCCATATTACATTATCACAAGCAGCCATTGAGGAAACATGAGCATTAACTACCTAAATAAAGCTCCTCCAAGGCCACCTGGCAGGAAGCATAAGAGCAATTTCCAAGGAAATAATGGAGTCCTGTGGGATAATGCCTGATTAAAGGGAACACACATCTGTCTGAGGCTTAAATAACAAAATGGCTATGCCAGACAGACTAGGAACAAGCTGCTCCATTAACCAGAACCACCAGAACCCCTGACACCCTCTAAACCTTATACAGGGATCTGGATTTACACCAGGGTCCAGGAGATCGCTGCCTATGGAAGGGCTCTAGTCTAGAGACAGGAATGGTCGCCAGGCAGGGTCAAAGCCGGGAAAAGCAGGATCCTATAGAATAGTCAAGTAGCCGAGTCATAACCAAGAAGGTAGCAAGGTACAAAATCATGGAGCAGAAGAAGCAAGAGGATAAAACAATACAGAGCAGGAGACTAGTCAGGGGAACCAAAAGCTATATCTGGCAGCTTCCAGGAAGAAGCTGAAGGTATTATTATGGTGTGGTGCTTTCCAATATGCTGAAGCAAGGAGCTGATGACTTCAGCTGAACAGGTCACAGAGACTCATACTGTCAGGCTGTGAAGTACTACAGGTCCCAGCCTCTTTAACCTTAGTGAATGAGTAGAGCGTGCAGTCACCAGAGAGGCCGGTTCTGACTGCAGTGTGAATACGGAGGTGTCTGGGAACAGAAGCAGATGTCAGGATCAGGCTCTGGTGGGAATGTGACATGGAGCAGGCAGCGTTACACATGGTCTCGTTGTGTCGGCCTCTGTCCAGTCTGCCTGATAGTACAAGGTGTTGCATTCATCAGTTCTTTAGCAGTGGGTGTTGCTGGGTGTAGTAGTCCCTTCTTGTGCACTGGATGCGTCTCATGCCTCATTGGCTTTTATTTCTGCCACAGTTACACGTTTGCGGAGATTGAGAGTCACACGGATCAGGTCTGGAAGTTCCAGCGCTTTGGCTTAGTAAAAGAATTTAACGAGCGACCGGCGGCTCCTCCACCATTCATCCTCCTCACCCATATCTACATATTACTGAAGTACGCCATCTGCAGACGACCCGTCCGCAGCCACAAAATGCTTCGTGAGTGCCATGCCATATGTACCTGTATTCTTATTATTATTATTTATATGCATACAGCTCGATGGCAAATTGATGGATAAACGCTCTGTAGGAAGATTGATTTTGCACAAGCCCAGATAGGTCCACCAGGGTCTTCTCCAAGCCTAGATAGGTCTATGGCTGGGGTCACACTTGAGCCAAGGATGAGCTAAAAGCAAGCGTTTTTCAAAGTTGAATTTTTGAAAAATGCATGCAAAAATGCATGGTCCCAAGGCAACACTTTTGACGCTATGCGTTTTTGCATCAGCAACAAAAAATGCGGTAAGACAAAAAAGACTATGTACGAGCTGTGTCTCCATCACCAGTGAAATGTTACTACAGGATAGACCAGACTATGTACGAGCCGTGTCTCCATCACCAGTGAAATGTTACTACAGAATAGACCAGACTATGTACGAGCCGTGTCTTCATCACCAGTGAAATGTTACTACAGAATAGACCAGACTATGTACGAGCCGTGTCTCCATCACCAGTGAAATGTTACTACAGAATAGACCAGACTATGTACGAGCCGTGTCTCCATCACCAGTGAAATGTTACTACAGAATAGACCAGACTATGTACGAGCCGTGTCTCCATCACCAGTGAAATGTTACTACAGAATAGACCAGACTATGTACGACCCGTGTCTCCATCACCAGTGAAATGTTACTACAGAATAGACCAGACTATGTACGAGCCGTGTCTCCATCACCAGTGAAATGTTACTACAGAATAGACCAGACTATGTACGAGCCGTGTCTCCATCACCAGTGAAATGTTACTACAGAATAGACCAGACTATGTACGAGCCGTGTCTCCATCACCAGTGAAATGTTACTACACAGTAGACCAGACTATGTACGAGCCTTGTCTCCATCACCAGTGAAATGTTACTACAGAATAGACCAGACTATGTACGAGCCGTGTCTCCATCACCAGTGAAATGTTACTACACAGTAGACCAGACTATGTACGAGCCGTGTCTTCATCACCAGTGAAATGTTACTACAGAATAGACCAGACTATGTACGAGCCGTGTCTTCATCACCAGTGAAATGTTACTACAGAATAGACCAGACTATGTACGAGCCGTGTCTCCATCACCAGTGAAATGTTACTGCAGAATAGACCAGACTATGTACGAGCCGTGTCTCCATCACCAGTGAAATGTTACTACAGAATAGACCAGACTATGTACGAGCTGTCTTCATCACCAGTGAAATGTTACTACAGAATAGACCAGACTGTGTACGAACCGTGTCTTCATCACCAGTGAAATGTTACTACAGAATAGACCAGACTATGTTCAAGCCGTGTCTTCATCACCAGTGAAATGTTACTACAGAATAGACCAGACTATGTACGTGCCGTGTCTCCATCACCAGTGAAATGTTACTACAGAATAGACCAGACTATGTACGAGCCGTGTCTCCATCACCAGTGAAATGTTACTACAGAATAGACCAGACTATGTACGAGCCATGTCTCCATCACCAGTGAAATGTTACTACAGAATAGACCAGACTATGTACGAGCCGTGTCTCCATCACCAGTGAAATGTTACTACAGAATAGACCAGACTATGTACGAGCCGTGTCTCCATCACCAGTGACATGTTACTACACAGTAGACCAGACTATGTACGAGCCGTGTCTCCATCACCAGTGAAATGTTACTACAGAATAGACCAGACTATGTACGAGCCGTGTCTCCATCACCAGTGAAATGTTACTACACAGTAGACCAGACTATGTACGAGCCGTGTCTCCATCACCAGTGAAATGTTACTACACAGTAGACCAGACTATGTACGAGCCGTGTCTTCATCCCCAGTGAAATGTTACTACGTAATGTTATTCAGGATCATTAATGTAATGTATGTACACAGTGACTGCACCAGCAGAATAGTGAGTGCAGCTCTGGAGTATAATACAGGAGGTAACTCAGGATCAGTAATGTAATGTATGTACACAGTGACTGCACCAGCAGAATAGTGAGTGCAGCTCTGGAGTATAATACAGGAGGTAACTCAGGATCAGTAATGTAATGTATGTACACAGTGACTGCACCAGCAGAATAGTGAGTGCAGCTCTGGAGGATAAGGCAGCATTGGTGATAATATATATGTGAAGCTGAGCTGTGCACTGTGCCAGGACTCTCTAGGCATCAGCTGACTATACTGTGCATGTTCCTCCAGGGCGGGTGTTGGAGGAAGGTCAGGAGTCGTCTTTGCTTTCCTGGGAATCCTACATGAAGGACAACTATCAGCAGATGCAGCAACAACGAGACGGACAAAGCCAAGAAAGCCTGGTGAAGGAGATGGCGGAGGGGTGAGCGTCTGCTATATACAGTATATAGGGACTGAGAATTGTACAGATTATACAGTGTGAGCAGGGATATATAGGGGATATACAGATTATATAGGGCTTTATACAGGATTATACTGCATGTTATAAGGATATAGGGAGGTTATACAGATTATACAGGATTATATAGTGCATACAGGAGTATACAGATAGTACAGTGTATACAATGTTATACAGATTATACTGAATTATATCATCTACACATATACACTGCACATTATATATGTGGAGCTCACTGGGACGGGGTACTCTGTACCGGACTGGGTTGCTACTGGGGATGTCACGGAGGTCCTGGTCCGGACCGTGTCCCGGGTTCCACAAGTAAAAGGCAATATTTACAAGGGATAAATGTTTGTCGTGATGCCACCCACGGGTTGTGGTCAGGGTGACCGCTCCTGCAGAACCTCCGGGGATGATGTTTGGCAGCTTTAGATGGGACGGCTCTCCGCAGGTAGAGCCTGGTTCTCCGGGGCAGTGGTAATTAAAGTCTATGGTGGATGCTATAGATGTTGCAGGAAAGGGATGATAGTGGATGCGGTGGCTGCTTGTGGGAGTAGTTAGGACTTGGGTACAAGGAACACACACACTCACGTTTCTGAAGTTTTGCAAAGCTTTACTGTAGATGTTGTTTACAGAGTATTGTCCACAGAGTGTGTACTGGGGCCGGGTTGCTCCCACCCTGTCCGGGTCCTCAGCTTCCTCCTGCTGCACCGTGTGTGTGGCCCTGCTGCTGCTTTAGCTGAGCTGCTGGCACTGTTTCTCTCCTCACAGATACCCCTTAGCTAGGCAACTTGAGCCTTCCATGTGCTTCTGACCTCGCCGTGTTGCTTTGCTGAGGTACAGTGTCGATCTACAACCTCCACTATCCCGGTATTTACTGTGCTGTGTGTGTCAGTCAGAGTTTCAGATCCGGTATCCGATCTGTGCGCTCCTTCGGGGCGAGTGGTGATGTCACTCAGTCTCCCAGATGTGTTCCTTTGTCTTCTGTACTCCTTCCCTCAGACCCTGGCTAGGCCTGGATACCAAGAGCAGACTGTAGGGAAGCCTGGCGCAGCTCCTTTACACTACAGTCTCTCTCAGTTCTCCCAGGAACTGGACTCTTCACAGTACTGCTACGTACTGAACAAACTACTTCCTCTTGACCCGGAGTATATAAGGGAGCTAGTTTAGCTCCCTCTCCTGGCCCAGAGGTGCTAGTGTAGTCTCAGTGTTGTGTGGGGAGGGAACCCGTGTGATGTTACTGTGGCACATTAACCCTTGGGGTGCCACATATACACAGTGATGTGATGTTTATGCTATTGGTTCAGTTTTATGTAGGTTTTTACAGTTTATTATATTCTTCTTGCTGGAGTTTTGGTTGGGTGGACTGTTGTGAATTCTGCTTGTGGGCTCCCTCCGGTGGTTGTGCCTGGGATTGCAGTTGATCCTGTTTTGCAGTCTTGGTCAGGTGAATTGGATAATTGCAATTTTAACTGGGGTATTTAGGTTTGCTGGATTTCCTCAGGGCCACTTTACACACATCAACTTATCTGTCCAACTTCTGACCAACTTGCTGGTTGCAGTGAAATCATGGACACATTGTTACATTTGTACACAGCCACAAAATGTAACAACGTGTCCATGATTTCACTGCAACCAGTAAGTTGGTCAGAAGTTGGACAGATAAGTTGGTGTGTGTAAAGTGGCCATCAGTCCTGGCCAGTTGTCAGTTGTTCCTGGAGGTGTTTCACCTGCCTGGTCTCTCCTGCCCTGCTGCAAGACTTCTAAGCTAAGTGTATGGTTTAGTCTCATTTGTGGCACACACGCTGTGTGCTTAGTTCTGAACTGGTCTTTTTTTGCTCAGAGTGCATGTCTGTCTTAACCTGCTCTCTGTTAGGAAGTTTCTTCCTAGGATTTATGTGCTATTCATTTGTAGTTGGCTTGTTCAGCTTTTGATTGTGTCAGCATATATTTAGCATAGTTGGATTTACAGGAGTTCCGCAGATATAGAGGGCGCAGAGTCTTGAGTAGACTCAGGGGTATTTTTGTATTATCTGCTGTGGATGTTTTTGAAAGGATTATTATACTGACTACAATAGTGTTCTGTCCTGTCTGTATCTATTTAGCTAGAGTGGCCTCATTTGCTAGATTCTGTTTTCTGCCTGAGTGTGTCTTTTCCTCTCTTAAGGTACCTTTACACGCCGCGACGGCAGGCTGGATACATCCCGCTACTTCACGTGCACGAGCACGCTCAAACGGTTACAAACGGTCAACGCATCACCTTTCCACGCCGCCACAAGATGCGCTACGCCACGCTACATCTATAGCTAGCTACATCGCCGGGTGTCTCAAGTAGCCAGCTGTAGCTCATTTACACACCGCTATAACCAGCTACTATGGGCGTACCTGGTGCAGCAGGGCCAGCACATAGGCGTGCTACAATTGTGGATTACGAGCCGTCCGTACGCTGATAGGACGAAGCAATAACATCCTGATTGGGCAGGCAACGCAGGAGGCTGAGTAATACAGCAATTGTGTAGTGTGACTCGTCAGCTCCTTTAAATATGCCGCCATATGCAGTGACTACCAATCGTCATGCAGCACCAATGATCGCACATGGGGCGCGGTAACACGGAGCCAGGGTCACGCCTTAGCTACATTGCAGCTACATCGCAGGGTGTCCAGAGTTCCCTTCCGTTGCCTCTTTACACGCCGATACAGCTCGCTACCATCGGCGTTGTAGCCATCAGTTTTCGAGCAGAGCTAGGAAACAGATGTATCTGTTGCCGGCTGTAGCGTCACGTCTTCAGACGCCGCTACGACGGGCTACATTGGCGCTACAAGCTACATTTGTAGCTTGTAGCGGGATGTATCCAGCCTGCCGTCGCGGCGTGTAAAGGTACCATTACAGTCAATATTTGTAGGGGGCTTTCTATCCTTTGGGGGCTCTGCTCTGAGGCAAGATAGTGTCCAGCCCAGGCCCTGGGGGTACTCGGTCACTCAGGCGCGGTCTCTGGGGGTAGTCACGGGTAGCGGTGCCTGAGGCCGTGAGCCTGGGGGATGCAGATAAAAGGTGGAGATGGCAATAAAATAATAAAATGTCTGTCATGGCGCCACCTGTAGGGGTCCGGTGATGGCACCGGCGCTGCTGGAGCCTCCAGGGTGATGGACGGCAGCTAGATAGAACCGCTCCCTACAGGACGACAGGGGGTCACTGGGGCTGTAAGCTGTAGTGAGGGGAATAGCGCAGTCGGTGTGGTGTAGTTGGAAGGAGGGACACGCACACAAAGTCTTTTGGTACCTTTACTGGTGTTCTTCACAGGTACACTCGACCAGGGATGAGGTAAACACTTCAGGACTTCCACAGCGAGTAGGGTTGTAGGCCTCCTTGTGTCTGGGTCTGGCGGGCATGGAACCCGACCAGACCGTTACTTCTCTCTATCTGTGTGACTCTCCACAGCCGGGTTTGCTGCACTGAGGGCACTTCTATGGGACTTTCTGTCTGGCCACGACTCCGGGCTCTCATTTGGTGGTGCTTCGGGTGTCCGAAGCTAAACCCCCTTTTGTAGTGCTGGTTTCTCTGCAAGGTCTATCCTCTATGTCCCTGTAGCTCGGACCCAATGACCGAAACTCTATTGGGTGAGACGGGATGACTCCTCTGCCCCTATTTAGTACTCGCTTCTCTCCTCTGCCTGTGACCTCTACTCTGCGGGTCTACCACTGTCTCAGGTGTCTCTGGTATGGGCCTAGCGCGGCTCCGGTACCAGCTCAGCTCACTCAGCTCTTCACAGTTCTGCAGTGACTGAACACTCTGCTGATTTCCCTCCAGGACCCGTATTTATAGGGGGAACTGGCTTAAGGCAACCAGTGGAGCTCCCCCTACAGGTCTGGGGTGAAAGGTGTTGTGTGTTAGTGGGTTACTTGCTGTAATGACCAGAGGTCCGTACTAGATCCAGTGAGTCACAGAAACAGAGACGGAGGCAGAAGCAACATAAAATACTTGCTTTTACTTGGGGAAACAGATGGAAAGTTTAGAGTAAGATGCACAGATATGTTATTTCCCCAGAAATAGATCAATTATTTACATACACCCAGCATCAAGCTAGGGGTCGGTGTGTTACCTTAATGTTCCTCCTCAGTGTGAGGAGACAATGCCAAAAATAAATTTACCTAAAATCTATACAGAAAAATAAGCGATTTACTCCACACAGCAGCAGGACAGGTGTAATCAGATGGATGCAGTTTAGTGAGGATCACTGAAATAACACACCGATTTACAATCTTATCAACTCTATACACACAATACATATAAACCCAGTGTACATATATGTACATATATATTTTATATATCTGATCTGTTGGATACCCGGGTACCTTATCTAATAGTAAAGTTTAGTCCAGTTACAGTCTGTACAGGCCTGGGGAAGTACTGATAACGCAGTCACTTCCAATGGTCTTCAGCGCCAAAAATGAGAAATAAATAAAACACAACTGTAGTAAATAGGGATATTGTGTTCTCTTGTCTGAAGGGGGATCTTAGTCTCTGTAGCTTTTTGGGAGGCCAAGTGTGTTCACCTAGAGACACCACACCGAGGCCTGCAGTCTCACAGCAGAGATTCAGTCTTTTCCTCTCACAGTATGGCCGACCCGTCTCCTCTAAAGCACTCCTCTCCTGGCAGTAGTATACTCGCTTCTTAGCAGGGAATAAGTCTTTGGTCCCCTCCAGGGGCTCTGCTGTCCAGTGGATCAGTGTCCGGTCTCAGCTTTATCTGGCTCAGACATCTCCACAGCCGCTCTCCTCACAGCACCTCAGGAGACTAGTTTACCTCAGCCCAAACTGTCATAAAGTCCTTCCTGTCTCCGTGACAACCTCCTCAGCTGACAGCCCCCACCTTTTTATTCAGGAAATAAATTTTTACACACTCTTACATTGCTGTGAGAAATCCCTACATATCCCAAGGGAATCTGTGGTGACCTGTACAGGGGGCCACAACAGCATTCCTGTTTCCATCTTTAGGAGTAGTTAGTTCTCCGGCCGTGTTGAGGTGTCTAGGGTCTGGTTAGTCACATCCCACGGCTACTTCTAGTTGTGGTGTTAGGTCAGGACCTGCGGTCAGTATAGGCACCACTTACTCCTGTGAATTATATTCATTCAGCTCCAAGATCACCGGATCATAACAGTGGACCCAGTCTGTATATTTTTCTAACACTAGCTGGGTGCCCGATGCACATGCATCGGGATTCTAGAAGAGCGAGTCTCTGACTCGCAATGGCCGCTTCGCGGCCAATGCTTCGGGCGTATCCACATGACGACATTGACTCGCAGCGCGAGCGGACTCAAAAGGGGCAAAAATCCCATTCGTGATTATATAATAGATTTCATACATTGTATCTGGAGGTGTCTGCTGGGCTGGGCAGTGTATCTGGAGGTGTCTGCTGGGCTGGGCAGTGTATCTGGAGGTGTCTGCAGGGCTGGGCAGTGTATCCGGGGGTGTCTGCTGGGCTGGGCAGTGTATCTGGAGGGGTCTGCTGGGCTGGGCAGTGTATCTAGGGGTGTCTGCTGGGCTGGGCAGTGTATCTGGAGGTGTCTGCTGGGCTGGGCAGTGTATCTGGAGGTGTCTGCTGGGCTGGGCAGTGTATCTGGAGGTGTCTGCTGGGCTGGGCAGTGTATCCGGGGGTGTCTGCTGGGCTGGGCAGTGTATCTGGGGGTGTCTGCTGGGCTAGGCAGTGTATCTGGAGGTGTCTGCTGGGCTAGGCAGTGTATCTGGAGGTGTCTGCTGGGCTGGGCAGTGTATCTGGAGGTGTCTGCTGGGCTGGGCAGTGTATCCGGGGGTGTCTGCTGGGCTGGGCAGTGTATCCGGGGGTGTCTGCTGGGCTAGGCAGTGTATCTGGAGGTGTCTGCAGGGCTGGGCAGTGTATCCGGGTGTGTCTGCTGGGCTGGGCAGTGTATCCGGGGGTGTCTGCTGGGCTGGGCAGTGTATCTGGAGGTGTCTGCTGGGCTGGGCAGTGTATCTGGAGGTGTCTGCTGGGCTGGGCAGTGTATCCGGGGGTGTCTGCTGGGCTGGGCAGTGTATCCGGGGGTGTCTGCTGGGCTGGGCAGTGTATCTGGGGGTGTCTGCTGGGCTAGGCAGTGTATCTGGAGGTGTCTGCAGGGCTGGGCAGTCTATCCGGGGGTGTCTGCTGGGCTGGGCAGTGTATCTGGAGGTGTCTGCTGGGCTGGGCAGTGTATCTGGAGGGGTCTGCTGGGCTGGGCAGTGTATACGGAGGAGTCTGCTGGGCTGGGCAGTGTATCTGGAGGTGTCTGCTGGGCTGGGCAGTGTATCTGGAGGTGTCTGCTAGGCTGGGCAGTGTATCTGGAGGTGTCTGCTGGACTGGGCAGTGTATCTGGAGGTGTCTGCTGGGCTGGGCAGTGTATCTGGAGGTGTCTGCTGGGCTGGGCAGTGTATCTAGAGGTGTCAGCTCCGCTGGGCAGTGTATCTGGAGGTGTCTGCTGGGCTGGGCAGTGTATATAGAGGTGTCAGCTCTGCTGGGCAGTGTATCCGGAGGTGTCTGCTGGGCTGGGCAGTGTATCTGGGGGTGTCTGCTGAGCTGGACAGTGTACCTGGAGGTGTCTGCTAGGCTGGGCAGTGTATCTGGAGGTGTCTGCTGGACTGGGCAGTGTATCTGGAGGTGTCTGCTGGGCTGGGCAGTGTATCTGGAGGTGTCTGCTGGGCTGGGCAGTGAATCTGGAGGTGTCTGCTGGGCTGTGCAGTGTATTTGGAGGAGTCTGCTGGGCTGGGCAGTGTATCTGGGGGTGTCTGCTGGGCTGGGCAGTGTATCTGGGGGTGTCTGCTGGGCTGGGCAGTGTATCTAGAGGTGTCTGCTGGGCTGGGCAGTGTATCTGGAGGTGTCTGCTGGGCTGGGCAGTGAATCTGGAGGTGTCTGCTGGGCTGTGCAGTGTATCTGGAGGTGTCTGCTGGGCTGGGCAGTGTATCTGGAGGTGTCTGCTCCTCAGGGGTGGGTCCCGTCTCTTGTAACGCCTCTGTCTTGTTTCCTCCTCCCTGCAGCGTCTCCACCATGATGCGGCTATTTAAAGTGGAGAAGGGGAGTGTGGGCCATCAGCTGGAGTCCAGGCTCTCCGCCCTGGAGGAGCAGGTGAACTTACTATTTTACATTTATTATAAAATTCATGGGAACGAAATGCGCCAAATTCTCCTCTAGGTGCTGCCAAAAATGAGCACAATGGGATGTGCGCCCTGAGTGTGGCCCTGAGTGTGGCCCTGAGTGTGGCCCTGCAGTGTGGCCCTGCGGTGTGGCGCTGCGGTGTGGCCCTGAGTGTGGCCCTGAGTGTGGCCCTGCAGTGTGGCCCTGCAGTGTGGCGCTGCGGTGTGGCCCTGAGTGTGGCCCTGAGTGTGGCCCTGCAGTGTGGCCCTGCAGTGTGGCCCTGCAGTGTGGCCCTGCAGTGTGACCCTGCAGTGTGGCCCTGCGGTGTGGCCCTGTAGTGTGGCCCTGAGTGTGGCTGATGGACAGATCATTTCTCCCATTATCTCCTCTGACAGATGGTGCAATCCTCGCGATTCCTGAACTGGATCATCTCCGCCATGACAGAAAAAGGCTTCAGCAGCAAAACCCGAATATTAGGTAAAAGATCCAGTACAGGAGGTGTCCAGTGCTCTCCTGTGTCCCCTCCTCGGTGCTCTCCAGTGCTCTCCTGTGTCCCCTCCTCGGTGCTCTCCAGTGCTCTCCTGTGTCCCCTCCTCGGTGCTCTCCAGTGCTCTCCTGTGTCCCCTCCTCGGTGCTCTCCAGTGCTCTCCTGTGTCCCCTCCTCGGTGCTCTCCAGTGCTCTCCCGTGTCCTCTACTGGGTGCTCTCCAGTGCTCTCCTGTGTCCCCTCCTCGGTGCTCTCCAGTGCTCTCCTGTGTCCCCTCCTCGGTGCTCTCCAGTGCTCTCCTGTGTCCCCTCCTCGGTGCTCTCCAGTGCTCTCCTGTGTCCCCTCCTCGGTGCTCTCCAGTGCTCTCCCGTGTCCTCTCCTCGGTGCTCTCCATTGCTCTCCCGTGTCCCCTCCTCGGTGCTCTCCAGTGCTCTCCTGTGACCCTCCTCGGTGCTCTCCAGTGCTCTCCTGTGTCCCCTCCTCGGTGCTCTCCAGTGCTCTCCTGTGTCCCCTCCTCGGTGCTCTCCTGTGTCCCCTCCTCGGTGCTCTCCAGTGCTCTCCCGTGTCCCCTCCTCGGTGCTCTCCAGTGCTCTCCCGTGTCCTCTACTGGGTGCTCTCCAGTGCTCTCCTGTGTCCCCTCCTCGGTGCTCTCCAGTGCTCTCCTGTGTCCCCTCCTCGGTGCTCTCCAGTGCTCTCCTGTGTCCCCTCCTCGGTGCTCTCCAGTGCTCTCCTGTGTCCCCTCCTCGGTGCTCTCCAGTGCTCTCCCGTGTCCTCTCCTCGGTGCTCTCCAGTGCTCTCCCGTGTCCCCTCCTCGGTGCTCTCCAGTGCTCTCCCGTGTCCCCTCCTCGGTGCTCTCCAGTGCTCTCCTGTGTCCCCTCCTCGGTGCTCTCCAGTGCTCTCCTGTGTCCCCTCCTCGGTGCTCTCCAGTGTTCTCCTGTGTCCCCTCCTCGGTGCTCTCCAGTGCTCTCCCGTCCGTGTCTCCATCTCCTCGGTCCTCGGTGCTCTCCAGTGCTCTCCGTGTCCCCTCCTCGGTGCTCTCCAGTGCTCTCCTGTGTCCCCTCCTCGGTGCTCTCCAGTGCTCTCCTGTGTCCCCTCCTCGGTGCTCTCCAGTGCTCTCCCTGTGTCCCCTCCTCGGTGCTCTCCAGTGCTCTCCCGTGTCCCTCTCCTCGGTGCTCTCCAGTGCTCTCCCATGTCCCCTCCTCGGTGCTCTCCAGTGCTCTCCCTGTGTCCCCTCCTCGGTGCTCTCCAGTGCTCTCCTGTGTCCCCTCCTCGGTGCTCTCCAGTGCTCTCCTGTGTCCCCTCCTCGGTGCTCTCCAGTGCTCTCCTGTGTCCCCTCCTCGGTGCTCTCCAGTGCTCTCCCGTGTCCTCTCCTGGGCGCTCTCCATGCTCTCCTGTGTCCCCTCCTCGGTGCTCTCCAGTGCTCTCCCGTGTCCCCTCCTCGGTGCTCTCCAGTGCTCTCCCGTGTCCTCTCCTGGGTGCTCTCCAGTGCTCTCCTGTGTCCCCTCCTCGGTGCTCTCCAGTGCTCTCCCTGTGTCCCCTCCTCGGTGCTCTCCAGTGCTCTCCCGTGTACTCTCCTCGGTGCTCTCCAGTGCTCTCCCGTGTCCTCTCCTGGGCGCTCTCCAGTGCTCTCCTGTGTCCCCTCCTCGGTGCTCTCCAGTGCTCTCCTGTGTCCCCTCCTCGGTGCTCTCCAGTGCTCTCCTGTGTCCCCTCCACGGTGCTCTCCTGTGCTCTCCCGTGTCCCCTCCTCGGTGCTCTCCTGTGCTCTCCCGTGTCCCCTCCTCGGTGCTCTCCCGTGTCCCCTCCTCGGTGTTCTCCCGTGTCCCCTCCTCGGTGTTCTCCCGTGTCCCCTCCTCGGTGCTCTCCCGTGTCCCCTCATCGGTGCTCTCCCGTGTCCCCTCCTCGGTGCTCTCCTGTGCTCTCCTGTGTCCCCTCCTCGGTGCTCTCCTGTGCTCTCCCGTGTCCCCTCCTCTGTGCTCTCCCTTGTCCCCTCTTCGGTGCTCTCCCGTGTCCCCTCCTCGGTGCTCTCCTGTGCTCTCCCGTGTCCCCTCCTCGGTGCTCTCCCGTGTCCCCTCCTCGGTGCTCTCCCGTGTCCCCTCCTCGGTGCTCTCCTGTGCTCTCCCGTGTCCCCTCCTCGGTGCTCTCCTGTGCTCTCCCGTGTCCCCTTCTCGGTGCTCTCCTGTGCTCTCCCGTGTCCCCTCCTCGGTGCTCTCCCGTGTCCCCTCTTCGGTGCTCTCCCGTGTCCCCTCCTCGGTGCTCTCCTGTGCTCTCCCGTGTCCCCTCCTCGGTGCTCTCCCGTGCTCTCCCGTGTCCCCTCCTTTGTGCTCTCCCGTGTCCTCTCATCGGTGTTCTCCCGTGTCCCCTCCTCGGTGCTCTCCCGTGTCCCCTCCTCGGTGCTCTCCCGTGTCCCCTCCTCGGTGCTCTCCTGTGCTCTCCCGTGTCCCCTCCTCGGTGCTCTCCTTTGCTCTCCCGTGTCCCCTCCTCGGTGCTCTGCCGTGTCCCCTCTTCGGTGCTCTCCTGTGTCCTCCTGTGTCCTCTCCTCGGTGTCCTCCTGTGGTCTCCTGTTAGCACAGTCCTGTATCCTCTCCTCGGTGTCCTCCTGTGGTCTCCTCGGTGTCCTCCTGTGTCCCCTCCTCGGTGTCCTCCTGTGTCCTCTCCTCCGTGCTCTCCTGTGTCCTCTTCTCGGTGTCCTCCTGTGTCCTCTCCTCCGTGCTCTCCCGTGTCCTCAGTGCTCTCCTCGGTGCTCTCCTGTGTCCTCCTGTGTCCCCTCCTCGGTGTCCTCCTGTGTCCTCTCCTCCGTGCTCTCCCGTGTCCTCAGTGCTCTCCTCGGTGCTCTCCTGTGTCCTCCTGTGTCCTCTCCTCGGTGTCCTCCTGTGGTCTCCTCGGTGCTCTCTCCTTGTCCTCTTCTCAATGCTCTCCCGTGTCCTCTCCTCTGTGTCCTCCTGTGGCCTCCTGTTAGCACAGTCCTGTGTCCTCAGTGCTCTCCTGAGTGCTCTCCTGTGTCCTCCTGTGGTCTCCCATGTCCTCTCCTCGGTGCCCTCCTGTGTCCTCCTGTGTCCTCTCCTCGGTGTCCTCCTATGGTCTCCTGTTAGCACAGTCCTGTATCCTCAGTTCTGTACCTTGTCCTCTCCTTAGTTCAGAGCGGCTCCTCAGAGACTGATGCTGCACTGGGCTCAGATCCTGCTGGAGACAAGAAGTGTCTGTACCACGTGAACTCCAGAATCCTGCAATATCCGGACTACAAGGTGGTGCGACACCCGGTGCCGGATGAGCTGGTGCCCTGGGAGGTGAGCAGAGTGCAGTGTATGTTGTATGGAGGAATTGGGCAGCATATGTGATGACACAGCCTTTCTTAATGTGTGTCGTGGGTTAATGTTCTTAATTTGGCCGGACTTGTTGCTCATTTGGTTGTTGTCTCGTTTGCTGGGACAATGTTTAAGCCACAGAGAAAATGTGACGTCTCGTCCTATAAACTGATGAAGGAGTCGCCTGTAAGACGATTGCTGAGACATCGCTCTGTGTAGGGTCAGTCTGAGGAGAGAGTGGGGGCACCACCAATCTGGGGTGTTCTCACCTCCACTGTAAGGCAGCAGCCAGTGTTTAGGGATAATGTAAGGTGCAGTCACGGCCTCGCTGTAATTCCCTTGATCTTTTCCACTTGTGTATTGTGTGTTACATCTTCGTCTTTTGGACTTTTTATATATTTTGTTAAATAAAAATGCTTCAATTTTATCTAATTGAAGTTGGTATAATTTCTCTTAAGACAGCTCCTTCAATGTAGCCATCGCCTCCTGCAGCTCCTTCAATGTAGCCATCGCCTCCTGCAATTCTTTTAATGTTGCTGTCGCCTCCTGCAGCTGCTTCAATGTAGCCATTCCCTTCTGCAGCTCCTTCAATGTACCCATCGCCTCCTGCAGTTGTTTTAATGGTGCTGTCACCTCCTGCAGCTCCTTCAATGTTGCTGTCGCCTCCTGCAGCTCCTTCAATGTTGCTGTCGCCTCCTGCAGCTCCTTCAATGTTGCTGTCGCCTCCTGCAGCTCCTTCAATGTTGCTGTCGCCTCCTGCTGCTCCTTCAATGTTGCTGTCGCCTCCTGCAGCTCCTTCAATGTTGCTGTCGCCTCCTGCAGCTCCTTCATTGTTGCTGTCGCCTCCTGCAGCTCCTTCAATGTTGCTGTCACCTCCTGCAGCTCCTTCAATGTTGCTGTCGCCTCCTGCAGCTCCTTCAATGCTGCTGTTGCCTCCTTCAGCTCCTTCAATGCTGCTGTTGACTCCTTCAGCTACTTCAATGTGGCTGTCACCTTCTGCAGCTTCTTCAATGTTGCTCTCTCCTGCAGTTCTTTTAATGTTGCTGTCACCTCCTGCAGCTCCTTCAATGTTGCTGTAGCCTCCTCCAGCTCCTTCAATGTTGCTCTCACCTCCCGCAGTTCCTTTAATGTTGCATTCATCTACTCCAGCTCCTTTAATAAAGCTGTCACCTCCTGCATCTTCTTTAATGTTGATGTCACCTTCTACAACTTTTTAATGTAGCTATTGCCTCCTGCAGCTCCTTTAAGGTTGCTGTCACCTCTTGCAGCTTCTTCAATGTTGATATCGGCTCTTGCAGTCCCTTTGGTGTTGCTGTCTTCTCCTGCAGTACCTTTAATGTTTCTGTCATATCCTGCAGCCCCTTTGGTGTTGCCATCACCTCCTGCAGCTCCTTCAATGTTGCTGTTGCCTCCTGCAGCTCCTATAATGTTGCTATCACCTCCTGCAGCTTCTTTATTGTTGCTGTCGGCATCTTGTACCAATTTTCTCCTTATTTTTACATTGGTATTTGAGGGCTGTCCAGTTTTTGGTAATGTCACTGTTGTGTCAAATTTCAGCCCCTTCTTGATGACGCATTCCGTGTCTATGATACATCTGACATCAGGGACTCGTTATTTTACTGACTCCTGACTGATCACTTATAGTAATCAGATTCTTTGCTGTGTGGTCAGCTGTTTACACAGAACGGATTATACTGTAACATGCAACTAGGGAAGTGTCAGAGACAGGGACACATGTGTGAGTGGTGAGGATGTGTACGGTCACCTATGTGCGGGCGTGTACGGTCACGTATGTGGATATATGTATATCTGCATGCCGGGTATCTGGCTGCATAGTTATAGTCATGGGCACACTGACAGCCTTCATAGCGCTCTCATGGCTCCTCCTATACAGGACATTGCTGATCGCCTCCCGCTGTGATCTCTCCACAGGTGCAGTTCCCTGGATACAGCCCTTCACTGTATAATGCAGAGAGATACGACCGGGGGACGTACGACCCCACACAAGAGTGAGACATCGCTGTGTGCACTCAATGTCACACAATCTCAGAAGAGCACACAGTTTATATCCTACATGAAGAAGAGCAGAACTGATACAAGACATTCCCCCCACACACAGTATAATGTCCTCACAGTACATTCCCCCCACACACAGTATAATGTCCTCACAGTACATTCCCCCCACACACAGTATGATGTCCTCACAGTACATTCCCCCCACACACAGTATGATGCCCTCACAGTACATTCCCCCACACACAGTATGATGTCCTCACAGTACATTCCCCCCACACACAGTATGATGTCCTCACAGTACATTCCCCCCACACACAGTATGATGTCCTCATAGTACATTCCCCCCACACACAGTATGATGTCCTCACAGTACATTCCCCCCACACACAGTATAATGTCCTCACAGTACATTCCCCCACACACAGTATAATGTCCTCACAGTACATTCCCCACACACAGTATAATGTCCTCACTGTACATTCCCCAACACACAGTATGATGTCCTCACAGTACATTCCCCCACACACAGTATGATGTCCTCACAGTACATTCCCCCCACACACAGTATAATGTCCTCACAGTACATTCCCCCCACACACAGTATGATGTCCTCACAGTACATTCCCCCACACACAGTATGATGTCCTCACAGTACATTCCCCCCACACACAGTATGATGTCCTCACAGTACATTCCCCCCACACACAGTATGATGTCCTCACAGTACATTCCCCCACACACAGTATGATGTCCTCACAGTACATTCCCCACCACACACAGTATGATGTCCCACAGTACATTCCCCCACACACAGTATGATGTCCCCACAGTACATTCCCCCACACACAGTATGATGTCCCACAGTACATTCCCCCCACACACAGTATGATGTCCTCACAGTACATTCCCCCCACACAGTATGATGTCCTCACAGTACATTCCCCCACACACAGTATGATGTCCTCACAGTACATTCCTCCCACACACAGTATGATGTCCTCACAGTACATTCCCCCACACACAGTATGATGTCCTCACAGTACATTCCCCCCACACACAGTATGATGTCCTCACAGTACATTCCCCCCACACACAGTATGATGTGCTCACAGTACATTCCCCCCACACACAGTATGATGTCCTCACAGTACATTCCCCCACACACAGTATGATGTCCTCACAGTACATTCCCCCCACACACAGTATGATGTCCTCACAGTACATTCCCCCACACACAGTATGATGTCCTCACAGTACATTCCCCCACACACACAGTATGATGTCCTCACAGTACATTCCCCCACACACACAGTATGATGTCCTCACAGTACTTCCCACAGTTGTTCAACATCCCACACACAGTATGTCCACATATTCCCCCACAATGATGTCCACATACATTCCCCCACATATGATGTCATCATTCCCCACAATATGATCCCACAGTAATCCCCAATTGAGCACAGATTCCCCCACATAGATGTCCACGTACATCCCACACGTATAGTCAAGTAATTCCCCCCAACATATGATTCTCACGTAATCCCAATATAGTCTCACTCTCCCAACATGATCTCAGAATTCCCACACCGTATGATTCCACGATCAACACGATATGTCTACAGTAATTCCCCAACATTCCTCACAACTCCCACACACAGTTGTGTCTCACAGTACATTCCCCCCACAATTGATGTCCCACAGTACATTCCCCACACAGATATGTCTCACAGTACATTCCCCACACAGTATGATGTCTCACAGTACATTCCCCACACCAGTATGATGTCCCACAGTACTTCCCCACACACTATATGTCCTACAGTACATTCCCACACAGTTATGTCTCACAGTACTCCCACCACAGTATATGTCCACAGTACATTCCCCCACACACAGTATGAGCCACAGTACATTCCCCACACGTTGATGTCCTCCAGTACTTCCCCACACACAGTATGTTCCTCACAGTACATTCCCCAACACAGTATGTGTCCTCAAGTACATTCCCAACACGTATGATGTCCCAAGTACATTCCCCACACAGTTATGTCCACGTAATTCCCACCACAGTATGATGTCCCTCAATTTCCCCACAGTAATTCCCCACATCCCTACCTCACAGTAATTCCCCACAACATTATGTCCCTCACGTACATTCCCCCACAGTATATTCCCCACCAATAGTCCATTCCCCCCCACACACAGTATGATGTCCTCACAGTACATTCCCCCACACCAGTATGATGTCCTACAGTACATTCCCCCCAACAGTATGATGTCCTCACAGTACATTCCCCCCACCACAGTATGTGTCTCACCAGTAATCCCCACACAGTACATTCCCACCACAAGTCATTTCCCACAGTAATTCCCCAACATTCCCCCCCACAATATGTCTCACAGTATTCCCCCCACACACAGTATGATGTCCTCACAGTACATTCCCCCCCACACAGTATGATGTCCTACAGTACATTCCCCCACACAGTAGATGTCCCACAGTACATTCCCCACACAACAGTATGATGTCCTCACAGTACATTCCCCCCACAACAGTTAGATGTCCTCACAGTACATTCCCCCACACACAGTATGATGTCCTCACAGTACATTCCCCACACACAGTATATGTCCTCACAGTACATTCCCCCACACAGTATGATGTCCTCACAGTACATTCCCCCCACACACAGTATGATGTCTCACAGTACATTCCCCCCACACACACAGTATATGTCCTCACAGTACATTCCCCCCACACACAGTATGATTGTCCTACGTACATTCCCCACACAGTATATGTCCTCACAGTACATTCCCCCACACACAGTATGATGCCTCACAGTACATTCCCCCACACACAGTATGATGTCCTCACAGTACATTCCCCCCACACAGTATGATGTCCTCACAGTACATTCCCCCCACACACGTATGATTCCGTCCCCCAAGTATGTCCATCATCCCCCCACACACAGTATGATGTCCTCACAGTACATTCCCCCCACACACAGTATAATGTCCTCACAGTACATTCCCCCACAACAGTATGATGTCCTCACAGTACATTCCCCCACACACAGTATGATGTCCTCACAGTACATTCCCCCACACACAGTATGATGTCCTCACAGTACATTCCCCCCACACACAGTATGATGTCCTCACAGTACATACCCCCCCACACAGTATGATGTCCTCACAGTACATTCCCCCACACACAGTATGATGTCCTCACAGTACATCCCCCCCACACACAGTATGATGTCCTCACAGTACATACCCCCCCACACACAGTATGATGTCCTCACAGTACATACCCCCCCACACAGTATGATGTCCTCACAGTACATTCCCCCCACACACAGTATGATGTCCTCACAGTACATTCCCCCACACACAGTATGATGTCCTCACAGTACATCCCCCCCACACACAGTATGATGTCCTCACAGTACATTCCCCCCACACACAGTATGATGTCCTCACAGTACATACCCCCCCACACACAGTATGATGTCCTCACAGTACATTCCCCCCACACACAGTATGATGTCCTCACAGTACATTCCCCCCACACACAGTATAATGTCCTCACAGTACATTCCCCCCACACACAGTATGATGTCAGTGGGAAACTTACATCAGCAAGAGATCAGATACTTCTTTCACCTAGTGTATCAATGTTTTTAGGACATATCACTAACTTTTGGGATAATGGGGCAGCTCCCTAAATTGGACATAGCCTGTATTGTTGGGAGGAGTCCATGTTATTAGGTCTGTCACATACTTGTTAGTCAGTGAGACTTATTCATGGGTCAGTAATGTCTTGTGTTTCTCTAGAATGCAGCAGAATAAGAGGAAATACAATGGTGTGGATGGAATAATGGACTTCCGGAGCTGCCTGGGAACATATCGAGTGGTGGATGGACTCCCCTTGTAAGTGTCTTCTGATGACCAGAATGGGTGAAGTGACCGGAGGGGTCTTGTGTAACTAGAATCACCCGCCTGTGTCCCTGCACTCCTCTGAATGTCACCTCACATACAGCCACAGGTAAAGGGAGCCCTAAATCTAGGGAAGGGGGAGAGGTGACCCCTGGACAAACTGTCTGCTGGCCCTTGGCTCCCCTGACCACCCCTGATAACGTCTGCACCATTGCGCCGAGCAGGATACCTGCCCTGGGTGACCCTGACCCAGGCCATAGGTGGGGAATAGATGGTATGAGCGCTTAGTCAGCTAAATACTAAACAATACATGGGGGGACACAATAATGATACAACATTAGTAGATGTCAGCTGCCAGCACCAACAGCAGCAGAAAAGACGGCGGCAGCATTAGGTTCACTAGATCCACACATCCGGCTGATCAGACATGAATAATTATTGGGAATGTTCACAGTGGACATGTGTCACACCGCAGACTATTACATTGCATGACAGTGGCGCACAGACGAGCGGTGTCCGGCACATGACACACAGACAGGGGAAACATCAGGGGGACAAATACAGCGGAGGACTCTGCTCTTAGGGAATGGGGGAGGTGACCTCCTGCTCTCACCTGCCGCTGTGCCCTGATCTTTCTACCATCCCTATACGGGTTCTTTCACCCTGTCGCTGAGCAGGATACCTAGTCCCTCCCTGGCCCTGATGGTTTTTTTTAATCAGGTACTACTGACTGGACCCCCGCCCTGGCCTGACGGTGCATTCCCCTCCAGCTGTGGCCCTCTGTCCAACAATCTACAGCCCGGTGCAGAGCCACCAGCATTCACCCGCTCCTCCTTCATGGTCCCGTTTAACACAGTCGGGCCCAGAGACTGAACAGCGGAAACAGATGCCCCATTCACTGCCGGCCTGCACTAAAGACCCCAGCAAGGCACAAAGCAGATCAGGCCGTCGGGCCGCCTCATACCTCCACCAGCCCCAGCCGCCAACCCACCTCCAGCTGGACAAAACCAACAATCCACTCCGTGAGGTAGCGGCGGTAGTGAAGCACGGCGGGAGGCAGTGACCCAGGCTCGTATTCACACCACACAGTTTATTGCCAGTCCAGGAGATTACAGACCTCAGGGTCCAAAAAAAAACCGTCCAAAAAAAACAAAACCACCCGGCTGCACTGTGTGTCCCTGCACACAGCCCCTTTCTCGCGGCTCCCGCTCATTAGCCTCCTTGGCTTCAGCTCAGACCACCCCCTGTGTTGCAGTCCGGTTTAAACCCAAACCTTGGGAGAAACATAACGACCAACATATATCACCCCGGTCACTGCCTCACATACCCCCCTCTGTGGGGATGAACCCCAGCCACTATACAAGGGCCCCTAGACAGGACACCTGCATTGCCCTGCAGCCTCCCGGCCCGGTGATCCACAGTAAAAACTGTAGTTCTGTAGGGAGAGGAACCACCGGGTGACCGTAGCGCTCCGCTCCTTGGTATTCTACATCCGGACCAATGGGGAGTGGGCTGATACCAAGCAAGACTGTCGCCCCAACAGGTGATAGCGCAGGGACTCCAGGCGCTCTATCCACTACACTATAGTTCCTGTCCGGTGGGGTGAGCTTCCTACTCACTGGTGACAGACAATGATAGTTAGATAGCGAATCCAATCCAAGTTACATAGAGAGAGATAGGTTTAGGGACTACTTCCAAGAACAGCCCTTTCCAGGGCTTAAAGGGAATCTGTCACCAGGTTTTTGCCATCCCATCTGAGAGCAGCATAATGTAGAGACAGAGACCCTGATTCCAGTGATGTGTCACTTACTGAGCTGCTTGCTGTCATATTGATAACATTAGATTTTTCTCTGCTGCAGATTTAGTCGTCTGTGACTATGGCAGACTCCCTGGCAGCAGCCCAGCAGACTGCTAATGATAATCTCCAGCTGATCAAAGTAAGTGACACATCGCTGATAGGTGGCCGTCACATGGTTCAATATCGCTAGCGATATTGTTAGAGATCACGTGCACGCGCGATCGCTTACAATATCGCTCACATCGCTGGTGAGCTGTCACACAGACAGACTCACCAGCGATGTGGAGCAGCGATCTCGCTGGTAACTATGGTACACATCGGGTTACTAGGGCCGCGCGTCGCTTAGTAACTCGACGTTTACCATAGATACCATCTCCCAGCATAGGCTCTGCCGCTGGGAGATGGATCATGGTGGTGTCACACAGCACAATGAGGCAGATTGAACAAGCGTTTATCACTTGATATGAGCTCCGGCTCTCATATCTGAGATGTCACGATCAAGCGATTTTACATTGTAAAATCGCTTGATCGCACGTAGCGATTTTACAAACGATATCGCTTAAGCGATCAAAAAGGAGATCACAGGCGATATCGTGCAGGAAATTGATGCATGTGACGTGGCCGCCTAAGGCTGGCTTCAGACTTGCAGATGCCTGCGTACAGATCACACACTCTTGTCCGCACCAGGGACGCGACATCTCGCATCCATGGTGCGGGCGGGAGTGTGTGATTTATGCGCAGGCATCCGCCTGCGCACAGATCACATGTAGAAGTGAATGGGTGCACACGGCGGTCCGCAAGCATCTGCAGACACCGTGCGCACCATTATAAACATAGGGGCCGCAGTCTGCATGCAGATGCTTGCAGATGCATCTGCAAAACGCTGCAGATGCATCTGCAAGTCTGAAGGCAGCCTAAGGCTGGCTTCACATTAGCGTTTGTGTCTGCATGCTGATGGCATGCAGACACAAACGCTGTCAAAAGCAGGGACACTTTGATGTGTCCGCAGCGGATAATGTCCGCCTGCGGACACATCACTAGGGAGCCCGGCAGCCAATCGGCGCTGTCCGGGGGCGGGCCGGGGGCGGAGATCAGCGCCGGAGATCTCCGCCCCCCCCGGCCGCCGGTAAGCTCCGGGACTGTCGGCGGGGAGAACAGCTGATCTGAGAGCTGTTTGAATCTTCCCGCGCCGACACTGAGAGGAGATGTCGGCGCGGGAAGATTCAAACAGCTCTCAGATCAGCTGTTCTCCCCGCCGACATCGCTAGCAGATTACAGGCAGCGGGGAGGAGGAGGACAGCAGAGGGTCAGCTGATCTCCCGGTGGCCGTCGGTGAGCTCCTGTGACATCACCGGCGGCCACCGGGAGATTTTTCAATGGGTCCGCAGCGTTCTCCTGCGGTGTCATGCAGAGGACACTGCGGACCCATTGAAGACAATGCATTTTTTGTACGCTTGGGGACGCTTGCTGATTGTCCAAGGTCCCCAAACGCACAAAAAAACCCAACTGGCCCGGGTGCGGATGCTGGACACCGGAAGCAGCAGATATCGTCCGCATCCGCACCCGAACGCAGCAAACGCAGGCACCATGCGTTCCTATGTTAAACATAGGAACGCAGTGCGCATGCGTTTGACTGCGTATGGGAACGCAGCAATACGCTGCCTTCCCATACGCAAATGTGAAGCCAGCCTAAGGGGGATCTCAGGTCCTATATTTGTTATTCTCAGATTAGGTTGCAAAAACCTGGTGACAGGTTCCCTTTAAAAGCACAGTTACCAGGTAGCTCTGTTCCAGTGCGGTGTTGAAATTTACATGGATCTCAGGATACCGTTAAATGTTGCAATATTACATGCAATGTCACAGGCAATTTGCTGGTTGTAGTGAAATCATGGACGCATTGTTACATTTGTACACAGCCACAAAATAGAACAATGTGTCCATGATTTCACTGCAGCCAGCAAATTGCCAGTGACATTGTATGCAATATTGCGACATTTAACGGTATCCTTATGCTTTGCAAGCGGATTTTACAGCATCTGGCCAAGGAAATCCTTTGTCTAGTAGCAGTGTTTGGAAGGTAGCTGTGGTCCAGTGATCT
This sequence comes from Allobates femoralis, assembly GCA_033576535.1. Taxonomy (NCBI): domain Eukaryota; kingdom Metazoa; phylum Chordata; class Amphibia; order Anura; family Aromobatidae; genus Allobates; species Allobates femoralis. The sequence continues at coordinate 753,345,762 of JARQOC010000002.1, forward strand.
GTTGTAATCTACCACCACACAGCGCAGAAAACACTATAGAATTATACAGTATCTGACCAAACCTACTTACCAGATCCTACTTAGGGTAGTGCCACTGTTTGCCCTCTCCGTTCTGCTAGTTTTACATCCATTGTTTTTTGTGCCAACAGCTACAGAGTTGCCAATTACTTACCCTCCAGAATGAGTGGTAAAAGGTCTGCTGATGGTGGAAAGGGGAATAGGCGTGTTCGAAAGGGAAAAAATCTTTCTGTGCGTGGGTTCAATGCTAAAGTATCCAGTCACTGTATCCAGATCCGGATGTGGTAACCGCAATTGCCTGCCTTCAGACACTGGAATGCGGTAACCGGATGGCTCAGGATGTGTAATCAGGATGTGTAATCCAGAACAATCCAGTTACCGTATGCTTTGTTCATCCCTGCTGCCGCAGGTATGAACAAAGGGTTAAATGTTATCAAAACAAGTGGGCAACATGTCTCTAGGGGGTGCCCACCCTCCCTAGAGACATGCTGTCCACACAGGTCGGCATGTGAGGGGTTAATGTGGGCAATTATAGTATTGTCGGCTATTGTCGGCATTTACTATTTTATGAATGAACCCGGCGGCTCCTCGCTGTGTAGTAGATGCAGTACGTAATGTGTGTACTGTATCTGCCGCTATCCAGGGTCCTGAAAGCTGTAACATTAGGTGTATGGCGGAGCGCTGCCCAGAGAACTAATGTTAAAGCTTTCAGGACCCTGGATAGCGCCATGTACAGTACGCACATTACGTACTGTATCTACTACACAGCAAGGAGCCGCCGGGTTCATTCATAAAATACACAAAGCCGACAATAGCAGGCAATACTATACTGACAAGATTAACCCCTCACATGCCGACCTTAGTGGTGGGGTAAGGAAGATACGTGGATCATAGCTAGAGAGGATAGGTGAGAACTAGGAGTGTAGAGGAGAAGATGAGTGTGTGAAGTCTGGAGGTGGAGGAGAGGTCTGGAGTAGCACAGAAGACCTGGACTACACAATGGGGGCTAATGGAAGAGAAGGATTGTGAGGAAAAAGACTAGAGGCCGGGGCGTAACTACAACAGGTGCAGGGGTTACAATCGCACCCGGGCCCTGGAGCTTTGGGGACCTACAGAAATAGACGATTGCAATAAAAGACTTGCAATAATTGGGGGGCCCCATTGGAGCTTTCACATCGGGGCCCTTGAGCTTGAAGTTACACCATTGACTAGAGGGGACAAATTTGGAAAAACCTTTGGGTCAGAAGGAATGAAGAGCGGTCCGGGACTCGAGGAGACATGGGGTAATGGGATGAAAGAGAAAGGACACAAATCTAGCGGAGGTAAGGCTATACCTAGAAATAAATGGGTTTGGAGAGGGCAGAAGTGTCTGGAAGAGACAGAGGGGTCCATGGAGACAGAGGGGTCTGGAGGAGGCAGAGGGGTCCATGGAGAACACAAGTACCTTCATCCATGCTGAGACGTCTGAGGCATGATCCAGTAGCTGTCGGCTGAATGAACATTCTCCCGTTCTCCTGACCGTCTTGAACGGAGCAGATGTGCAGCTGAAGCGTCTACTGCAGATTCTGGTGCAGCAGCTGCAGGACCGCCACGTACAGGTTCAGCCTGGATCACACTCAACCATAAAATGTCAGTGGGCCATAGATATCAACTGCAGGCTAGTAATTGGGCCCCCAAAAGCAGACACTCTTTGACCTGTTGTTCTACCTTCCTTCACGTTCTATGCTGTGTGAATTTCAGCATACAGCTAAACCTTCTCTAAATCTCAAGTAAACAGACTATTGGTTCTGTAGTCTATTGTTTATTGTAAACAGTGAGTGAATGATGTGATTCAATGTGCGTGGTAAAACTATAAGAAGACAAATAATACAAATCAGAACTGAGCACATCACATAATACAACAGTAGTGATAATACAGTACAGAGATGAAATGAGCACTAAATACATAACTCATATAACAGCTATAACAGTATTCAGTGCAGGAAGCAAAAATCAGCACTGGGTATGAAACAAACAGCCCTGACAGTGTACATTATAGAGGATCATTACACTAACATGGACCCTTGAGAATAAACACATATCTCTACAGACATTATCGTATGTAAAAACGACTGCTATACAATCCTAACAGGCTGTAGTGTAACAAACACACAGACAGGAGTATAACTCTCACCAGATTAACTTGACAAGGATGATGGGAGTCCACAAGAGCGGAGCAGGATGTCCTGCATGGGGTCCTGACTGAAACTGATCTGAAATGGCTTCTCCATCCCCAGAAATAGAGGGGTGACCCACAATTCACTGTGTTCTTAAAGGAGAAGAGATCTAGATATGCAGGTAATACTGCTAAATTGGGCTAAACATATGGAACATCATAACAGGGTAACATGCCACATCTCATAGATTACTACAATTATTTTCTCTTACTGATCCTAAATGGGCAGAGCAGCGGTCATCCAGCAATGTGCCCTAAACTGTGTGACTTCTGGGGCTTTTGTGCCCCTGATGGAGGTTGGGCTTTTCTCTGATGACTGGGATCTCTCTTCCCTCTACACGATGGTACATACTCTGTCTCCTGATGATGTTTCTCTGTGTCCTTCTCTTCTTCATCCTTCAGGAACCCGATGGGAAGAACAGGACTGAGGGGTGTCGGGAGTCTTCGCTGGTTTGGGCCTAACCATTCTCTGCATCCAGTCCTGACGCGGTGAGGACATGTGATGGGGACTTAGGGCCGTATACATCTGGTTCAGGGGTATATAGTGAATAGGGCAGTACGGTGTCCGGGGGCCCTCATCACATGATAACTCATCATTCCTGCTCGTCCTTGTGGTGAGCGCTCGTCCATCTTTAGGTTATGGTAATATAATGAGTCTCCGTTCTACAGGTGGAGTAGAAACAAAGCGGGGGGACCTAATAAGAAGATGTCCCGCAGGATGCTGGAGGTCCTGGTGGTGAAAGTGCTGGGTAATGAGCTGTGGGCACTGCCCGGGGTAAGCCACAGATGATGGGGGTGATAGTTGTCCTCAGGGCTTAGCTGTCTGGATTTGGGGTAACTCTAGGTATTACATCACAGGGGACCCTGGATCCAGGCCAGGAGGTTCCTCTTAAGTTCCAGACCCTCCTGAAGCCGGGATATCTGCACGAGTTTCTGGCCTTGCTCAAGGCTGGGACGGAGGTTGGTATATTGGGGTTCAGGGTGTACGTATGTGCTTGTGAGACAAGTCATGAGATGTGGATCTACCTCAGGTTTTCCACGGGTACCTGGATGATCCACGAAATACGGATAACGCCTGGATCGAGAGCTTGGCCATCAATATTCACTTCGACACGTCAGAAGCTAATGATCAACTCCTTCAGGTAACCCTGAATAATGGGGGTAACGCTGCCCCCCCTCATCACTTCTCCACTCTCTTCTGGAATATTCTTACAGCAGAACATTTGTGTCACGTGTAGTCCGCTCTGCTGTGATTAAATGTGATTATTTCTGTTGGTGCCTTTGGGGTTAATGTCAGTAGCTGTAGCAGTATTACTGACCATGGTCTGGCTGTGGCTCTCCAGTAGTAGGTAGATGCTGCTGGCTGTGTCAGGTGACTCAGTTGTCCCCTCATCCAGCCTTTAAATATTCCCATGACCCATCATCTGCTGATGTTGCTAATAGAGTTCACTCTCTGCAAAGACCGTGTGCTGTGTAGATGCCATGTGCTGTTCTGTTGAAGCATTGATTTGTAGCTTTGTGCAGTTTGCCATCTGTCTAAAGTTGCTGTGCTTATCCCGGTCACTTATAGCCTATGGCTGTCAGGAGCAGGGCAAGGGTGCAACACAGACATCCTCACCTTCAGAGGTACATCTGGGAACAGGGTCAGCTAGAGACCTCCAGTGTATGGGTCAGACTAGTGCCCCTGATTGCCATCCTGCTGATTTATCCCCTTGTCTGTTATTCCACCTCTTGACATTTTCTATGAAGGCTAATTTGACTTTTTAAAAGCTGGGGGGTGGTCACCTGATACAAGGAGCCATAGCTCACCTGAGGGGCTGCAGCCAGACCATGGTCAGTAATACAGCTACTGACATTAACCCCAATGGCACCAACTGAAATAATCACATTTAATCACTGCAGAGCGGACTACACGTGACAATTTATTATCAGTAGTTTGTAGTTGTCCACAAAGCTGGGGCCCCTGTGAAGGACCAGTATAGGGCCCCATTAATCACTCATCTCCCAGTGTATGGCCCCCTGTATCTCTCAGCGATCCGTAACTGCTTTACATGGAGTTTGATTGTGGTAAGCTGCCCTTAGGGTTACAGTGGCCCCTTAAGTACTTGGCCCCTGTGGCTCTACCTGTAAGATGTTGGCCCCTGCTGCAGAGAACGGCTCATGCTGGAGGGGATTTGAGGCTTTGAAATTGCACCTATGTAGGGAAAGGCCTGTTAAGGCTCCTTTTTGGGTTAAAAGGGTGGTCCATTACTTTTACTGAATTAATAGACCCATGTGGAGCAAGCGTAAAAAAAATGATACTGCAGTGGCCCCACTCCTCTATACTGCTGCCTGTCTCACTCAGTCTGCTGCAAAGTTAAAGCTAGGTAAGTAGCTGAATGACTAATGAATGCCTGGCAAGGCTATGTACAAAGCTGTTCAAGTGTGAATAAGCCATAAGAGGCACAGCAGAAAACTGCTTAAAGATACATGGAAAAAAATGAGAACTTGGCAAATGCGTTGGCCATCGCATGTGAGCCCGGTAACCAACGTCAAGGTGTCCCATCCTGCCAGGTCCTAACTTTGTGTAGTCTTGCCACGCATTCATTAGCCATTCAGCTACTTCACGTATATTGTTTGTGTGCAGCAGATTTATTTTTCATTATTGATGTTTTTTCTTGCTGGCATCATTCACACAGGAGGTGTCGCCGGTCGTCATTTGCCATTAATGTGAATACGTTTTCTGACCATGCACCCTCCCCCGCCCTGTAGACATGTTAAAACTCCACATCTTATTGTAACCAAGGTCCTAGACACACCCCTAGCAGCAGGTTTTTAATTGAATTTTGTGGCACATATACCCATACACTCAATAGACGCTGCAGAGGGAGGCACAAAGTTTGGACCTGGCAGGATGGGACACCTTGACGTTGGTTACCGGGCTCACATGCGATGGCCAACGCATTTGCCAAGTTCTCATTTTTTTCCATGTATCCTTAAGCAGTTTTCTGCTGTGCCTCTTATGGCTTATTCACACTTGAACAGCTGTGCACATAGCCTTGCCAGGCATTCATTAGCCATTCAGCTACTTCACATAGTTTAGTGTTAGTGTGCAGCAGATTTTTTCAAAAAATGATGCTGCCACCACCGACCTCTTCCAGGTGGATCGGTCACCTGTTTGGTAACGTGAATTTTGTAGGAGGTATTTGTCAGCTCGCTCATAGGGCAAGAAGAACAAAACTAGCGAGCTGAAAAGTACGTTTCCTGACTGATTTTGCTGGGATTGCTTGCCAGTCATAGTAATGCTAATAATGGTATTAGTGTGATTGGCAGGCCCAGTGTAACCAAAGAGAAAAAGATGATCAAATTGAATAGTGATGAGGTCTGGGGGGGTTGTAAAAAGGCAGAGATGGCTGAGAACATGCTCAAACTGCATGGGAACTGAATACAGACATGATGCACACTGTCTGCATACTGTTCTGCCATACAACTAAGGCTGGAAACACACTGGAGTTAGAATCGCGCGAGTGTAATGCGTGAAAGAGATCGCATTGCACTCAGACCTGTATCTTTAAATGATACAGGTGACATCAATGTGATTTTCTCACAGTACACTCGCATTGCATGCTGCAATTACACGCGATTTCCACAATCGAGTGCCCATTATCAGTATATGGGTGTTAGTCAAACTCCCCCCATACACCGCACTGTGCGATGCTTGCACTCGTGTTTTTATTTCCCGCTGTGCTGTACAGTAACCAATCACCTTGTACCATTGTGAGAGCAGCGGTTCAAGATGTTTAGTTCAAACACTGATGAATAGTTACATGTTAAGAATCCCGGGCATGTCTGCACAGCATGTGTCTACAGGGTGTCGTCACTCTCTGGACACATCACACCATGTGTCTACAGGGTGTCGTCACTCTCTGGACACATCACACCATGTGTCTGCAGGGTGTCGTCACTCTCTGGACACATCACACCACGTGTCTGCAGGGTGTCGTCACTCTCTGGACACATCACACCATGTGTCTACAGGGTGTCGTCACTCTCTGGACACATCACACCATGTGTCTGCAGGGTGTCGTCACTCTCTGGACACATCACACCACGTGTCTGCAGGGTGTCGTCACTCTCTGGACACATCACACCATGTGTCTGCAGGGTGTCGTCACTCTCTGGAGACATCACAGCATGTGTCTACAGGGTGTCGTCACTCTCTGGACACATCACACCATGTGTCTGCAGGGTGTCGTCACTCTCTGGAGACATCACACCATGTGTCTACAGGGTGTCGTCACTCTCTGGACACATCACACCATGTGTCTGCAGGGTGTCGTCACTCTCTGGAGACATCACAGCATGTGTCTACAGGGTGTCGTCACTCTCTGGACACATCACACCATGTGTCTACAGGGTGTCGTCACTCTCTGGAGACATCACAGCATGTGTCTACAGGGTGTCGTCACTCTCTGGACACATCACACCATGTGTCTGCAGGGTGTCGTCACTCTCTGGACACATCACAGCATGTGTCTGCAGGGTGTCGTCACTATCTGGACACATCACACCACGTGTCTGCAGGGTGTCGTCACTCTCTGGACACATCACACCACGTGTCTGCAGGGTGTCGTCACTCTCTGGACACATCACACCACGTGTCTGCAGGGTGTCGTCACTCTCTGGACACATCACACCACGTGTCTGCAGGGTGTCGTCACTCTCTGGACACATCACACCATGTGTCTGCAGGGTGTCGTCACTCTCTGGAGACATCACAGCATGTGTCTGCAGGGTGTCGTTACTCTCTGGACACATCACACCATGTGTCTACAGGGTGTCGTCACTCTCTGGAGACATCACAGCATGTGTCTACAGGGTGTCGTCACTCTCTGGACACATCACACCATGTGTCTACAGGGTGTCGTCACTCTCTGGACACATCACACCATGTGTCTACAGGGTGTCGTCACTCTCTGGACACATCACACCATGTGTCTACAGGGTGTCGTCACTCTCTGGACACATCACACCATGTGTCTACAGGGTGTCGTCACTCTCTGGACACATCACACCACGTGTCTACAGGGTGTCGTCACTCTCTGGACACATCACACCACGTGTCTGCAGGGTGTCGTCACTCTCTGGACACATCACACCATGTGTCTGCAGGGTGTCGTCACTCTCTGGACACATCACACCACGTGTCTGCAGGGTGTCGTCACTCTCTGGACACATCACACCATGTGTCTACAGGGTGTCGTCACTCTCTGGACACATCACACCACGTGTCTGCAGGGTGTCGTCACTCTCTGGACACATCACACCACGTGTCTGCAGGGTGTCGTCACTCTCTGGACACATCACACCACGTGTCTGCAGGGTGTCGTCACTCTCTGGACACATCACACACCACGTGTCTGCAGGGTGTCGTCACTCTCTGGACACATCACACCACGTGTCTGCAGGGTGTCGTCACTCTCTGGACACATCACACCATGTGTCTGCAGGGTGTCGTCACTCTCTGGACACATCACACCACGTGTCTGCAGGGTGTCGTCACTCTCTGGACACATCACACCACGTGTCTGCAGGGTGTCGTCACTCTCTGGACACATCACACCACGTGTCTGCAGGGTGTCGTCACTCTCTGGACACATCACAACACGTGTCTACAGGGTGTCGTCACTCTCTGGACACATCACACCATGTGTCTACAGGGTGTCGTCACTCTCTGGACACATCACACCATGTGTCTACAGGGTGTCGTCACTCTCTGGACACATCACACCATGTGTCTACAGGGTGTCGTCACTCTCTGGACACATCACACCATGTGTCTACAGGGTGTCGTCACTCTCTGGACACATCACACCATGTGTCTGCAGGGTGTCGTCACTCTCTGGACACATCACACCATGCGTCTGCAGGGTGTCGTCACTCTCTGGACACATCACACCATGCGTCTACAGGGTGTCGTCACTCTCTGGACACATCACACCATGCGTCTGCAGGGTGTCGTCACTCTCTGGACACATCACACCATGTGTCTGCAGGGTGTCGTCACTCTCTGGACACATCACACCATGTGTCTGCAGGGTGTCGTCACTCTCTGGACACATCACACCATGTGTCTACAGGGGTTAATACCTATTTAAATAGCCGCTAATTGTTGGGTTTAAAATGTAACTGTTAAAGCCAACGGGGGGTTAGTACGCAAATGGCGTAAAGTACAGACCCGGAATCTCCCTGTAAGCTCATTCATTACAGTATCAGCCGTTATGTTAAATGTACAGTTGTGGCCAAAAGTATTGACACCCCTGCAATTCTGTCAGATAATCCTCAGTGTCTTCCTGATAATGATTGCAATCACAAATTCTTTGGTATTATTATCTTCATTTAATTTGTCTTCAATGAAAAAACACAAAAAGAGAATTGTCCTAAAGCCAAATTGGATCTAATTCCACCAAACATAAAAAAATGGGCCGGACAAAAGTATTGACACCCTCAGCCTAATACTTGGTTGCACAACCTTTAGCCAAAATAACTGTGATCAGGCGCTTCCGGTAACCATCAATGAGTTTCTTACAATGCTCTGCTGGAATTTTACACCATTCTTCTTTGGCAAACTGCTCCAGGTCCCTGATATGTGAAGGCGCCTTCTCCAAACTGCCATTGTTAGATCTCTCCACAGGTGATCTATGGGATTCAGGTCTGGACTCATTGCTGCCACCTTAGAAGTCTCCAGTGCTTTCTCTCACACCATTTTCTAGGGCTTTTTGAAGTGTGTTTTGGGTCATTGTCCTGCTGGAAGACCCCTGACCTCTGAGGGAGACCCAGCTTTCTCACACTGGGCCCTACATTATGCTGCACAATGTGTTGGTAGTCTTCAGACTTCATAATGCCATGCACACGGTCAAGCAGTCCAGTGCCAGAGGCAGCAAAGCCACCCCAAAACATCAGGGAGCCTCCGCCATGTCTGACTGTAGGGAGCGTGTTCTTTTCTTTGAATGCCTCTTTTTTCTCCTGTAAACTCTATGTTGATGCCTTTGCCCATAAAGCTCTACTTTTGTCTCATCTGACCAGAGAACATTCTTCCATTTCTCCGGTAAGTTTTGGCAAACTCCAGCCTGGCTTTTTTATGTCTCGGGTAAGAAGTGGGGTCTTCCTGGGTCTCCTACATACAGTCCCTTTTCATTCAGACAGTGACGGATAGTACGGGGTGACACTGTTGTACCCTCGGACTGCAGGGCAGCTTGAACTTGTTTGGATGTTAGTCGAGGTTCTTTATCCACCATCCGCACAATCTTGCGCTGAAATCTCTTTGTCAATTTCTCTTTTCCGTCCACATCTAGGGAGGTTAGCCACAGTGCCATGGGCTTTACACTTCTTGATGACACTGCGCACGGTAGACACAGGAACATTCAGGTCTTTGGAGATGGACTTGTAGCCTTGAGATTGCTCATGCTTCCTCACAATTTGGTTTCTCCAGTCCTCAGACAGTTCTTTGGTCTTCTTTCTTTTCTCCATGCTCAATGTGGTACACACAAGGACACAGGACAGAGGTTGAGTCAACTTTAATCCATGTCAACTGGCTGCAAGTGTGATTTAGTTATTGCCAACACCTGTTAGGTGCCACAGGTAAGTTACAGGTGCTGTTAATTACACTAATTACAGAAGCATCACATGATTTTCTAACAGTGCCAATACTTTTGTCCACCCCCTTTTTTATGTTTGGGGGAATTAGATACAATTTGGCTTTAGGACAATTCTCTTTTTGTTTTTTATTGAAGACAAATTAAATGAAGATAATAATAGCAAAGAATTTGTGATTGCAATCATTACAGGAAGAAACTGAGGATTATCTGACAGAATTGCAGGGTGTCAATACTTTTGGCCACAACTGTAAGTGCAGAGATGTTCCCTGGATGAGTTGTTTGGTTTTTGTATTGTAGAACTTGAAAGAATCTGATTTTGAGGTGTCGCTTCGCTGGCAACTCCTGGACCACAAGATTCCCATCTATGCCAATGAGAAGGAGATCCTCCAGAGGACGGCCGAGCATCACGAAGCAAACTACTGAGCAGGATCAAGACACGAGTCCGGACACGAGCCCCGGAGACGAGACTCAGAGACAAGCCCCAGACACGAGCCCAAGACACGAGTCCGGACACGAGCCACGGACACGAGCCTCAGAGACAAGCCCCAGACACGACCCCAAGACACGAGTCCGGACACGAGCCCCGAGACGAGACTCAGAGACAAGCCCCAGACACGAGCCCAAGACACGAGTCCGGACACGAGCCACGGACACGAGCCTCAGAGACAAGCCCCAGACACGACCCCAAGACACGAGTCCGGACACAAGCCCCGGAGACGAGCCTCAGAGACGAGTCCAAGACACAACCCCAAGACACGACCCCAAGACACGAGCCTGGACACAAGCCCAAGATATGTGGCGCCAAAGAAGCAGCCAAACTGCTTAAACGCATGAGCTCAATAAAGTACTCGAAGCTATGCAGGACTTGCTATGTCCATCAGAACCAACGTCCACGTGGAGCAGTGAACAGGTGCTGACCTGCAGGTGACAGTGATGGACAGAGACAGAATCACTGACGGTGAAACCTCAACTCTCAACAACTTCACAAATCTTCCCAGTATTATAAAGTGTCCGTGTGTGACGTCACCAGGAGAACAATCAACTCCGGGACCACAATATGCAACCAATCAGCAATATACATTCATGGTGGCAGAAGGACCCTCGTACCCCCGCAGGTGCTAGGGCATGGCTTCAAGTGCTACCCCTGCACCCCTAGTGCTACCCTCTGAATGCTGCATCTCCACCCCTAGAGCTACACCTCTGAATGCTACCTTTGTATCCCTAGAGCTACACTCCTGAATACTACCTCTGTATCCCTAGAGCTACACCTCTGAATGCTACCTCTGTATCCCTAGAGCTACACCTCTGAATGCTACCTCTGTATCCCTAGAGCTACACCTCTGAATACTACCTCTGTATCCCTAGAGCTACACCTCTGAATGCTGCATCTCCACCCCTAGAGCTACACCTCTGAATGCTACCTCTGTATCCCTAGAGCTACACCTCTGAATGCTACCTCTACATCCCTAGAGCTACACCTCTGAATGTTACCTCTGCACCGCTAGAGCTACACCCCTGAATACTACCTCTGTATCCCTTGAGCTACACCTCTGAATGTTACCTCTGCATCTCTAGAGCTACACCTCTGAATGCTACATCTGCACCCCTAGAGCTACACCCCTGAATACTACCTCTGTATCCCTAGAGCTACACCTCTGAATGCTACCTCTGCACCCCTAGAGCTACACCCCTGAATACTACCTCTGTATCCCTAGAGCTACACCTCTGAATGCTACCTCTGTATCCCTAGAGCTACACCTCTGAATACTACCTCTGTATCCCTAGAGCTACACCTCTGAATGCTATATCTGCACTCCTAGAGCTACACCTCTGAATGTTACCCCTACACCCCTAGAGCTACACCTCTGAATACTACCTCTGTATCCCTAGAGCTACACATCTGAATGCTATATCTGCACTCCTAGAGCTACACCTCTGAATGTTACCCCTACACCCCTAGAGCTACACCTCTGAATGCTGCATCTCCACCCCTAGAGCTACACCTCTGAATACTACCTCTGTATCCCTAGAGCTACACCTCTGAATGCTACCTCTGCACCCCTAGAGCTACACCTCTGAATGCTACCTCTGTATCCCTAGAGCTACACCTCTGAATGCTACCTCTGTATCCCTAGAGCTACGCCTCTGAATACTACCTCTGTATCCCTAGAGCTACACCTCTGAATGCTACCTCTGCACCCCTAGAGCTACACCTCTGAATGCTACCTCTGCACCCCTAGAGCTACACCTCTGAATACTACCTCTGTATCCCTAGAGCTACACCTCTGAATGCTACCTCTACATCCCTAGAGCTACACCTCTGAATGTTACCTCTGCACCCCTAGAGCTACACCTCTGAATGTTACCTCTGCACCCCTAGAGCTACACCCCTGAATACTACCTCTGTATCCCTAGAGCTACACCTCTGAATGCTACCTCTACATCCCTAGAGCTACACCTCTGAATGTTACCTCTGCACCGCTAGAGCTACACCCCTGAATACTACCTCTGTATCCCTTGAGCTACACCTCTGAATGTACCTCTGCATCTCTAGAGCTACACCTCTGAATGCTACATCTGCACCCCTAGAGCTACACCCCTGAATACTACCTCTGTATCCCTAGAGCTACACCTCTGAATGCTACCTCTGTATCCCTAGAGCTACGCCTCTGAATACTACCTCTGTATCCCTAGAGCTACACCTCTGAATGCTACCTCTGTATCCCTAGAGCTACACCTCTGAATACTACCTCTGTATCCCTAGAGCTACACCTCTGAATGCTATATCTGCACTCCTAGAGCTACACCTCTGAATGTTACCCCTACACCCCTAGAGCTACACCTCTGAATGCTGCATCTCCACCCCTAGAGCTACACCTCTGAATGCTACCTCTGTACCCCTAGAGCTACACCTCTGAATGCTGCATCTCCACCCTAGAGCTACACCCCTGAATACTACCTCTGTATCCCTAGAGCTACACCTCTGAAAGCTACCTCTGCGCCCCTAGAGCTACACCTCTGAATACTACCTCTGTATCCCTAGAGCTACACCTCTGAATGCTACCTCTGCACCCCTAGAGCTACACCTCTGAATACTACCTCTGTATCCCTAGAGCTACACCTCTGAATGCTACCTCTGCACCCCTAGAGCTACACCTCTGAATGCTACCTCTGCACCCCTAGAGCTACACCTCTGAATACTACCTCTGTATCCCTAGAGCTACACCTCTGAATGCTACCTCTGCACCCCTAGAGCTACACCTCTGAATACTACCTCTGTATCCCTAGAGCTACACCTCTGAATACTACCTCTGCACCCCTAGAGCTACACCTCTGAATGCTACCTCTGTATCCCTAGAGCTACACCTCTGAATGCTACCTCTGTATCCCTAGAGCTACGCCTCTGAATACTACCTCTGTATCCCTAGAGCTACACCTCTGAATGCTACCTCTGCACCCCTAGAGCTACACCTCTGAATGCTACCTCTGCACCCCTAGAGCTACACCTCTGAATACTACCTCTGTATCCCTAGAGCTACACCTCTGAATGCTACCTCTGTATCCCTAGAGCTACGCCTCTGAATACTACCTCTGTATCCCTAGAGCTACACCTCTGAATGCTATATCTGCACCCCTAGAGCTACACCTCTGAATGTTACCCCTACACCCCTAGAGCTACACCTCTGAATACTACCTCTGCACCTCTAGAGCTACACCCCTGAATACTACCTCTGTATCCCTAGAGCTACACCTCTGAAAGCTACCTCTGCGCCCCTAGAGCTACACCTCTGAATACTACCTCTGTATCCCTAGAGCTACACCTCTGAATGCTACCTCTGCACCCCTAGAGCTACACCTCTGAATACTACCTCTGTATCCCTAGAGCTACACCTCTGAATGCTACCTCTGCACCCCTAGAGCTACACCTCTGAATGCTACCTCTGCACCCCTAGAGCTACACCTCTGAATACTACCTCTGTATCCCTAGAGCTACACCTCTGAATGCTACCTCTGCACCCCTAGAGCTACACCTCTGAATACTACCTCTGTATCCCTAGAGCTACACCTCTGAATACTACCTCTGTATCCCTAGAGCTACACCTCTGAATACTACCTCTGCACCCCTAGAGCTACACCTCTGAATGCTACATCTCCACCCCTAGAGCTACACCTCTGAATGCTACCTCTGCACCCCTAGAGCTACACCTCTGAATGCTAACTCTGTATCCCTAGAGCTACACCTCTGAATGCTACCTCTGCACCCCTAGAGCTACACCTCTGAATACTACCTCTGCACCCCTAGAGCTACACCTCTGAATGCTACCTCTGCATCCCTAGAGCTACAACTCTGAATACTACCTCTGTATCCCTAGAGCTACACCTCTGAATGTTACCTCTGCACCCCTAGAGCTACACCTCTGAATGTTACCTCTGCACCCCTAGAGCTACACCCCTGAATACTACCTCTGTATTCCTAGAGCTACACCTCTGAAAGCTACCTCTGCGCCCCTAGAGCTACACCTCTGAATACTACCTCTGTATCCCTAGAGCTACACCTCTGAATGCTACCTCTGCACCCCTAGAGCTACACCTCTGAATACTACCTCTGTATCCCTAGAGCTACACCTCTGAATGCTACATCTGCACCCCTAGAGCTACACCTCTGAATAATTCCTCTACACCCCTAGAGCTACACCTCTGAATAATTCCTCTACACCCCTAGAGCTACACCCCTTAATGTTACCTCTGTATCCCTAGAGCTACACCTCTGAATACTACCTCTGCACCCATAGAGCTACACACCCTGAATGCTACCTCTACACCCCTAAAGCTACACCCCTGAATACTACCTCTACACCCCTAGAGCTACACCCCTTAATGTTACCTCTGTATCCCTAGAGCTACACCCCTGAATGCTACCTCTGCACCCCTTAAAGCTACGGCTCAGTGTCAAGTGATAGAAGACGTCACCGTCCACCGGTAACGGATCATCCTGCAGGACTCCATGCTGCGGCCCATTCTTTCTGGTAGCGGCGACCCTGGACATGGGCCTCTGGTGGCTCACTTGTGGGCAGGACATGGCTGACTAACCTCTGCATGGGTTTCTCTTAGAATTACCAAATAAATGTGTCATAACTTGTGTCAGTGGTGATTGTGGGCTGCCGGTGTGGTGTTATATACTGTATGTGGTCACATGTGCCTGTATACTCTGAAGCTGTGGTTCAATGGACAGATGTGTAATAGCCATAGGTGACGGGATACGCAAGGACTGCGCGGAACACAGAGTGTTAAACAAATGCACTTTTAATACAAATGGGGTAAAAAGGCGGGAAAGGAGGGGGAGGAAGGTGTGCAATAGTAATTACAATATATATATATACATATTGTGACTAGTTTGCCGGGAATGCAAGGTCTCTGAATGTCTTTAAATAACGAAATACAAAGTCCTTATCGAGCCAAGCGCAGAGTCCTTGTTTTCTTTCTATTAATTGTATATCGAACTGCAGAGTCTTTTCCTATCTGTCCCTAACTCAAAGAGTGCGCACACTTTACTGAGGGTTTACTGCGAGGTACCTCGTTACCGTTGGGGCCCGTAATTCGCTGGCAGGAGCCTCTCGAGTTCAGTCCTTGTTCTGGATCTGTGTCTTGCTTGTGCCGTCTGGCGCCTCACTCCACATCCAGTCTCTTTAGGTCTGTGCCTTGCTCGTGCCGTCTGGCTCCTCACTCCACATCCAGTCTCTTTAGGTCTGTGCCTTGCTCGTGCCGTCTGGCTCCTCACTCCACATCCAGTCTCTTTAGGTCTGTGCCTTGCTCGTGCCGTCTGGCTCCTCACTCCACATCCAGTCTCTTTAGGTCTGTGCCTTGCTCGTGCCGTCTGGCTCCTCACTCCACATCCAGTCTCTTTAGGTCTGTGCCTTGCTCGTGCCGTCTGGCTCCTCACTCCACATCCAGTCTCTTTAGGTCTGCGTCTTGGGAAGACGCCGAGTACCACTTTCAGGTACTTAGACCAAATCCAGCGGGGCGGGCTGCGGCCTCTTTCTAGCAGCACACCCGAACACCACCACCTCTCTCACACACGTGCAAGTTGTCTCCCCTGTCCTTCCGGAGACCCCACTCATCCATCTCCTGGACTGTTCCATGTCACTCTCAGCAGCAGGGGGTTTGTGTCTGCTATCCTTTCCTTTGGCAGCAGGTGGCAGTATAACACAAGGAAGAGTCCACAAAACAGTCCTTTAACCATATTTATATAAATGTTAACAGGTCTTACATTTCCCCCCTCTATAACATCGGCTGTCCCGGCCGATACTCTCTTGGGGCCCTCTGCACAGGAACACACGATGGCAACCTCTGTCGTGCTCTACAGCCCGCTGCCTGGGAGCCAATGTCTTACAACCAACTCCAGTGACAGAATACACAAATTCATCTGCCAAGTACCGATCAGGGGGAATACCAGCATTAGACCGTTCAGTCCTACGTGGAGCTAAGGTTAATTCACCAGACGCTGGTGCAGTAGCGGGGAGTACAATATCCTCGTCATCATCTCTGGAGATTGGTGGCTCATGCTCTGCAGGGGTGGCACCTGCGCCTTGAACGGATGGGGGGTTGCACCTTCCCCAGTCTGTTGGGTTGAACGGGGCCCGCCACCATTCTTCATCGTCAGAGCCCTCCTCGAGACTAACAGGAACGGGCACAGGCACCTCCCCTGGCTCCTCCCCTGGCTCCTCTCCCACCTCCTCCCCTGGATCCTCTCCTGATTCCTCTCCCGCCTCCTCTCCTGGTTCCTCTCCTGGTTCCTCCACTGGCTCCTCCCTTGGTTCCTCTCCTGGTTCCTCTCCTGGCTCCTCTCCTGGTTCCTCTCCTGGCTCCTCTCCTGGTTCCTCTCCTGGTTCCTCTCCTGGCTCCTCCCCTGGTTCCTCTCCTGGTTCCTCTCCTGGCTCCTCTCCTGGTTCCTCTCCTGGCTCCTCTCCTGGTTCCTCTCCTGGCTCCTCTCCTTGTTCCTCTCCTGGTTCCTCTCCTGGCTCCTCTCCTTGTTCCTCTCCCGCCTCCTCTCCCGCCTCCTCTCCTGGCTCCTCCCCTGGCTCCTCTCCCGTATCCTCCCCTGGTTTTTCTCCTGGCTCCTCCCCTGGCTCTTCTCCCCCCTCCTCTCCTGGTTCCGTTCCTGGCTCCTCCCCTGGCTCCTCTCCTGGCTTCTCTCCCGGCTCCTCCTCTGGCTCCTCTCCTGCCTCCTCCCCTGGTTCCTCTACTGGCTCCTCCCCTGGCTCCTCTCCCGCCTCCTCCCCTGGTTCCTCTCCTGGCTCCTCCCCTGGCTCCTCTCCTGGGTCCTCCCCTAGCTCCTCCCCTGGCTCCTCTCCCGCCTCCTCCCCTGGCTCCTCTGCTGGCTCCTCCCCTGGCTCCTCTCCTGGCTCCTCCCCTGGCTCCTTTCCGCCTCCTCTCCTGGTTCCTCTCCTGGCTTCTCTCCCGGCTCCTCCTCTGGCTCCTCTCCCGTCTCCTCCCCTGGTTGCTCTCCCGACTCCTCCCCTGGTTCCTCTCCCGCCTCCTCCCCTTGTTCCTCCCCTGGCTCCTCCCCTGGCTCCTATCCCGCTTCCTCCCCTGGCTCCTCCCCTGGCTCCTCCCCTGGTTTCTCTCCTGGTTCCTCCCCTGGCTTCTCTCCTGGCTCCTCCCCTGGCTCCTCTCCCGCCTCCTCTCCTGGCTCCTCCCCTGGTTCCTCTCCTGGCTCCTCCCCTGGCTCCTCTCCCGCCTCCTCTCTTGGCTCCTCTCCTGCCTCCTCTCTTGGCTCCTCTCCTGGCTACTCCCCTGGTTTCTCTCCTGCCTCCTCTCCTGCCTCCTCTCCTGGCTCCTCCTCTGGTTCCTCTCCTGGCTCATCTCCTGGCTCCTCCCCTGGCTCCTCTCCTGCCTCCTCTCCTGGTTCCTCTCCTGGCTCCTCCCCTGGCTCCTCTCCTGGCTCCTCTCCCGCCTCCTCTCCTGGCTCCTCCCCTGGTTCCTCTCCTGGCTCCTCCTCTGGCTCCTCTCCCACCTCCTCCCCTGGTTCCTCTCCTGCCTCCTCCCATGGTTCCTTTCCTGGCTCCTCCCCTGGCTCCTCTCCCGCCTTCTCCCCTGGTTCCTCTGCTGGTTCCTCCCCTGGCTCCTCTCCTGGCTCCTCCCCTGGCTCCTCTCCCAGCTCCTCCCCTGGCTCCTGACTCACCGTGGACCGGGACTCCGGTTTAAACAGGCGATGCTTCCTTCCTCCTTGTCACGGTGGACCGTGCCTGCCGGTAGTGGGGCCCGGTGTAGTGCAGATCAAAAGTGAAGACGTCTTGGTGGAACAGATTAAAGGGGTTTTAATTTATTCGTGACGCCACCTATGAGTAGTTCGGTAAGTACTACCGACGCTGCGGAACCTCCGGGGATGGACAGCAGCAAGATGTTACGCTCCCCACAGGCTGAGCGGTGATCCCCAGAGGTTGGAGCTGCTCAAGATGTTGTGCGGCAGCTGCGGTTACCTGTTAGTGCGGACGGACAGTTCATAAGGAAGCACGGACACAGAAAGTCTCTGCAACGGGTCTTTACTGTAACCAGCAGGCAGTACATGGTATACAGATTACAGGTAGTGGACCGGGTGGACTCAGCAGTGATGGTGTCCCTTAGAGATCCGCAGTGTTCCTCCTTTCTACCTACTTAGTTTGCCAGTGTCGCCCAGGAATACCAGGTCGGGTACGGGGAGGCTGCTTCAATGCCCTATCCATGATATACGTCCTGGATGTTCTGGGGAGCCTTGGATCCCTCGGTGGGTACACCGCTGGTTAGACGACTGGATATTGGCTGTTGGTGGGGTGCTCCTGTGAAGCTGCTCCTCCACTCTTCTGGTTCGTGTAGCAGAGGTGAACTGCTGCCAGCTTCGGTACCAGTGAACCGGCTGTGAGTTGTGGCACGGGAGTCTTTTGGGAACCCGTGTAGATATGCCCAATCCCGGTGGTTAAGGCCTCAGGTGCTGACACCCGACCGGTGACGGCCCAGGGGCCCGCACGGGGTGCGGAGCCCCCGCTCCTCTCCAAGTTTCTAGTCCTAGACCCTTCTTCTCCGAGTTCTAGACTATCTTTTTCTGTACTTTACTACCCTAACACTCCACCCCCCAGGACCTATGATTGGCCCTCTGTTCTAGGTGTTGCATGTAGGGTTTGATCTCTATTTTTAGCCGGATCATTGCTGAGTCAGAGGATATTGCGGCTGCATTTATGGCTGCAATACCCTCTTGTGACGCACTCGTTGCGGGCGCCACCACTCCTCCCCGGGTTCCTCTCCTGCCTCCTCTCCTGGTTCCTCTCCTGGTTCCTCTCCTGCCTCCTCTCCTGGTTCCTCTCCTGGCTCCTCTCCCGTCTCCTCCCCTGGTTCCTCTCCCGACTCCTCCCCTGGCTCCTCTCCCGCCTCCTCCCCTTGTTCCTCTCCTGGCTCCTCCCCTGGTTTTCTCTCCTGGTTCCTCCCCTGGCTGCTCTCCTGGCTCCTCCCCTGGCTCCTCCCCCGCCTCCTCTCCTGTTCCTCTCCTGGCTCCTCCCCTGGTTCCTCTCCGGGTTCCTCTCGTGGATCCTCCCATAGCTCCTCCCCCGCTCCTCTCCTGGCTCCTCCCCTGGCTCCTCCCCTGGTTCCTCTCCCTGGCTCCTCCCCTGGTTCCTCTCCTGGCTCCTCCCCTGGCTCCTCTCCTGCTCCCCCTGGTTCCTCTCCTGGCTCCTCCCCTGGCTCCTCTCCTGGCTCCTCTCCGGATCCTCCTCTGGCTCCTCTCCTGCCTCCTCCTGGTTCCTTTGGCTCTCTCCATTTCCCTGCGGTTCCTTCTGCTGGCCCTCCCTGGTTCTCTCCGACTCCCTCTGCTCCTGCTCTTACCTGTCTCACGGCTCCTGGCTCATACCATGGTTCCTCCCGGTTGGCTCGCTCCTGGTCCTCTCCCTTGATCCCGGGTCCTCCTTCTCCTCCTTGTTCCTCTCTGTTCTCCCAGCTATCCCTCCGGTTCTACGGGCTCCTCTCTCCCTGGTCCTCTCCCTGGTTCGTCCCCTGGTCTCCTCCTGGCTCCTGGATCCTCTCCTGGTCCTCCTGGTTGCCTCTTGCTGTGTGGTGTCCCTGGACTCTCCTCCCTCTCTCCTGGTTCCTGGCTGACTCTCTCCTTCGGCTCCTCCGCTGCCCCTGTTCTGGCCTCTTCCCTGTTCCTCTCCCTGTTAGGCTCATCCCCCTCGGTACCCCGGCTCCCCGGCGGCCCCGTCCTCTCCATTCTTCCTGACCTTCTTCTCCTCTCCCTGGCCTCTCCCTAGCCTTCTTTTTCCTTCCTGGCTCCCTCACTCCCCTCCCCTGCCTATATGCCCTCCTGTCTCTTCCTGGTTCCCCCTGTCTCCTTTTTCCTCTCTGGTTCCTCGCCTGGCTTCCTCTCCTGCTCCTCCTGGCCTCTCCTGCCTCCCCTGCTCCTCCCCTGGTCTCCGCTCCTCCTGCCTCCTCCCTGGTCCTCTCCTGGTTCCTCCTCCTGGCCTCCTCTCCTGGTTCCTCCCTGGCTTCCTCCCGTCTCCTCCCCTGGTCTCCTCTCTCTCCCTGGCTCCTCTCCCGCCTCCTCCCCTGTTCCTCTCCTGGCTCCTCCCCTGTTCCTCTCCTGCCTTCCTCCCCTGGTTCCTCCCCTGGCTCCTCCCCTGGTCTCCTCCTCTCCTGGTTCCTCCCTGGTTCCTCTCCTGGCTCCTCCCCTGGTCCTCTCCGCTCCTCCCTGGTTCCCTCCCTGTCCTCCCCCCTCCTCCTGGCTCCTCCCCTGGCTCCTCCCCTGGTTCCTCTCCTGGCCCTCCTCCCTTGGTCCTCTCCTGGCTCCTCCCCTGGCTCCTCTCCTGCTCCTGCCTCCTCTCCTGGTTCCTCTCCTGCCTCCTCCCTGGCTCCTCCCTGGCTCCTCTCCCGGTCCTCTCTGGCTCCTCCCCTCCTGGTCCTCTCCTGCTCCTCCCCTGCTCCTCTCCTGCTCCTCCCTCCTCTCCTGCTCCTCTCCTGGCTCCTCTCCTGGCTCCTCTCCTGGCTCCTCCCTGGTTCCTCTCCTGGCTCCTCTCTGTCCTCCGGCTCCTCCCTGGCTCCCCTGCTCCTCTCCTGGTTCCTCTTCCCTGGTCTCCTCTCCTGGCTCCTCTCCTGGTCCTCTCCGCCTCCTGCTCCTCGTCCTCCTGCTCTCCTCTCCTCCTGGCCTCCTCCCTGGTTCCTCCCCTGGCTCCTCTCCTGGTTCTCTCTTCTCCCTGGTTCCTCTCCTGTCTCCTCCCTGGTCCTCCCTGGTCCTCCCCTGCTCTCCTGTTCCTCTCCTGGCTCCTCTCCTGGTCCTCTCCTGGTTCCTCTCCTGGCTTTCCTTCCTCTCCTGGCTCCCTGCCCTCTTTCCTCTCCTGGCTCCTCCTGGCTCCCCTGTCCTCTCCTGGCTCCTCCCCTGGCTCCTCTCCTGCTCCTCTCCTGGTCCTCTCCTGGCTTCCTCTCTGGCTCCTCTCCTGGTCCCTCTGTCCTCCCTGGCCTCTCCTGGTTCCTCTCCTGGCTCCTCCCCTGGTTCCTCTCCTGGTTCCCTCCCTGGCTCCTCTCCTGCTCCTCTCCTGGCTCCCTCCCTGGTCTCCTGGCTCCTCCTGGCTCCTCCCCTGGTCCTCTCCGGCTCCTCTCCTGGTCCTCCCTGCTCCTCTCGGTCTCCTGGCTTCCCCTGGTCCTCTCCTCCCTCCTGGTCCTGCTGTTTGGTTCCCTGCTCCTCTCCTGGCTCCTCTCCTGGTTCCTCCCTGGCCTCCCCTGGTTCCTCCTCTGTCTCTCTCCGCCTCCCCCCTGGCTCCTCTCCTGCTCCTCCCCTGGTTCCTCTCCGCCTCCTCCCTGGTTCTCCTCCCGCCTCCTCCCCTGTTCCTCCCTGGTTCCTCCCCTGGCTCCTCCCCTGGCTCCTCTCCTCTCCTCCCCTGGTTCCTCTCCTGGTTCCTCCAACGCTTCCCCTTGGTTCCTCTCCTGGTTCCACCGTGGCTCCTCCTCTGGCTCCTCTCCTGGCTCCTCCTTGGCTCCTCTCCCGCCCCTCCTGGTTCCTCTCCTGGCTCCTCCCCTGGTTCCTCTCCTGGTTCCTCTCCTGGCACCTCTCTCCGCCTTCTCTCCCGGCTCCTCCCATGGTTCCTCTCCTGGCTCCTCCCCTGGCCTCCTCTCGCGCCTCCTCTCCTGGTTCCTTTCTTGGCTCCTCTCCCGCTCCTCCCCTGGTTCCTCTCCCGGCTCCTCCCCTGGCTCCTCTCCCGCCTCCTCCCCTTGTTTTCTCCTGGCTACTCTCCCGCCTCCTCCCCTGGTTCTTCTCCTGGCTGCTCTCCTGGCTCCCTCTCCAGCCTCCTTCCCTTGGTTCCTCTCCCCCCTCATCCCCTGGTTCTCCCCTGGCTCCTCCCCTGGTTTCTCTCCTGGTTCCTCCCCTGGCTCCTCCCTGGCTCCTCCCCTGGCTCCTCCCCTGACTCTTCCCCTGGTTCCTCCCCTGGTTCCTCTCATGGTTCCTCCTCTGGCTCCTCTCCAGCCTCCTTCCTCTGTTCCTCTCCTGGCTCCTCTCCTGGCTCCTCCCTGCGCTCCTCTCCCGCCTCCTCCCCTGGTTCCTCCCCTGGCTCCTCGCCTGGTTTCTCTCCTGGTTCCTCCCCTGGCTGCTCTCCTGGCTCCTCCCTGGCTCCTCTCCTGGCTCCTCCCCTGGTTCCTCTCCTGGCTCCTCCCCTGGTTCCTCCCCTGGTTCCTCCCCTGGCTCCTTCCCTGGTTTCTCTCCTGGTTCCTCCCCTGGTTCCTCTCCTGGCTCCTCTTCTGGCTCCTCCCTGGTTCCTCCCCTGGCTCCTCCCCTGGTTCCTCTCCTGGTTCCTCTCTTGGTTCCTCCCCTGGTTCCTCCCCTGGTTCCTCTCCTGGCTCCTCTCCTGGTTCCTCTCCTGGTTCCTCTTCTGGTTCCTCTCCTGGTTCCTCTCCTGGCTCTCCCCTGGTCCTCTCCTGGTTCCCTCCTGGTTCCTCCCTGGTTCCTCTCCTGGTTCCTCTCCTGGTTCCTCTCCTGGTTCCTCTCCTGGTTCCTCCCTGTCTCCTCTCCTGGCTTCTCTCCTGGCTCCTCTCCTGGTTCCTCTCCTGGCTCCCCCTGGCTCCTCTCCTGGTCCTCTCTGGTTCCTCTCCTGGCTCCTCTCCTGGCTCCTCCCCTGGCTCCTCCTGGTTCCTCTCCTGGCTCCTCCCCTGGCTCCTTCCTGGTTCCTCTCCTGGCTCTCCCCTGGCTCTCTTGGTTCCTCTCTGGCTCCTCCCCTGTTCCTCTCCTGGTTCCCTCTCTGGTCCTCCCCTGGTTCCTCTCTGCTCCTCTCTGGTTCCTCTCCTGTTCCTCTCCTGGTTCCTCTCCTGGTTCCCTTGCTCTCTCCTGGTTCCTCTCCTGGTTCCTCTCTGGCTCCTCTCCTGGCTCCTCCCCTGACTCCTCTCTTGGTTCCTCTCCTGGCTCCTCCCCTGGCTCCTCTCCTGGTTCTCTCCTGGCTCCTCCCTGGTTTCCCCTGGCTCCTCTCTTGGTTCCTCTCCTGGTTCCTCTCCCTGTTTCCTCTCCTGGCTCCCCTCTCCTGGCTCTCGTCCCCTGGCTCCTCTCCTGGTTCCTCTCCTGGTCCTCTCCTGTTCCTCTCCTGGCTCCCTCTCCTGGTCTCCTCCCTCCGCCTCCTGGTTCCTCTCCTGGCTCCTCTCCTGGCTCCTCCCTGGCTCCTCTCTGTTCCTCCTGGTCCTCTCCTGGTTCCTCTCCTGGTTCCTCTCCTGGCTCCTCCCTGGTCCTCTCCTGGTCCTCTCCTGGCTCCTCTCCTGGTCCTCCCTGGTTCCTCTCCTGGTCCTCTCCTGGCCTCTCCTGGTCCTCTCCTGGTTCCTCTCCTGGTCCTCCCTGGCTCCCTCTCCTGGTTCCTCTCCTGGCTCCTCTCCTGGTTCCTCTCCTGGCTCCTCTCCTGGCTCTCCTGCTCCTTCCTCTCTCTGGTTCTTCCTGTCCCTCCTGGTCCTCTCCTGGTTCCTCTCTCCTGGCTCCTCTCCTGGTTCCTCTCCTGGTTCTCTCTCCTGGCTCCTTCCCCCTGCTCTTCCTGGCTCCTCTCCTGGTTCCTCTCCTGGCTCCTCTCCTGGTTCCTCTCCTGTCCTCTCCTGTTCCTCTCCTTGCCCTCTCCTTGTTCTCTCTGCTCTCACCTCCCCTGCTCCTCTCCTGGTCCTCTCCGTCCTCCCGGTCCTCTCCTGCTCCTCTCCTGGTTCCTCCCTGGTTCCTCTTCTGGTTCCTCCCTGTCCTCTCTCTCTCTCTCCTGGCTCCTCTCCGTCCTCCCTGGTTCCTCCCTGCCTCCTCCCCCTGGTTCCTCTCCTGTCTCTCCTGTTCTCTCCTGGTTCCCCCCCGCTCCTCCCTGGTTCCTCTCCTGCTCCTCTCCTGTTCCTCCCTGCTCCCCCTCTGGCTCCTCCCTGGCCCTCTCCGCTCCTCTCTGTCCCTCTGTCCTCCCTGTTCCTCCCTGGCTCCTCTCCTGCTCCTCCCGCTCCTCCTGGTCCTCCCTGGCTCCTCCCCTGGCTCCTCTCCTGGTTCTCTCTGCTCCTCCCTGGTCCTCCCCTGGCTCCTCTCTTGTCCTCCCTGGCTCCTCCCCGTTCCTCTCCAGCTCCCCCTCCTGCTCCTCCCTGGTTCCCTCCTGGCTCCTCTCCTGGTCCTCTCCTGCTCCTCTCCTGTTCCCCCCCTGGCTCCTCTCTGCTCCTCTCCTGGTCCTCTCCTGGCTCCTCCCTGCTCTCTCCTGGTTCCTTCCTGGTTCCTCTCCTGGCTCCCCCTCTCCTGGCTCCCCTCTCCAGCTCCCCTCTCCTGCTCCTCCCTGGTTCCTCTCCTGGCTCCTCCCCTGGCTCCTCTCCTGGCTCTCCTGGCTCCTCTCCTGGCTCCTCCCCTGGCTCCTCTCCTGGCTCCTCTCCTGGTTCCTCCCCTGGTCCTCCCTGGTTCCTCCCTGCTCCCTCCTGGTTCCTCTCCTGGTCCCCCTGGTTCTCTCCTGGCTCCCCTCCTGTTCCCTCCTGGCTCTCTCCTGGTTCCTCTCCTGCTCCTCTCCTGGCTCCTCCCTGGCTCCTCTCCTGGCTCCTCCCTGCTCCTCTCTGCTCCTCCCTGCTCCTCTCTGGCTCCTCTCCTGCTCCTCCCTGTTCTCTCCTCTCCTCTCCTGCTCCTCTCCTGGCTCCTCTCCTGGCTCCTCCCTGGCTCCTCTCCTGGTCCTCTCCTGGCTCCCTCCTGGTTCCTCCCCTGGTTCCTCTCCTGGCTCCCTCCTGGTTCCTCTCCTGGCTCCCCTCCCTGGTTCCTCTCCTGGTTCCTCTCCTGGTTCCTCCCCTGGTTCCTCCCCTGGCTCCTCTCCTGGTTCCTCTCCCGACTCTCCCCTCCTGGCTCCTCTCCTGTTCCTCTCCTGGCTCCTCCCCTGGTTCCTCTCCTGGCTCCTCTCCTGGTTCCTCTCCCGACTCTCCCCTCCCTGGCTCCTCTCCTGGTTCCTCTCCTGGCTCCTCCCCTGGTTCCTCTCCTGGCTCCTCTCCTGGTTCCTCTCCCGACTCTCCCCTCCTGGCTCCTCTCCTGGTTCTCTCTCCTGGTTCGTCTCCTGGTTCCTCTCCTGGCTCCTCTCCTGGCTCCTCTCCTGGTTCCTCTCCTGGTTCCTCTCCTGGCTCCTCTCCTGGTTCCCCCCCTGGCTCCTCTCCTGGTTCCTCTCCTGGCTCTCCCCCGCCTCCTCCCCTGGTTCCTCTCCTGGCTCCTCTCCTGGTTCCCCCTGGCTCCTCTCCTGTTCCTCTCCTGGCTCCTCCCCGCCTCCTCCCCTGGTTCCTCTCCTGGCTCCTCCCCCGTCTCCTCTCCTGCTTCATCTCCTGGCTCCTCCCTGGTTCCTCTCCTGTTCCTCTCCTGGTTTCTCTCTTGGTTCCTCTCCTGGTTCCTCTCCTGGTTCCTCTCCTGGCTCCTCCCCTGGTTCCTCTCCTGGTTCCTCTCCTGGCTCCTCTCCTGGCTCCTCTCCTGGTTCCTCCCCTGGCTCCTCTCCCGGCTCCTCTCCTGGTTCCTCTCCTGGTTCCTCCCCTGGCTCCTCTCCTGGCTCCTCTCCTGGTTCCTCTCCTGGCTCCTCTCCTGGTTCCCCCCCTGGCTCCTCTCCTGGCTCCTCTCCTGGTTCCTCTCCTGGCTCCTCTCCTGGTTCCTCTCCTGGCTCCTCTCCTGGTTCCCCCCCTGGCTCCTCTCCTGGCTCCTCTCCTGGCTCCTCTCCTGGTTTTGGCTCACAAACACTGATGGACACTGATCAGTGAAATCCTGCAGTGTGAACCGCTTTCACATCAGCGTTTTTCATTGATTGCAGCAGTTGCAGTGAAAAACCACAACTGCTGCCATTACCGCATACCGGCCGTGATTGCAGCACACTTGTGGCCGCTCCATACAATGTCTATGGGGCTTGTGGTAAGTGCGGGGCAGGTGCGGTTTTTTTCACCGCGGTTTTTTCGTGGCCGCACCTGCCCGCACTTACCGCAAGCCCCATAGACATTGTATGGAGCGGCCACAAGTGTGCTGCAATCACGGCCGTTATGCAGTAAGGCTGCCTTCAGATTTGCAGATGCCTCCGCGTTTTGCGGAGGCATCTGCAAGCAGACCGCGGCCCCTATGTTTATAATGGCGCGCACAGCGGTCTGCAGATGCTTGCAGACCGCCGTGCGCTCTCATTGCCCGCCATTAGTGATCTGTGCGCAGGCGGATGCAACATCTCGTGTCCCTGGTGCGGGCGAGAGTGTGTGATCTGTACGCAGGCATCCGCGTGCGCACAGATCACATATAGAAGTGAATGGGTGCGCACGGCGGTCTGCAAGCATCTGCGCTCCATTATAAACATAGGGGCTGCGGTCTGCATGCAGATACCTCTGCAAAACGCTGCGGAGGCATCTGCAAATCTGAAGGCAGCCTAATGGCGGCAGTTGTGGTTTTTCACTGCAAGTGCCGCAATCAGTGAAAAAACGCTGATGTGAAAGCGGCCTGAACAGACAGTCACGGGACTGAAGAAACAGCGACAGCTCTGCACACTGCACTGCTCACTGCTCACTGTCAATAAAGCTATTACAAAAGAAACAGGAAGTGATGTCACCTCAGTCACATGACCTGAGAGGAGGAGGAAGAGGAGGAGCTACTGCAAGGTAAGGCAGGAATGTATCTGTGCTAAAGAGGAGACGAGGAAAGAAAGTACACCCCGTATATACTGTAATAGAAAGGCTTATAGAATGGAAGAGACTCACACCGTATATACTGGAAGAGATGAACCTGTGTGTCTATACATATGTGTGTGTGTGGATTATATCTATGTACTGTATGTGTGTGTATATATAGTGTGTGTATATATAGTGTGTGTATATAGTGTGTGTGTATATATAGTGTGTGTATATATAGTGTGTGTGTATATATAGTGTGTGTATATATAGTGTGTGTATATAGTGTGTGTGTATATATAGTGTGTGTATATATAGTGTGTGTGTATATATAGTGTGTGTATATATAGTGTGTGTATATAGTGTGTGTGTATATATAGTGTGTATATATAGTGTGTGTGTATATATAGTGTGTGTATATATAGTGTGTGTATATATAGTGTGTGTATATATAGTGTGTGTATATAGTGTGTGTGTATATATAGTGTGTGTATATATAGTGTGTGTGTATATATAGTGTGTGTATATATAGTGTGTGTATATAGTGTGTGTGTATAATAGTGTGTGTATATATAGTGTGTGTGTATATATAGTGTGTGTATATATAGTGTGTGTGTATATATATATATAGTGTGTGTATACAGTGTGTGTATATATATATAGTGTGTGTATACAGTGTGTATATATATATATATAGTGTGTGTATACAGTGTGTATATATATATATAGTGTGTGTATACAGTCTGTGTATATATAGTGTGTGTATATATAGTGTGTGTGTATATATAGTGTGTGTGTATATATAGTGTGTGTATATAGTGTGTGTATACAGTGTATATATATATAGTGTGTATACAGTGTGTTATATATATATATATATATATATATATAGTGTGTGTATATAGTGTGTGTATATATAGTGTGTGTGTATATATAGTGTGTGTATACAGTGTGTGTGTATATATATATATAGTGTGTGTATACAGTGTGTGTATATATAGTGTGTGTATACAGTGTGTATATATAGTGTGTGTATACAGTGTGTGTATATATAGTGTGTGTATATATAGTGTGTGTGTATATATAGTGTGTGTATATAGTGTGTGTATACAGTGTATATATATATAGTGTGTATACAGTGTGTGTATGTATATATATATATATATATATATATAGTGTGTGTGTATATAGTGTGTGTATATATATATATATATATATATATATATATATATATATATATAGTGTGTATATATATATATAGTGTGTGTATACAGTGTGTGTATATATATATATATAGTGTGTATATATAGTGTGTGTATATATATAGTGTGTATATATAGTGTGTGTATACAGTGTATATATAATTATATATAGTGTGTGTATATAGTGTGTGTGTATATATAGTGTGTGTATACAGTGTATATATATAGTGTGTTATATAGTGTGTGTGTATATATAGTGTGTGTGTGTATGTATACAGTGTGTGTGTATATATAGTGTGTGTATACAGTGTGTGTATATATATAGTGTGTGTATACAGTGTATATATATATATATATATATAGTGTGTATACAGTGTGTGTATATAGTGTGTGTATACAGTGTATATATATATATATAGTGTGTATACAGTGTGTGTATATAGTGTGTTGTATACAGTGTATATATATAGTGTGTGTATACAGTGTGTGTGTATATATATAATATATAGTGTGTGTATACAGTATATATATATATATAGTGTGTGTATACAGTGTGTGTATATATAGTGTGTTGGTAAAACAGTGTTGTGTGTGTGTGTGTATTATAGTGTGTGTATGTATACAGTGTGTATATATATAGTGTGTGTATACAGTGTGTGTATATATAGTGTGTGTATACAGTGTGTGAGTATATATAGTGTGTGTATGTATACAGTGTGTGTATATATAGTGTGTGTATGTATACAGTGTGTGTATATATAGTGTGTGTATATAGTGTGTGTATATATATAGTGTGTGTGTATAGTGTGTGTTATATATAGTGTGTGTATATAGTGTGTGTGTATATATAGTGTGTGTATATATAGTGTGTGTGTATATATAGTGTGTGTATATAAGTGTGTGTAGTTATAGTGTGTGTGTATATAGTGTGTGTATATATAGTGTGTGTTATAGTGTGTGTATATAGTACACAACTTTATATATACACCCTGTACACACACACACTATATGATACACCACACTATATATACACACAACTATATATTTACCACCCACTATAAACACACACTATATTATACACACACTATAATACAATAAAAATGGGGGGGGGGGGGGGGGGGGGGGGGGGTTTTAAGAAAAAAATATATTTATTATTAAAAATTTAAGAGAGTAATTCTTTATATATATTATTATATAAATCTTATATAATTTTTATATATATATTTGGGGTATTTTTTATATATCAACATTAAAAATAATATGAATATAAAAAATAATATATATATGGGTATATTGTTATTAATTCTAATAATATATATATCTAAGATGATTGTACAACAGAGAATCTAACACACTAGATAAAACCCTATATATACACACACAACGAGCACACTCATAGTATATATGACATCACTAAGAATACACACACACTTCCAATATACACCCTTTGATACAACACTGACCATAGTAACACAAACTAATATATACACACACTATATATATAACCACACCCTATATAATAGTACACGACACGGTAGTATTATTCACACGACTGATATATACACACTATTATTATACACCCTATCGACCACACACACCTATAATACACCCTTATTAATACGACACACTACACCTACACACTAATATATATACCAACTAAAAGCACCGACACACGATATAATACACCCTATATACACACTATCATCACACTACTATATATACTACCACACGTATGATATATACATCCACTATTAAATATATACATCACACATATATACACACTACGTTATATATATACACACGCACTATAGTATATACCACAACTCTATATATCCCACCCTATAGCACACTACACACTTATTACCCACCACTATATATACACCCTATATACACACACCACACTATATATACACACATCCTATATATACCAACACACTATAATATAACACACACTCCTATATATATACACACATTATATATACTCCCACAGCTTATATATTACACACACTATATATACACAATGATATAATACACCCTATACACCAACACAACTATATAACCACCCTATATATACACAACACACACACTACGACACTATTATATATCACTACACTATAATACACACACGACGATATATACCACCCATTATAATTACCACACACACCCGCAACACTATTATAAGTACTACACACTTATATAGATATACACACACGTGATATGATATACACCATCACTAATATATACATCCCACTATATAATATAGCACACACTTATATATAAACACTATATATACACCCTATACCAAACACATCACTAAACTACACCCTTTATGTAGACACACAACACACACACACACACACACACACACTACCAACCTATAGTGAATACCCACTCACGATAATATACACACTATATATACACACTATATATCACACTATATATACACACCCTAGATATACACCCACCACACACGACACGCGACTCTGATATATTGTACACACACCAACACAGCACACAATATATATACACGCCTATATATAGATATTACACACACAATATAGTAAGACACACACTAATATAGTATACACACTATATATTATACACACTATATATGTCAGCAACTATATATATACAACACTAGATATTTACAACACACTACTACGAGATACATCTCACGATATACTATCACCTATACACAACACACGACTTATATATACCACTACACATATTATATACCCCCTATACACTACGACAACTGATATACACACTATATATACACACACTCTATTTATATACATACACCCTATATATACACACACGTATATATACAACATATATACACACACACGATACTACACTATGATGATACACCCGATACACACAGCACCTTAAGATACCCTCATACTAGTATATACACAACAAAAAGTATATATATATACAACTAGCGTTCTGGCTGACCACCCTATATAGTAGCACTACACTATGATATACACCCTATATTGATGACACCACACGCACTATATATATCACACCCTATACACAACACACCTCACACTACTATGATACCCCCCTCTATATATACAGCACTATAATACTCGCCCTATACACACACACACAACACTTTAAGTTGATACTACCACCCCTATAGATACTCACGTAGATATACACTGCCGATACACACTCACACGTATATTATTACACCCCCTATATTATATACACACAGCATCACAAACACTAATTATTTACGACCCTATTATATACACCACACTATATAGACACCCATATATTATATATAGACACACAACCTTATATTTACATACACCCTATATACACACACTACTATATATACACCCATGATTAGAAACACGATCTATAGATACACCCTATATATTATACACAGCAGCCATTTATATATACATACAGCCCACCCTAGTAGATTTATATACACACATCTTATATATACATACACCTATATAAACGCACACTAATACACACTATTATATACACACACATTTATATATGACACTCTAAGTATATACACACACCTATATATACACACAGCATAGAATACACACTATATGCTCTACATACATACACTGAAAATACACTCTATATATATATACACACACTATTATAGCCACACACGATATTTATAATACACATCACTTTATTTTATTATATAACACACACTATATATATATATAGCACACTTATTATATGACACCTATAGCCACAGCTACACACAGCTATAGTAATATACACATACTAATACTATTATACATCACTATTATAATTACATGCACACTATATAGTATACAACGGACAGCCTTTATATATACAACACTAGTATAATGATATACCAACACACTATATATTACACACACACAACACACGACACATCTATATATATACACCCTATGATACAGCACACAGCTCATATAAAACCAAACAAATATAGTATAATACACACTAATAATCTATTACAGCACCACACACTATATATACACCCATGTGCACACACACACACATGATATACACTCCTAGGTTAGTATACACACAGCACTTATATATTATACACCCTATACACACAACACCCAACTATACTATAACCCCTAGTAAATAGTACACACACTACACTAATATATTACACACTCTCTAACACACACACACCCAATCACCACACTCACAACCACACACTCACGAATTCTATATAGCAACACATATTATATTATCTATACACACCACGATATATATAATCAAAACACACGACACTCACACACTCGACACTTTATATATTTATAACACACTATATTTATAAACACACTATATCCCATACCAAGTACACAACTGATATATATATATAACACACTAGTTATTATATTACACACACACTACACTATATATACATCCCTATATATCATACACAACACATATTTATAGGGGTGACCACACTATATAATACATGACACACAGTCACCCGCGCCTCCTCTATAGTATACATGATACACACTCTTATAATATATTCACACATCTGATATGTATGATTACAACACTATTATATATCACAACCACTATGACATATAACTAGCACTATAATATAATACACCCTATAATACCTTACCGACAACGCTAGTATATATATTACACACACACACAACATGGAACGGTTCACACATAGTTATTATACATACCTTCTCCGATAATATACACACACACTACTAGTATATACCAAGTTACTTACATCTTACATCTACATACAAACAATGAACTATATATACCACCCTATATTATACACACTAACTACCCACTATATAATATACACACACCATATTCATAAGTCACCCTAGAGATACACTAGCACATCGACGACACTACATACTATACAACCCTATATACGCACCTAACGATATTATATACGACGTTACTGATATTATATCAACATCGACCACATGAATATTATGACACTACCACAACACAGAAACGTATATATAGTAGTATACACATGCAATTTACTAAATATTATATATGAATACACATCTAGCTATATATTATACACACACTAACAACCTCCCCACACGCACACTTACCGAAATATGATTTATATATATATATAGCACCTAGCACTAGATGATATATTATGAAAACTGACTATATATATTAATACACGACACACTATATATACACACTTATTATATATAGCCTCACACGTATATATACACCCTTGTAATATACCCACACCACGACTACAAACACTATTTATTATTGATACAGCCCCGTAGTTATACACAAACACACTAGTATATTTATTCGAAACACGATACACACGTATAGTATATATAATTAGCGACTACGTAGTATATACTTAACACAGCACATATAGTATAACACACTAGTGAAAGAATATGTACAACACACTTCTCCTCATATTTGCGACCAACACTGATATTATAGCAACAGCGCCTATTATACACCACAATCACTGACACAGTATTTTTTTGTTAGTAAGTGATATAATACAACCCTAAATACACACTACACACTAATAATTGCATTACTTAAGAGACATCACTAACATCATCACTGCATCCTTAATATTATACACTCCGATATATACAACACACCACAATATATACCACCACTTATATGACACATACTTGATATATAAAACACTAGCTTACCTCACACACACTGATAATAATTTTACTACCCCTCCGGCACCACTTGATGATATAGTACACGACATCATGTATATAATATTTCGTATACACAACGGATAAATAGGTATAATTACACACCTTATAGTATACACTATTAGTATAGTCAATTAACACAACCCCATATATATCCTACACACACACCCAATTCTACTACTAAACCACTAGTCAACTACATACAACACAACATATATACAATACACAACTAATCTACTATTATACGACCCTATAGTACAACACTACAACACATACCTCAACGACCAACACACCTACCGACTACAGCCCACACACCCACACTGATACACACTTGAGTCGGATATACCACTACTATTATATTATATATATTATACCACACGTATATACATTCACGACGATAATATAAGTATACCGACCCTAAATATACTAGCCCTATAATATATGATAACGACCCACACACTACATTATATAACATAACACTCGGATAATTATTTACACTTAATATTCTTATATGACGAATTGGTTCAATAAGATGATATAATACACTATTGATAAATATATTACACTCACGAAGGCAATGCAACATGCCTCTAGAGTTTTCAATATACATATATAAATATATATACAACGAGGCACACAACTGTATTATATACACACCATGATGATAAATATATACACTAGTATTATTACATGCCACAGCGACTATATATTTAACTATTGATACACACTATACTATATATATACACACTATATAACTATAAGCACTACAACGACGGGTGACAGAGTATAATATAACATCTGAATGATACTGACTATCTATATATTATAATGTATATACACACACATAAATATAATAAGTACACTAATATAGTAGACAACCTATTATATACGACACATCTTATATATATATTACACCCACTATATATATACCCCTATACACCCCTATAGATATACACCACCTCATATATACACACACGACTTATATATACACGAGCCTATACACAGCACAATATATATACACTATCTAGTATTACACCTCTCCGTATAAAGGTAATAACACACTACACTTAGATATAGCCCCCTATCCACACACAAGCTTAACGTACATTATAATATTATTATAGTTACCACGACACACACTATATATTACACCCTATACACAACTATATAATCTTATTACACACACTATATATACCACATCACACTAATAATTTAAATATACATCACACACCTATATGTAAATATACCATGCTATTAAACACACACTCATCCAACACACACAATACGACCTATAAATTATAAAATATACACCACCCTTATATTATATATACACACACACTATATATGAATACCCACAGCTATATATACCTGGACCCTATATATATAATATACACACTACTATATAATAACATCACACACTAGATAATACAGCACATACACTCCACACACTACACACACTATAAATATATATACACCCGAATATATTACACGACCCGTATATTAGATATACACACACTACTATATATATACACACCACACAGCTATAAAGATATATAACACACACTACTGATATAACCACTCGATTAATATATATTATTATATACGATCACACACATATATCCCGCCCCACACCCTTTATATCACCACACTAGATATATACCTCACTATTATAGACACCCTTAGTATAGGTATATAAACACACGTTATATATATAACACACTATAGATATCACCCTATATATATATACAGTGCCTTGTGAAAGTATTCAGCCCCTATTTTACAGTGCCTTGTGAAAGTATTCAGCCCCCTATGTATATATACAGTGCCTTGTAAAGTATTCAGCCCCCTATGTATATACAGTGCCTTGTGAAAGTATTCAGCCCCATATATACAGTGCCTTGTGAAAGTATTCAGCCCCCTATGTATATATACAGTGCCTTGTGAAAGTATTCAGCCCCCATATACTACAGTGCCTTGTGAAAGTATTCAGCCCCCTATATAATACAGTGCCTTGTGAAAGTATTCGGCCCCCTAGTATATACAGAGCCTTGTGAAAGTATCACGGCCCCCTATGTAATATACAGTGCCTTGTGAAAGTATTCAGCCCCCTATAAACAGTGCCTTGTGAAAGTATTCAGCCCCCTATATTACAGTGCCTTGTGAAAGTATTCAGCCCCCTATATACAGTGCCTTGTGAAAGTATTCAGCCCCCTATTAACAGTGCCTTGTGAAAGTACTCAGCCCCCTATACACAGTGCCTTGTGAAAGTATTCAGCCCCCTATGTATATACAGTGCCTTGTGAAAGTATTCAGCCCCCTATGTATATATACAGTGCCTTGTGAAAGTATTCAGCCCCCTATGTATATATACAGTGCCTTGTGAAAGTATTCAGCCCCCTATGTATATACAGTGCCTTGTGAAAGTATTCAGCCCCCTATGTATATATACAGTGCCTTGTGAAAGTATTCAGCCCCCTATGTTATATACAGTGCCTTGTGAAAGTATTCAGCCCCTATGTATATACAGTGCCTTGTGAAAGTATTCAGCCCCCTATATATACAGTGCCTTGTGAAAGTATTCAGCCCCCTATGTATATACAGTGCCTTGTGAAAGTATTCAGCCCCCAGTATATACAGTGCCTTGTGAAAGTATTCAGCCCCCTATATACAGTGCCTTGTGAAAGTATTCAGCCCCTATGTATATACAGTGCTTGTGAAAGTATTCAGCCCCTATGTATATATACAGTGCCTTGTGAAAGTATTCAGCCCCCTATGTATATACAGTGCCTTGTGAAAGTATTCAGCCCCCTATGTATATACAGAGCCTTGTGAAAGTATTCAGCCCCCTATGTATATACAGTGCCTTGTGAAATATTCAGCCCCCTATGTATAATACAGTGCCTTGTGAAAGTATTCAGCCCCCTATATATACAGTGCCTTGTGAAAGTATTCAGCCCCCTATGTATATACAGTAGCCTTGTGAAAGTATTCAGCCCCCTATATACAGTGCCTTGTGAAAGTATTCAGCCCCTATGTATATACAGTGCCTTGTGAAAGTATTCAGCCCCCTATGTATATACAGTGCCTTGTGAAAGTATTCAGCCCCTATGTATATATACAGTGCCTTGTGAAAGTATTCAGCCCCCTATGTATATACAGTGCCTTGTGAAAGTATTCAGCCCCCTATGTATATACAGTGCCTTGTGAAAGTATTCAGCCCCATATATACAGTGCATTGTGAAAGTATTCAGCCCCCTATGTATATACAGTGCCTTGTGAAAGTATTCAGCCCCCTATGTATATATACAGTGCCTTGTGAAAGTATTCAGCCCCCTATGTATATATACAGTGCTTTGTGAAAGTATATGGCCCCTATGTATATACAGTGCCTTGTGAAAGTATTCAGCCCCATATATACAGTGCATTGTGAAAGTATTCAGCCCCCTATGTATATACAGTGCCTTGTGAAAGTATTCAGCCCCCTATGTATATATACAGTGCCTTGTGAAAGTATTCAGCCCCCTATGTATATATACCGTGCCTTGTGAAAGTATTCAGCCCCCTATGTGTATATACAGTGCCTTGTGAAAGTATTCAGCCCCCTATGTGTATATACAGTGCCTTGTGAAAGTATTCAGCCCCCTATGTATATACAGTGCCTTGTGAAAGTATTCAGCCCCCTATGTATATACAGTGCCTTGTGAAAGTATTCAGCCCCCTATGTATATACAGTGCCTTGTGAAAGTATTCAGCCCCCTATATACAGTGCCTTGTGAAAGTATTCAGCCCCCTATGTATATACAGTGCTTTGTGAAAGTATATGGCCCCTATGTATATATACAGAGCCTTGTGAAAGTATTTGGCCCCCTATGTATATACAGTGCCTTGTGAAAGTATTCAGCCCCTATGTATATACAGTGCCTTGTGAAAGTATTCAGCCCCCTATGTATATACAGTGCCTTGTGAAAGTATTCAGCCCCCTATGTATATACAGTGCCTTGTGAAAGTATTCAGCCCCATATATACAGTGCATTGTGAAAGTATTCAGCCCCCTATGTATATACAGTGCCTTGTGAAAGTATTCAGCCCCCTATGTATATATACAGTGCCTTGTGAAAGTATTCAGCCCCCTATGTATATATACAGTGCTTTGTGAAAGTATATGGCCCCTATGTATATACAGTGCCTTGTGAAAGTATTCAGCCCCATATATACAGTGCATTGTGAAAGTATTCAGCCCCCTATGTATATACAGTGCCTTGTGAAAGTATTCAGCCCCCTATGTATATACAGTGCCTTGTGAAAGTATTCAGCCCCCTATGTATATATACAGTGCCTTGTGAAAGTATTCAGCCCCCTATGTATATATACAGTGCCTTGTGAAAGTATTCAGCCCCCTATGTATATACAGTGCCTTGTGAAAGTATTCAGCCCCCTATGTATATACAGTGCCTTGTGAAAGTATTCAGCCCCCTATGTATATACAGTGCCTTGTGAAAGTATTCAGCCCCCTATGTATATATACAGTGCCTTGTGAAAGTATTCAGCCCCCTATGTATATACAGTGCCTTGTGAAAGTATTCAGCCCCCTATGTATATACAGTGCCTTGTGAAAGTATTCAGCCCCCTATGTATATACAGTGCCATGTGAAAGTATTCAGCCCCCTATATACAGTGCCTTGTGAAAGTATTCAGCCCCCTATGTATATACAGTGCTTTGTGAAAGTATATGGCCCCTATGTATATATACAGAGCCTTGTGAAAGTATTTGGCCCCCTATGTATATACAGTGCCTTGTGAAAGTATTCAGCCCCCTATGTATATACAGTGCCTTGTGAAAGTATTCAGCCCCCTATGTATATACAGTGCCTTGTGAAAGTATTCAGCCCCCTATGTATATACAGTGCCTTGTGAAAGTATTCAGCCCCATATATACAGTGCCTTGTGAAAGTATTCAGCCCCCTATGTATATACAGTGCCTTGTGAAAGTATTCAGCCCCCTATATACAGTGCCTTGTGAAAGTATTCAGCCCCCTATGTATATACAGTGCTTTGTGAAAGTATATGGCCCCTATGTATATATACAGAGCCTTGTGAAAGTATTTGGCCCCCTATGTATATACAGTGCCTTGTGAAAGTATTCAGCCCCCTATGTATATACAGTGCCTTGTGAAAGTATTCAGCCCCCTATGTATATACAGTGCCTTGTGAAAGTATTCAGCCCCCTATGTATATACAGTGCCTTGTGAAAGTATTCAGCCCCATATATACAGTGCCTTGTGAAAGTATTCAGCCTCCTATGTATATACAGTGCCTTGTGAAAGTATTCAGCCCCCTATGTATATATACAGTGCCTTGTGAAAGTATTCAGCCCCCTATGTATATATACAGTGCCTTGTGAAAGTATTCAGCCTCCTATGTATATACAGTGCCTTGTGAAAGTATTCAGCCCCCTATGTATATATACAGAGCCTTGTGAAAGTATTCAGCCCCCTATATACAGTGCCTTGTGAAAGTATTCAGCCCCCTATGTATATATACAGTGCCTTGTGAAAGTATTCAGCCTCCTATGTATATACAGTGCCTTGTGAAAGTATTCAGCCTCCTATGTATATATACAGTGGCCTTGTGAAAGTATTCAGCCCCCTATGTATATATACAGTGCCTTGTGAAAGTATTCAGCCCCCTATGTATATATACAGTGCCTTGTGAAAGTATTCAGCCCCCTATGTATATATACAGTGCCTTGTGAAAGTATTCAGCCCCCTATATACAGTGTATTGTGAAAGTATTTGGCCCCTTGAACTTTTTCACCTTTTGCCACATTTCAGGCTTCAAACATAAAGATATAAATTATAATTTTTTTGTGAAGAATCAACAACAATCGGGACACAATCGTGAGGTGGAACCAAATTTATTGGAGATTTTACACTTTTGTAACAAAAATAAAACACTGAGGCGTGGGGCGTGTGATATTAATCATCCCCTTTACTGTCAGTGCAGCAAACTCCCTCCAGAAGATCAGTGAGGCTTCACATTGCGTTTTTGGGCTGTCCGTGGGGATCCGTGTGTTGACAGGATCCCCACAGATCCACACGGATCCCTGCAATCGGAGGGCAAATAGCCATCCAATCCGATTCTGTGCAGGATCCGTGTGGATCCTCTTCTCCCTGCCGGTCCCTGTCTGTCCCTGCTTCTTCTCTATCTGTCCCTGCCTGTCCCTCTTCTATCTCTGCTCTCCCTCTCCTTTATCCTCCCCCCTGTCCTCCCCCCCCCCCCCCCCCTGTCCTCTCCCCCTGCAGTACGGTATGTGAAAAATAAAAAAAAATCCTCCCTGAGGATACTTTACCTTCCGACGGCTGCGGGGAGGCGACAGTCACCATCTGGTGGCTGAAGGACCTGTGATGATGTCACAGAGCCGGTCACCTGACACGTCAGCTGACCGGCTCTGTGACATCACCACAGGATCTTCTGCACAGATGGTGACTGTCGCCTCCCCTCAGCCGTCGGAAGGTAAAGTATCCTCAGGGAGGATTTTTTTACCAAACAGAGGGAATAGAATAGGGAAAAGGATAGGGAATAAGACAGGGAAGAGGTTAGAATAGCGGGGGGACAGCATAGAATAGCGGGGGGCAGGATAGAGAAGTGGAGGGGAGGAAGATGCAGGGAGGACACGGAGCCGACATCGGAGGTG
This sequence comes from Allobates femoralis, assembly GCA_033576535.1. Classification (NCBI taxonomy): domain Eukaryota; kingdom Metazoa; phylum Chordata; class Amphibia; order Anura; family Aromobatidae; genus Allobates; species Allobates femoralis. The sequence continues at coordinate 753,386,306 of JARQOC010000002.1, forward strand.
AACTCGGATCCGATGTCCATAGGCTGCCATTGTGTAGCCCTACGGACCATCACGGATCCGTGGTGTCCAATCTTAATCACAGCAGGCTACGATTTTGGATCAGTGACTAAATCGGAAGGCTACGGATTGTGCATAAATCGGATGCCAATAGGCTCACATCCAAGCCCATAGGGATACATGGGGGCCACAATCGCATCCGTGTGTATCCGTTTTGCAACAGATACACACGGATGCCTTAAAATGCAATGTGAAGCACCTGAGGATCTCTGAATGATCCAGTGTTGTCCTAAATGACTGGTAATGATACATAGAATCCACCTGTGTGTAATCAAGTCTCTGTATAAATGCACCTGCTCTGTGATAGGCTCAGAGAGCATCATGAAGAACACTTTAGCCCGCCTACCACATGACCGCTCATCACCTGCTGTGGACGTGCGCTGACCACCGGCCCTCCATCCTGCGCTGACCACCGGCCCTCCATCCTGCGCTGACCACCGGCCCTCCGTCCTGCGCTGACCACCGGCCCTCCGTCCTGCGCTGACCACCGGCCCTCCGTCCTGCGCTGACCACCGGCCCTCTGTCCTGCGCTGACTACTCTGCCTCCATCCTGCGCCAGCACACGGCCGCTCTTTCAAAGCCCCCTCCTACCGCTGTTCCCCGGCCCCCTCCTGCCCGCATCTGGCCACTGTCCCCCGGCCCCCTCCTAGACTCTGGCACCGCTGCACACCGGTACTGCTGTAGGTATCTACTATATAATTGTCTACTGTCACCCCGTCTGGTCGCCCCTGTGTGTGGGGAATGTAACATCCTGGCTCTAGGAGGCTTTGAATGATGGTAGAAGGGGACAGGTGTACGGCAGCTTCTCACCACCGGTTTTGGGATCCTGCTCTGTCCGGTTTTGCCTCCCATGTGTCTCTATGGTGCCGGATTGGCCATATTTGACCATGTGGTTTTGTGTATTCAGTCCCAGATTCGTTTCTGTCCTGTTTTTCACTAGTCCCAAAAATGAAGTCTGCACCGTGTTTGGGCTCCGGTGACAAAATTGCAACAAATTTGGTCCCGGTCCAGTCTGAGACACTTAACATGGAGCCGGATCTGGGGAAAACAGAATTGTTTCCCAAATCCAGTTCCAGGGTGCAGGGCATGAACAGGAGCCCGGCTCAGGTATATGTGTGTAATATCACTGTACCAGTGTGTCTACACACACACTGTCTGCACACGCGCACTGTCTGCACACGCGCACTGTCTGCACACGCGCACTGTCTGCGCACTGTGGTATAGCGTTCTCGGACCGGGTCGGGTGCACTCACCTGACAGTGTAATTGAAGCAGACAGCAATGGTTTCTATTTCACTCCAGTCCAGATGGGTTCTTTAGCCTCATAAAGCACTTGATATAATCACTGCACACAGTCCAGCACGTCACACGTGGGGTTGGTCTGCACAGGTCACTCACTGACCGCTGTCAGTACACAGCCCCTGTCCAGCCATCATAGCCGGCTCCTGACTGTCCATTGCTCCAGGACCTGCTCCTTACCTCGGCCTCCCCATACAGCCAGTGTTCAGGCTTCAGGACCTGAGCTGACATCAGACATGTGACCAGGCAGTGTCTACCTGATAACAGCAGCACACCCTCCCCTGGGAGGTAGGTAGTTACCCAGACCCACCCATTGCTTCTGGTTGACCCTTACCTCCAGCCCACATCACATAGAGAGGTGTTGGACAACAAGTCTCAGCAGTCAGCCTGGGCTAAGATCGCTGCAGACCTCTGTCTATTCGACACGTACCTGTCCCTCCTGACACAGCCGGGGGACCCATCACATATCCTCCCCCTTTGTTCAGACCCGTGGGAGTGAACACATGACCATGATCCAGGGTCCCGGGACAGGGTAGCCTCGTAGCCTTGGTGTACCAGTTGAGGGGACCGTCCAAGTGGACTATGAGTGTCAGTTCTCGCCACGTACTTTTGCAGAGTCACCAAGTGTCCACTTGTAATCCAGGGTCTATCGGACTCAGTCACCTCAGGTCTCAGGGTCACGTCTTGGATAAGTCTTCCCAGCCCACAATACTTAGTACAATAAAGCCTTCCCCGCGCCCCCGTGTCTAGCGGGTCATCACCTACACTGCAGGGCTTCTTGTCTGAGTTCCTCATCCTGGAGCTTACAGGGGATGTACGGTGTACACCTCCATGATGCCTGTTCTCCTCAGGACATCTTCGGTAGTTTCTCTGTAGGCGTTTTTCTCTATCGCCTTGGGTTGCAGGCGGCTGCCATCTTCTACCCTCTTGGTGAAGCAATCTCTGGCTTCTTGCTCTTTCCAGCTGTAATTGCTGCACTTCTTTTACGTGAGTCATCACCCTATATGTGAGCAGAATCAGCATATTGCTAAGACTCTCCGCTGTGGAGTGGAAACATTCCCACTTCCCTGGGTATCTTGTCTTCACCCCCAGCAGGAATTCGTAGTCTCGTCACTCCAGATTTATCCACCATTTCTTGCACAAGTCGTCCGTTTTTCCCAACAGCTTCTCTTAGCAGAGCACTCGGCACCTGGGCAATACCTTGTAGTAGACTCCGAGCTCTCCTCATAAGTCCCAGCCTCCTGGCGGCTTCTCTTAGCAGAGCGCTAGGCACCTGGGCAATACCTTGTAGTAGACTCTGAGCTCTCCTCATAAGTCCCAGCCTCCTGGCGGCTTCTCTTAGCAGAGCACTAGGCACCTGGGCAATACCTTGTAGTAGACTCTGAGCTCTCCTCATAAGCCCCAGCCTCCTGGCGGCTTCTCTTAGCAGAGCGCTAGGCACCTGGGCAATACCTTGTAGTAGACTCCGAGCTCTCCTCATAAGTCCCAGCCTCCTGGCGGCTTCTCTTAGCAGAGCGCTAGACACCTGGGCAATACCTTGTAGTAGACTCTGAGCTCTCCTCATAAGTCCCAGCCTCCTGGCGGCTTCTCTTAGCAGAGCGCTAGACACCTGGGCAATACCTTGTAGTAGACTCTGAGCTCTCCTCATAAGTCCCAGCCTCCTGGCGGCTTCTCTTAGCAGAGCACTAGGCACCTGGGCAATACCTTGTAGTAGACTCTGAGCTCTCCTCATAAGCCCCAGCCTCCTGGCGGCTTCTCTTAGCAGAGCGCTAGGCACCTGGGCAATACCTTGTAGTAGACTCCGAGCTCTCCTCATAAGTCCCAGCCTCCTGGCGGCTTCTCTTAGCAGAGCGCTAGACACCTGGGCAATACCTTGTAGTAGACTCTGAGCTCTCCTCATAAGTCCCAGCCTCCTGGCGGCTTCTCTTAGCAGAGCACTAGACACCTGGGCAATACCTTGTAGTAGACTCCGAGCTCTCCTCATAAGTCCCAGCCTCCTGGCGGCTTCTCTTAGCAGAGCGCTAGACACCTGGGCAATACCTTGTAGTAGACTCTGAGCTCTCCCCATAAGCCCCAGCCTCCTGGCGGCTTCTCTTAGCAGAGCACTAGGCACCTGGGCAATACCTTGTAGTAGACTCTGAGCTCTCCTCATAAGTCCCAGCCTCCTGGCGGCTTCTCTTAGCAGAGCACTAGGCACCTGGGCAATACCTTGTAGTAGACTCTGAGCTCTCCTCATAAGCCCCAGCCTCCTGGCGGCTTCTCTTAGCAGAGCGCTAGGCACCTGGGCAATACCTTGTAGTAGACTCTGAGCTCTCCTCATAAGTCCCAGCCTCCTGGCGGCTTCTCTTAGCAGAGCACTAGGCACCTGGGCAATACCTTGTAGTAGACTCTGAGCTCTCCTCATAAGCCCCAGCCTCCTGGCGGCTTCTCTTAGCAGAGCGCTAGACACCTGGGCTATACCTTGTAGTAGACTCTGAGCTCTCCTCATAAGTCCCAGCCTCCTGGCGGCTTCTCTTAGCAGAGCGCTAGACACCTGGACAATACCTTGTAGTAGACTCTGAGCTCTCCTCATAAGCCCCAGCCTCCTGGCGGCTTCTCTTAGCAGAGCGCTAGACACCTGGGCAATACCTTGTAGTAGACTCTGAGCTCTCCTTATAAGCCCCAGCCTCCTGGCGGCTTCTCTTAGCAGAGCGCTAGACACCTGGGCAATACATTGTAGTAGACTCCGAGCTCTCCTCATAAGTCCCAGCCTCCTGGCGGCTTCTCTTAGCAGAGCACTAGGCACCTGGGCAATACCTTGTAGTAGACTCTGAGCTCTCCTCATAAGTCCCAGCCTCCTGGCGGCTTCTCTTAGCAGAGCACTAGGCACCTGGGCAATACCTTGTAGTAGACTCTGAGCTCTCCTCATAAGCCCCAGCCTCCTGGCGGCTTCTCTTAGCAGAGCGCTAGGCACCTGGGCAATACCTTGTAGTAGACTCTGAGCTCTCCTCATAAGCCCCAGCCTCCTGGCGGCTTCTCTTAGCAGAGCGCTAGGCACCTGGGCAATACCTTGTAGTAGACTCTGAGCTCTCCTCATAAGTCCCAGCCTCCTGGCGGCTTCTCTTAGCAGAGCACTAGGCACCTGGGCAATACCTTGTAGTAGACTCTGAGCTCTCCTCATAAGCCCCAGCCTCCTGGCGGCTTCTCTTAGCAGAGCGCTAGGCACCTGGGCAATACCTTGTAGTAGACTCTGAGCTCTCCTCATAAGCCCCAGCCTCCTGGCGGCTTCTCTTAGCAGAGCGCTAGGCACCTGGGCAATACCTTGTAGTAGACTCTGAGCTCTCCTCATAAGCCCAGCCTCCTGGCGGCTTCTCTTAGCAGAGCGCTAGCACCTGGGCAATACCTTGTAGTAGACTCTGAGCTCTCCTCATAAGCCCCAGCCTCCTGGCGGCTTCTCTTAGCAGAGCGCTAGACACCTGGGCAATACCTTGTAGTAGACTCCGAGCTCTCCTCATAAGCCCCAGCCTCCTGGCGGCTTCTCTTAGCAGAGCGTAGGCACCTGGGCAATACCTTGTAGTAGACTCTGAGCTCTCCTCATAAGCCCCAGCCTCCTGGCGGCTTCTCTTAGCAGAGCGCTAGGCACCTGGGCAATACCTTGTAGTAGACTCTGAGCTCTCCTCATAAGTCCCAGCCTCCTGGCGGCTTCTCTTAGCAGAGCGCTAGGCACCTGGGCAATACCTTGTAGTAGACTCTGAGCTCTCCTCATAAGCCCCAGCCTCCTGGCGGCTTCTCTTAGCAGAGCGCTAGGCACCTGGGCAATACCTTGTAGTAGACTCTGAGCTCTCCTCATAAGCCCAGCCTCCTGGCGGCTTCTCTTAGCAGAGCGCTAGGCACCTGGGCAATACCTTGTAGTAGACTCTGAGCTCTCCTCATAAGCCCCAGCCTCCTGGCGGCTTCTCTTAGCAGAGCGCTAGGCACCTGGGCAATACCTTGTAGTAGACTCTGAGCTCTCCTCATAAGCCCCAGCCTCCTGGCGGCTTCTCTTAGCAGAGCGCTAGGCACCTGGGCAATACCTTGTAGTAGACTCTGAGCTCTCCTCATAAGCCCAGCCTCCTGGCGGCTTCTCTTAGCAGAGCGCTAGGCACCTGGGCAATACCTTGTAGTAGACTCTGAGCTCTCCTCATAAGCCCAGCCTCCTGGCGGCTTCTCTTAGCAGAGCGCTAGGCACCTGGGCAATACCTTGTAGTAGACTCGAGCTCTCCTCATAAGCCCAGCCTCCTGGCGGCTTCTCTTAGCAGAGCGCTAGGCACCTGGGCAATACCTTGTAGTAGACTCTGAGCTCTCCTCATAAGCCCAGCCTCCTGGCGGCTTCTCTTAGCAGAGCGCTAGGCACCTGGGCAATACCTTGTAGTAGACTCTGAGCTCTCCTCATAAGCCCCAGCCTCCTGGCGGCTTCTCTTAGCAGAGCGCTAGGCACCTGGGCAATACCTTGTAGTAGACTCTGAGCTCTCCTCATAAGCCCCAGCCTCCTGGCGGCTTCTCTTAGCAGAGCGCTAGGCACCTGGGCAATACCTTGTAGTAGACTCTGAGCTCTCCTCATAAGCCCAGCCTCCTGGCGGCTTCTCTTAGCAGAGCGCTAGGCACCTGGGCAATACCTTGTAGTAGACTCCGAGCTCTCCTCATAAGCCCAGCCTCCTGGCGGCTTCTCTTAGCAGAGCGCTAGGCACCTGGGCAATACCTTGTAGTAGACTCGAGCTCTCCTCATAAGCCCAGCCTCCTGGCGGCTTCTCTTAGCAGAGCGCTAGGACACCTGGGCAATACCTTGTAGTAGACTCCGAGCTCTCCTCATAAGCCCCAGCCTCCTGGCGGCTTCTCTTAGCAGAGCGCTAGACACCTGGGCAATACCTTGTAGTAGACTCCGAGCTCTCCTCATAAGCCCCAGCCTCCTGGCGGCTTCTCTTAGCAGAGCGCTAGGCACCTGGGCAATACCTTGTAGTAGACTCCGAGCTCTCCTCATAAGCCCCAGCCTCCTGGCGGCTTCTCTTAGCAGAGCGCTAGGCACCTGGGCAATACCTTGTAGTAGACTCTGAGCTCTCCTCATAAGCCCAGCCTCCTGGCGGCTTCTCTTAGCAGAGCGCTAGGCACCTGGGCAATACCTTGTAGTAGACTCGAGCTCTCCTCATAAGCCCCAGCCTCCTGGCGGCTTCTCTTAGCAGAGCGCTAGGCACCTGGGCAATACCTTGTAGTAGACTCCGAGCTCTCCTCATAAGCCCCAGCCTCCTGGCGGCTTCTCTTAGCAGAGCGCTAGACACCTGGGCAATACCTTGTAGTAGACTCCGAGCTCTCCTCATAAGCCCAGCCTCCTGGCGGCTTCTCTTAGCAGAGCGCTAGGCACCTGGGCAATACCTTGTAGTAGACTCGAGCTCTCCTCATAAGCCCCAGCCTCCTGGCGGCTTCTCTTAGCAGAGCGCTAGGCACCTGGGCAATACCTTGTAGTAGACTCCTGAGCTCTCCTCATAAGCCCCAGCCTTCTGGCGGCTTCTCTTAGCAGAGCGCTAGGCACCTGGGCAATACCTTGTAGTAGACTCTGAGCTCTCCTCATAAGCCCCAGCCTCCTGGCGGCTTCTCTTAGCAGAGCGCTAGACACCTGGACAATACCTTGTAGTAGACTCTGAGCTCTCCTCATAAGCCCCAGCCTCCTGGCGGCTTCTCTTAGCAGAGCGCTAGGCACCTGGGCAATACCTTGTAGTAGACTCCGAGCTCTCCTCATAAGCCCCAGCCTCCTGGCGGCTTCTCTTAGCAGAGCGCTAGGCACCTGGGCAATACCTTGTAGTAGACTCCGAGCTCTCCTCATAAGCCCCAGCCTCCTGGCGGCTTCTCTTAGCAGAGCGCTAGACACCTGGGCAATACCTTGTAGTAGACTCCGAGCTTTCCTCACAAGCCCCAGCCTCCTGGCGGCTTCTCTTAGCAGAGCGCTAGGCACCTGGGCAATACCTTGTAGTAGACTCCGAGCTCTCCTCATAAGCCCCAGCCTCCTGGCGGCTTCTCTTAGCAGAGCGCTAGACACCTGGGCAATACCTTGTAGTAGACTCCGAGCTCTCCTCATAAGCCCCAGCCTCCTGGCGGCTTCTCTTAGCAGAGCGCTAGGCACCTGGGCAATACCTTGTAGTAGACTCTGAGCTCTCCTCATAAGCCCCAGCCTCCTGGCGGCTTCTCTTAGCAGAGCGCTAGGCACCTGGGCAATACCTTGTAGTAGACTCCGAGCTCTCCTCATAAGCCCCAGCCTCCTGGCGGCTTCTCTTAGCAGAGCGCTAGACACCTGGACAATACCTTGTAGTAGACTCTGAGCTCTCCTCATAAGCCCCAGCCTCCTGGCGGCTTCTCTTAGCAGAGCGCTAGACACCTGGGCTATACCTTGTAGTAGACTCCGAGCTCTCCTCATAAGCCCCAGCCTCCTGACGGCTTCTCTTAGCAGAGCGCTAGGCACCTGGGCAATACCTTGTAGTAGACTCTGAACTCTCCTCACAAGCCCCAGCCTCCTGGCGGCTTCTTCATTCTGCAGACAGATCAACCACTTTATGAGAAGACCCCTCCAGTGCACGTCCCTCAGGATAGCCACCCGATCCACGGTGACTTCGGATGTGGACAGGACCACCAGCTTTGTTGCTTCTGAAGTCCAGTGCACTTTACAGGCTCCCGCAGCCTTCTTAAACTCTTCATGCACCGACTCTGGTGCATTCTTCTCTCAAGTCCTCAGGGACATCCACTAGACACTTGTATAGAGCAGTTCCTGTCATCCTATTGGTCCCCTCCAGTTCCCCTGACTTAGGTTTCGGGGCCAATGGACTTTTGGCCTCTTCAGCGCATTTGCCCGGGAGGAACACTGGGCGCTCGACCTTCTCTAAGGTGGCCTCGTTCCTCATCTGGTATGCGGCCGGGCGACCTTTGAGGTCAGAGACGTCCTCCTCTAGTTCGGCTACTCGCCTCTCAGCAGCTCGTCTTCGAAGCCCTTCCTGCTTCACCTGCTCTTCTACCAAACGTCCCGGAGACCCCTCCGTCTCCAAAGCACCCACTCGATTCTCGTCAGCTTGTCTCCACAGCTTCTCTTGTCTCAGGTGGCCCTGGAGTATGTCCGTGAGCTCCTTTATCTGGGCTCCGACATCCACCGGACCAGTCAAGCTCACAACACTCGAGGAGGCATTCACTTCAGCCCTCACCTTCTCAGTGGCTTCATCCACTTCTGCAGTTACCTCTTCTTGGGGTTTGGCAGCACCACTGGCATCTTCAGCCACATCTCCATGTGCCTGTCCAGGGATCTCCAGTTCTTCACCCATGACCTCTGCCACGTCTCGCAACTCTTGGGCATCGGCAGCCCAGTCTATCGCCCTCACCAGAGTCTCATCAGTATCGGCTTCATCCTTCTCGTGGGTCTCGACAGCGATACCTTCAGCCCTCACTTGGGTCTCTGTAGTGTCACCTTCGGCCCTCTCCTGGGTCTCTGTAGTGTCACCTTCAGCCCTCTCTTGGGTCTCTGTAGTGTCACCTTCGGCCCTCTCCTGGGTCTCGAGTGTCACCTTCGGCCCTCTCCTGGGTCTCGAGTGTCACCTTCGGCCCTCTCCTGGGTCTCGAGTGTCACCTTCGGCCCTCTCCTGGGTCTCGAGTGTCACCTTCGGCCCTCTCCTGGGTCTCTGTAGTGTCATCTTCAGCCCTCTCCTGGGTCTCTGTAGTGTCACCTTCAGCCCTCTCTTGGGTCTCTGTAGTGTCACCTTGGGCCCTCTCCTGGGTCTCTGTAGTGTCACCTTGGGCCCTCTCCTGGGTCTCTGTAGTGTCACCTTCGGCCCTCTCCTGGGTCTCTGTAGTGTGACCTTCGGCCCTCTCCTGGGTCTCTGTAGTGTCACCTTCAGCCCTCTCCTGGGTCTCTGTAGTGTCATCTTCAGCCCTCTCCTGGGTCTCTGTAGTGTCACCTTCGGCCCTCTCCTGGGTCTCTGTAGTGTCATCTTCGGCCCTCTCCTGGGTCTCTGTAGTGTCACCTTCGGCCCTCTCCTGGGTCTCTGTAGTGTCACCTTCGGCCCTCTCCTGGGTCTCGAGTGTCACCTTCGGCCCTCTCCTGGGTCTCTGTAGTGTCACCTTCGGCCCTCTCCTGGGTCTCTGTAGTGTCACCTTCGGCCCTCTCCTGGGTCTCTGTAGTGTGACCTTCGGCCCTCTCCTGGGTCTCTGTAGTGTCACCTTCGGCCCTCTCCTGGGTCTCTGTAGTGTGACCTTCGGCCCTCTCTTGGGTCTCTGTAGTGTCACCTTCGGCCCTCTCCTGGGTCTCTGTAGTGTGACCTTCGGCCCTCTCCTGGGTCTCTGTAGTGTCACCTTCGGCCCTCTCCTGGGTCTCTGTAGTGTGACCTTCGGCCCTCTCTTGGGTCTCTGTAGTGTCACCTTCGGCCCTCTCTTGGGTCTCTGTAGTGTCACCTTCGGCCCTCTCCTGGGTCTCGAGTGTCACCTTCGGCCCTCTCTTGGGTCTCTGTAGTGTCACCTTCGGCCCTCTCTTGGGTCTCTGTAGTGTCACCTTCGGCCCTCTCCTGGGTCTCTGTAGTGTCACCTTCGGCCCTCTCCTGGGTCTCTGTAGTGTTACCTTCGGCCCTCTCCTGGGTCTCTGTAGTGTCACCTTCGGCCCTCTCCTGGGTCTCTGTAGTGTCACCTTCGGCCCTCTCCTGGGTCTCTGTAGTGTCACCTTCGGAGGTTTTCTCACCCTCCATCTCTTCAGTGGTGCTGTTTTTACTTCCAGCCACCCCAGAGGTGGATCTATGATTTGTCAGCTCTTCATGACCCTCGCGGATTCTTGCTCCACTAGCACTTCCCAGGATCTCTTCCCCTATAGCTGCACCCACTGACCGACCATCTGCTGCTTGCTCAGTACCTGGAGGAGACGCACACACCATCTTCTTGGCTGGCTCAGCCTCTGTGACTTCATCTTGTAGAGCCTTGTTGTCACGCTGTGTCAGTTCCTCTAACAGCACAATATCTGTCTCAGCCCCAGCGGTTTCTTCAGGCAACGACACTTCACCTTCCATCTTGCTTTTCTTGGGGTCTGGAGGAGAACTCACACATGGCATAGAAGCACATGACATTATATTATCGGCCGGGGTCACCGGGGCAGCTTCTTTGTGGCGCTTGCTCCTTTTGTTACGGGAGGATTTGCCCTCCTTGCTGGGCCCTTCCTTACTGTACTCCCTTTCTTTCTCAGAGTCACAGTCACCCCTTGTGTCTGTGTCACCCTCCACCGTCTGGTGAACCCCCAAGTCTCTCTCTAACTTGGTGTCAGCTCCATTCGTTTTAGCTACCACATCACTACCTGTCATCCTGTGGGACACTTCAGGGGACGTCCGGTCACTAAGTTGTGTGACTTTCACTGGTCACCCCTACCTCAGAACCGTCACTTTTGGGAGGTGTTACTCCCTTATCGGATACAACCCCATAAGCAAAGAGCCCTCCATCCTCCTGCTGTAGAGGAGCTCCATTCACCCACAAGTCTGAAAACAGCCTGGAGTCCCGGCCTATTATCACCGGACAGGTTACGTTTGGAACTACAGCGACATCATGGCTCCCAATGTCCCTGGCCGTCTCAAGGACTCCCCATGAATGCAGGTGACTTTGATCCTCCTTCCGGGCATCAGGTAGACATCAGGCGCTGCCCTCACTAGGGTCACCAGGCTCCCAGAGTCTACAAGACCAGTCACAAATTCCACATTCACTTCTACGGAACATCTGCGTGGACCCTCTCCAGGTGGGTGATCCATATGGCAGACAGGACACTTATAGTACATATATGTTCACGGGAACAACCTGTCTGCGCCTCCACTTGGGATTCGGGATGCTCCGTCCGCTTTTGAGCAACTACCACTTTTCGGGACCCTGCCCCCTTTTGGGCCATTACCCCCTTCAGGGATACTTCCCCCTTTGGGCAACCAAGTCTGTAGGGGATCCTTTCCGGGGACACCCCAAAACAGGCTGTGTTCCAGGAGCTCCTCCATGCTGCCAGGCATCTATAGCTGCAACAAGACAAAAACAGGTGGGTGCTCCAATGAGTAATACCCGGTGTTCTAGGGGAGGAAGGGGGTAGAGTACCACTAACCTGTCCTGGTTGTACAACCAGGATCTCCAGCCTGTGGTGTTTTGCTGCTCACGAAGCAGAGCCCACGTCTCACCGCCAGTCTCTTGACTCCTCCCACTTGCACCTGGGTTAAGTGCATTGTCCAACGTCATGACCCCGCCGAGCCACCAGCCAGATGCTTGTATCCCCGCTCGTTGTGTGGTTACCTCTAGTAACCTGGCTGCACCGCTGCCACAATCCTCAACCAACCTTGTAGGCCTTGTCCATCGCCTCCAGCAACAAGGCGGCTACAATGCCCACATTCTCCACCAAGTGTGGTATAGCGTTCACGGACCGGGTCGGGGTGCACTCACTTGACAGTGTAATTCAAGGAGACAGCAATGGTTTCTTATAATGTCGAAGCAAGAAAAAGATGGGGGCGGCACAGTCAGGATCACCAATCCCACGCCAGGGGCAATTCAGTAAATCAAAAGAGAAAAAGTAGCGTGGTAAATGGATTGGGATCAAAGCCAGTAGAATATAAATATAAGTATAAATATCATTTTATTAGTGAAAAATCATAACAAAAACAAGATATATGGACAATGATAAAAACAATTAAAAAAGCTTTTTTAATTGTTTTTATCATTGTCCATATATCTTGTTTTTGTTATGATTTTTCACTAATAAAATGATATTTATACTTATATTTATATTCTACTGGCTTTGATCCCAATCCATTTACCACGCTACTTTTTCTCTTTTGATTTACTGGTTTCTTATAATGTAGTGCATGTAGAGGAGGAGACGTGGTGTGTAATGTAGTGTATGTAGAGGAGGAGACGCTGTGTATAATGTAGTGTATGTAGAGGAGGAGACGTGGTGTATAATGTAGTGTATGTAGAGGAGGAGACGCGGTGTATAATGTAGTGTATATAGAGGAGGAGACGCGGTGTATAATGTAGTGTATGTAGAGGAGGAGACGTGGTGTATAATGTAGTGTATGTAGAGGAGGAGACGTGGTGTATAATGTAGTGTATGTAGAGGAGGAGACGTGGTGTATAATGTAGTGTATGTAGAGGAGGAGACGCGGTGTATAATGTAGTGTATGTAGAGGAGGAGACGTGGTGTGTAATGTAGTGTATATAGAGGAGGAGACGTGGTGTATAATGTAGTGTATGTAGAGGAGGAGACACGGTGTATAATGTAGTGTATGTAGAGGAGGAGACGTGGTGTATAATGTAGTGTATGTAGAGGAGGAGACGTGGTGTATAATGTAGTGTATGTAGAGGAGGAGACGTGGTGTGTAATGTAGTGTGTGTAGAGGAGGAGACGTGGTGTATAATGTAGTGTATGTAGAGGAGGAGACGTGGTGTGTAATGTAGTGTATATAGAGGAGGAGACGTGGTGTATAATGTAGTGTATATAGAGGAGGAGACGCGGTGTATAATGTAGTGTATATAGAGGAGGAGACGCGGTGTATAATGTAGTGTATATAGAGGAGGAGACGCGGTGTATAATGTAGTGTATGTAGAGGAGGAGACGCTGTGTATAATGTAGTGTATGTAGAGAGGAGACGCGGTGTATAATGTAGTGTATGTAGAGGAGGAGACGCGGTGTATAATGTAGTGTATGTAGAGGAGGAGACGCGGTGTATAATGTAGTGTATGTAGAGGAGGAGACGCGGTGTGTAATGTAGTGTATATAGAGGAGGAGACGCGGTGTATAATGTAGTGTATGTAGAGGAGAGACGCTGTGTATAATGTAGTGTATATAGAGGAGGAGACGCGTGTATATAATGTAGTGTATATAGAGGAGGAGACGCGGTGTATAATGTAGTGTATGTAGAGGAGGAGACGCTGTGTATAATGTAGTGTATATAGAGGAGGAGACGCGGTGTATAATGTAGTGTATGTAGAGGAGGAGACGTGGTGTATAATGTAGTGTATGTAGAGGAGGAGACGTGGTGTGTAATGTAGTGTATATAGAGGAGGAGACGTGTGTATAATGTAGTGTATATAGAGGAGGAGACGTGGTGTATAATGTAGTGTGTGTAGAGGAGGAGACGTGGTGTATAATGTAGTGTATGTAGAGGAGGAGAAGTGGTGTATAATGTAGTGTATGTAGAGGAGGAGACGCGGTGTATAATGTAGTGTATGTAGAGGAGGAGAAGTGGTGTATAATGTAGTGTATGTAGAGGAGGAGACGCGGTGTATAATGTAGTGTATGTAGAGGAGGAGAAGTGGTGTATAATGTAGTGTATGTAGAGGAGGAGACGTGGTGTATAATGTAGTGTATGTAGAGGAGGAGACGTGGTGTATAATGTAGTGTATGTAGAGGAGGAGACGTGGTGTGTAATGTAGTGTGTGTAGAGGAGGAGACGTGGTGTTATAATGTAGTGTATGTAGAGGAGGAGACGTGGTGTATAATGTAGTGTATGTAGAGGAGGAGACGTGGTGTGTAATGTAGTGTATGTAGAGGAGGAGACGCGGTGTATAATGTAGTGTGTGTAGAGGAGGAGACGTGGTGTGTAATGTAGTGTATGTAGAGGAGGAGACGCGGTGTATAATGTAGTGTATGTAGAGGAGGAGACGCGGTGTATAATGTAGTGTAATGTAGAGGAGGAGACGCGGTGTATAATGTAGTGTATGTAGGGGAGGAGAACGCGGTGTATAATGTAGTGTATGTAGAGGAGGAGACGCGGTGTATAATGTAGTGTATGTAGAGGAGGAGACGCGGTGTATAATGTAGTGTATGTAGAGGAGGAGACGCGGTGTATAATGTAGTGTATGTAGAGGAGGAGACGCGTGTATAATGTAGTGTATGTAGAGGAGGAGACGTGGTGTATAATGTAGTGTTAGAGAGGAGGAGACGCGGTGTGTAATGTAGTGTATGTAGAGGAGGAGACGCGGTGTATAATGTAGTGTGTAGAGGAGGAGACGCGGTGTATAATGTAGTGTATGTAGAGGAGGAGATGCGGTGTATAATGTAGTGTATGTAGAGGAGGAGACGTGGTGTATAATGTAGTGTATGTAGAGGAGGAGACGCGGTGTATAATGTAGTTGTATGTAGAGGAGGAGACGTGGTGTATAATGTAGTGTATGTAGAGGAGGAGACGCGGTGTATAATGTAGTGTATGTAGAGGAGGAGATGCGGTGTATAATGTAGTGTATGTAGAGGAGGAGACGTGGTGTATAATGTAGTGTATGTAGAGGAGGAGACGCGGTGTATAATGTAGTGTATGTAGAGGAGGAGACGCGGTGTATAATGTAGTGTATGTAGAGGAGGAGACGCGGTGTATAATGTAGTGTATGTAGAGGAGGAGACGCGGTGTATAATGTAGTGTATGTAGAGGAGGAGACGCGGTGTATAATGTAGTGTATGTAGAGGAGGAGACGTGGTGTATAATGTAGTGTATGTAGAGGAGGAGACGTGGTGTATAATGTAGTGTATGTAGAGGAGGAGACGCGGTGTGTAATGTAGTGTATGTAAGGAGGAGACGTGGTGTGTAATGTAGTGTGTGTAGAGGAGGAGACGCGGTGTATAATGTAGTGTATGTAGAGGAGGAGACGCGGTGTATAATGTAGTGTGTGTAGAGGAGGAGACGCGGTGTATAATGTAGTGTATGTAGAGGAGGAGACGTGGTGTATAATGTAGTGTTGTAGAGGAGGAGACCGGTGTATAATGTAGTGTATGTAGAGGAGGAGACGTCGGTGTATAATGTAGTGTGTGTAGAGGAGGAGACGCGGTGTATAATGTAGTGTATGTAGAGGAGGAGACGTCGGTGTATAATGTAGTGTATGTAGAGGAGGAGACGGGTGTATAATGTAGTGTATGTAGAGGAGGAGACGTGGTGTATAATGTAGTGTATGTAGAGGAGGAGACTGGTGTGTAATGTAGTGTTGTAGAGGAGGAGACGTGGTGTATAATGTAGTGTATGTAGAGGAGGAGACGCGGTGTTAATGTAGTGTATGTAGAGGAGGAGACGTGGTGTATAATGTAGTGTATGTAGAGGAGGAGACGGGTGTATAATGTAGTGTATGTAGAGGAGGAGAGCGGTGTATAATGTAGTGTATGTAGAGGAGGAGACGCGGTTATAATGTAGTGTATGTAGAGTAGGAGCACGCGGTGTATAATGTATGTATGTAGAGGAGAGCTGGGTTTGTAGATGTATCGTAGTCTAGGAGTTCTCTGTGTTTTTGTTGAGGACTGAATCCTGTGGAAATTATGTTCAGGAGCTGGACTATGTTGTATGTAGAATGGTAGTGAGCCGCTCCTCTGTATGTTCCTGTTTTCCCGGTAGAACGCCTGTTACTAATTTTATCTTGTTTCAGGTGCAGGACACACTTCTCTGTAGCGTTCTGCGTCTTTCTCTAGTGAGAGCCACCTCCTCTATTACTGTTTTTCAGACCTTTTCCTCGGTAGACACCACCTTCCTCTTCTTTCCTCTGTCTCCTCAGGTGCAGACACCACTCCTTCTCTCTTCTTTCCTTCTGTTCCTCAGGTGCAGACACCACTCTTCTCCTCTCCCTCTATTCCATTCCGTGACTAGGGAACACCACCTCTTTCTTCTTCTTTCACTCGTTCCTAGGTGCAGACACCACTCCTTCTCTTCTCTTTCCTCTGTCTCCTCAGGTGCAGACACCCACCCTTCTTCTTTTCCTCCTCTCTTCTGTTCAGACTCTCTCTTCTCTTCTGTCTCCTCAGTGCAGACACCACCTCCTTCTTCTTCTTTCCTCTGTCTCCTCAGGTGCAGACACCACCTCCTTCTCTTCTTCTTTCTCTGTCTCCTCAGGTGCAGACACCACTCCTTCTCTTCTTCTTCTCTGTTCCTCGGTGCAGACACCACTCTTCTCTCTTCTTTCCTCGTCTCCTCAGGTGCAGACACCACCTCCTTCTCTTCTTCTTTCCTCTTTCTCCTCAGGTGCAGACACCACCTCCTTCTCTTCTTCTTCTCGTCCTCTGTCTCCTCGGTGCAGACACCACCTCCTTCTTTCTTCTGTGAGAACTTCTCTCTTTCCTCCTCAGGTGCAGACACCACCTCCTTCTCTCTTCTTTCCTCTCTGTCTCCTCAGGTGCAGAACCACCTCCTTCTTTCTTCTTTCCTCTTGTCTCCTCAGGTGCAGACACACCTCCTTCTCTCTCTTTCCTCTGTCTCCTCAGGTGCAGACACCACCTCCTTCTCTTCTCTTTCCTCGTCTCCTCAGGTGCAGACACCACCTCCTTCTCTCTTCTTTCCTCCGTCTCCTCAGGTGCAGACCACCTCCTTCTCTTCTTCTTGTCCTCTTTCTCCTCAGGTGCAGACACCACCTCCTTCTCTCTTCTTTCCTCCGTTCTCCTCAGGTGCAGACACACCTCTTCTCCTTCTCTGTGCAGACCCATCTTCTCTTCTTCTTTCCTTTCTCCTCAGGTCAGAACCCTCCTTCTTTTCTTCCTGTCCTTCTCCTCAGTGCAGACACCACTCCTTCTTTCTTCTTTCCTCGTCTCGTCTCCTCAGGTGCAGACACCACCTCCTTCTCTTCTTCTTTCCTCTTCTCCTCAGGTGCAGACACCACCTCCTTCTCTTCTTCTTTCCTCCGTCTCCTCAGGTGCAGACACCACTCTTCCTTCTTTTTCCTCCGTCTCTCAGGTGCAGACACCACCTCCTTCTCTTCTTCTTTCCTCCGTCCTCTTCTCCTCAGGTGCAGACACCACCTCCTTCTCTTCTTCTTTCCTCCGTCTCTTCTCCTCAGGTGCAGACACCACCTCCTTCTCTTCTTCTTTCCTCTTTATCATTTTTTCTGAGAAACCTTTTTTGTTAACATCTCTTCCTTTCCCTTTCAGTCAGAACCCTCTCTTTCTTTCTCGTCTCGTGCAGACACATCCTCTCTCTCTCTTCCTGAGCAACCTCTTCCTCTTCTTCCTTCTATCACCCCTCTTCTTCTCGCTCTCAGACCACTCTCTTTTTCCTCCTGTCTCTCGGTGCAAACACCTTCTCCTTTTCTCTTCTCGTCGACCACTCTTCTTCTTTCCTCTTCTCTCGTGCACACACTCTTCCTTTTTTCTCTCCTCGTGCGAACACTCTTCTTTCTCTTCCTCTCTCTCATGCAGAACACTCCTTTTCTTCCTTCTCAGGCACACACCTTCTTCTTCTTCTCTCCAGTGCGACACTCTCTCTTTCTTTCTCCGTCTCCTCGGTGAGACACATCCTTCTCTTTCTTCCTTTCCCGTAGAACCCTCCTTCTCTCTTTCTCGTTCCTCTTCGCGACACCACTCCTTCTCTCTTCTTTCTTTCTCCGGGCACCACTCCTTCTTTTTTCTTTTCCTGTCACCCACCTCTTCTCTTCTTCCTCCGTCCCTCTTTCTCCTCAGTGAGACCACTCCTTCTTCTTCTTCCCGCCTCCTCAGGTGCAGACACCACCTCCTTCTCTTCTCTTTCCTCCTCTTCTCCTCAGGTGCAGACACCACCTCCTTCTCTTCTTCTTTCCTCCGTCCTCTGTCTCCTCAGGTGCAGACACCACCTCCTTCTCTTCTTCTTTCCTCTTTCTCCTCAGGTGCAGACACCACCTCCTTCTCTTCTTCTTTCCTCCGTCTCCTCAGGTGCAGACACCACCTCCTTCTCTTCTTCTTTCCTCTTCTCCTCCTGTGCAGACACCACCTCCTTCTCTTCTTCTTTCCTCTTTCTCCTCAGTGCAGACACCACCTCCTTCTCTTCTTCTTTCCTCTCCGTCTCCTCAGGTGCAGACACCACCTCCTTCTCTTCTTTCCTCCTCTTTCTCCTCGGTGCAGACACCACCTCCTTCTCTTTCTTCTTTCCTCTTTCTCCTCAGGTGCAGACACCACCTCCTTCTCTTCTTCTTCCTCCGTCCTCTTCTCCTCAGGTGCAGACACCACCTCCTTCTCTTCTTCTTTCCTCCGCCCTCTGTCTCCTCAGGTGCAGACACCACCTCCTTCTCTTCTTCTTTCCTCTTTCTCCTCAGGTGCAGACACCACCTCCTTCTCTTCTTCTTTCCTCTCTTCTCCTCAGGTGCAGACACCACCTCCTTCTCTTCTTCTTTCCTCCTTCTCCTCAGGTGCAGACACCACCTCCTTCTCTTCTTCTTCTCCTCTTCTCCTCAGGTGCAGACACCACCTCCTTCTCTTCTTCTTTCCTCCGTCTCCTCAGGTGCAGACACCACCTCCTTCTCTTCTTCTTTCCTCCTGTCTCCTCAGGTGCAGACACCACCTCCTTCTCTTCTTCTTTCCTCTCTCCTCAGGTGCAGACACCACCTCCTTCTCTTCTTCTTTCCTCCGTCCTCTTTCTCCTCAGGTGCAGACACCACCTCCTTCTCTTCTTCTTTCCTCTTTCTCCTCAGGTGCAGACACCACCTCCTTCTCTTCTTCTTTCCTCCGTCTCCTCAGGTGCAGACACCACCTCCTTCTCTTCTTCTTTCCTCTTTCTCCTCAGGTGCAGACACCACCTCCTTCTCTTCTTCTTTCCTCCTTCTCCTCAGGTGCAGACACCACCTCCTTCTCTTCTTCTTTCCCCTCCTCTTTCTTTCTCCTCAGGTGCAGACACCACCTCCTTCTCTTCTTCTTTCCTCTCTTCTCCTCAGGTGCAGACACCACCTCCTTCTCTTCTTCTTTCCTCCGTCTCCTCAGGTGCAGACACCACCTCCTTCTCTTCTTCTTTCCTCTTTCTCCTCAGGTGCAGACACCACCCTCCTTCTCTTCCTTCTTTCCTCCGTCTCCTCAGTGCAGACACCACCTCCTTCTCTTCTTCTTTCCTTCTCCTCAGGTGCAGACACCACCTCCTTCTCTTCTTCTTTCCTCCGTCTCCTCAGGTGCAGACACCACCTCCTTCTCTTCTTCTTTCCTCTGTCTCCTCAGGTGCAGACACCACCTCCTTCTCTTCTTCTTTCCTCGTTCTCCTCAGGTGCAGACACCACCTCCTTCTCTTCTTCTTTCCTCCTCTTCTCTCCTCAGGTGCAGACACCACCTCCTTCTCTTCTTCTTTCCTCTTTCCTCCTAGGTGCAGACACCACCTCCTTCTCTTCTTCTTTCCTCCGTCTCCTCAGGTGCAGACACCACCTCCTTCTCTTCTTCTTTCCTCTGTCTCCTCTGGTGCAGACACCACCTCCTTCTCTTCTTCTTTCCTCCGTCTCCTCAGGTGCAGACACCACCTCCTTCTCTTCTTCTTTCCTCCGTCCTCTTTCTCCTCAGGTGCAGACACCACCTCCTTCTCTTCTTCTTTCTCCGTCCTCTGTCTCCTCAGGTGCAGACACCACCTCCTTCTCTTCTTCTTTCCTCCGTCTCCTCAGGTGCAGACACCACCTCCTTCTCTTCTTCTTTCCTCTGTCTCCTCAGGTGCAGACACCACCTCCTTCTCTTCTTCTTTCCTCCGTCTCCTCAGGTGCAGACACCACCTCCTTCTCTTCTTCTTTCCTCTGTCTCCTCAGGTGCAGACACCACCTCCTTCTCTTCTTCTTTCCTCTGTCTCCTCTGGTGCAGACACCACCTCCTTCTCTTCTTCTTTCCTCCGTCTCCTCAGGTGCAGACACCACCTCCTTCTCTTCTTCTTTCCTCCGTCCTCTTTCTCCTCAGGTGCAGACACCACCTCCTTCTCTTCTTCTTTCCTCCGTCCTCTGTCTCCTCAGGTGCAGACACCACCTCCTTCTCTTCTTCTTTCCTCCGTCTCCTCAGGTGCAGACACCACCTCCTTCTCTTCTTCTTTCCTCTGTCTCCTCAGGTGCAGACACCACCTCCTTCTCTTCTTCTTTCCTCTTTCTCCTCCGGTGCAGACACCACCTCCTTCTCTTCTTCTTTCTCCCCGTCTTCCTCCTCTGGTGCAGACACCACCTCCTTCTCTCTTCTTTCCTCCGTCCTGTCTCCTCAGGTGCAGACACCACCTCCTTCTCTTCTTCTTTCCTCCGTCTCCTCAGGTGCAGACACCACCTCCTTCTCTTCTTCTTTCCTCGTCTCCTCTGGTGCAGACACCACCTCCTTCTCTTCTTCTTTCCTCCGTCTCCTCAGGTGCAGACACCACCTCCTTCTCTTCTTCTTTCCTCCGTCCTCTTTCTCCTCAGGTGCAGACACCACCTCCTTCTCTTCTTCTTTCCTCCGTCCTCTGTCTCCTCAGGTGCAGACACCACCTCCTTCTCTTCTTCTTTCCTCCGTCTCCTCAGGTGCAGACACCACCTCCTTCTCTCTTCCTTTCCTCTGTCTCCTCAGGTGCAGACACCACCTCCTTCTCTTCTTCTTTCCTCCGTCTCCTCAGGTGCAGACACCACCTCCTTCTCTTCTTCTTTCCTCTGTCTCTCAGGTGCAGACACCACCTCCTTCTCTTCTTCTTTCCTCTGTCTCCTCTGGTGCAGACACCACCTCCTTCTCTTCTTCTTTCCTCCTGTCTCCTCAGGTGCAGACACCACCTCCTTCTCTTCTTCTTTCCTCCGTCTCTTTCCTCAGGTGCAGACACCACCTCCTTCTCTTCTTCTTTCCTCCGTCCTCTTTCTCCTCAGGTGCAGACACCACCTCCTTCTCTTCTTCTTTCCTCCGTCTCCCTCAGGTGCAGACACCACCTCCTTCTCTTCTTCTTTCCTCTGTCTCCTCAGGTGCAGACACCACCTCCTTCTCTTCTTCTTTCCCCGTCTTCTCCTCTGGTGCAGACACCACCTCCTTCTCTTCCTTCTCTTCCCCTCCGTCCTCTTTCTCTTCACGGGCAGACACCACCTCCTTCTCTTCTTCTTTCCTCCGTCCTCTGTCTCCTCAGGTGCAGACACCACCTCCTTCTCTTCTTCTTTCCTCCGTCTCCTCAGGTGCAGACACCACCTCCTTCTCTTCTTCTTTCCTCTTTTCTCCTCAGGTGCAGACACCACCTCCTTCTCTTCTTCTTTCCTCCGTCTCTCCCCTCAGGTGCAGACACCACCTCCTTCTCTTCTTCTTTCCTCCGTCTCCTCAGGTGCAGACACCACCTCCTTCTCTTCTTCTTTCCTCTTCTCCTCAGGTGCAGACACCACCTCCTTCTCTTCTTCTTTCCTCTGTCTCCTCGGTGCAGACACCACCTCCTTCTCTTCTTCTTTCCTCTTTCTCCTCCGGTGCAGACACCACCTCCTTCTCTTCTTCTTTCCCCCGTCTCTTCTCCTCAGGTGCAGACACCACCTCCTTCTCTTCTTCTTTCCTCTGTCTCCTCAGGTGCAGACACCACCTCCTTCTCTTCTTCTTTCCTCTTTCTCCTCAGGTGCAGACACCACCTCCTCTCTCCTTTCTTTCCTCTTTCTCCTCCTGTGCAGACACCACCTCCTTCTCTCCTTCTTTCCTCTTTCTCCTCCGTGCAGACACCACCTCCTTCTCTTCTTCTTTCCTCCGTCCTCTTTCTCCTCAGGTGCAGACACCACCTCCTTCTCTTCTTCTTTCCTCCGTCCTCTTCAGGTGCAGACACCACCTCCTTCTCTTCTTCTTTCCTCTGTCTCCTCAGGTGCAGACACCACCTCCTTCTCTTCTTCTTTCCTCCGTCTCCTCAGGTGCAGACACCACCTCCTTCTCTTCTTCTTTCCTCTGTCTCCTCAGGTGCAGACACCACCTCCTTCTCTTCTTCTTTCCTCTGTCTCCTCTGGTGCAGACACCACCTCCTTCTCTTCTTCTTTCCTCCGTCTCCTCAGGTGCAGACACCACCTCCTTCTCTTCTTCTTTCCTCCGTCCTCTTTCTCCTCAGGTGCAGACACCACCTCCTTCTCTTCTTCTTTCCTCCGTCCTCTGTCTCCTCAGGTGCAGACACCACCTCCTTCTCTTCTTCTTTCCTCCGTCCTCTGTCTCCTCAGGTGCAGACACCACCTCCTTCTCTTCTTCTTTCCTCCGTCTCCTCAGGTGCAGACACCACCTCCTTCTCTTCTTCTTTCCTCTGTCTCCTCAGGTGCAGACACCACCTCCTTCTCTTCTTCTTTCCTCTTTCTCCTCCGGTGCAGACACCACCTCCTTCTCTTCTTCTTTCCCCCGTCTTCCTCCTCTGGTGCAGACACCACCTCCTTCTCTTCTTCTTTCCTCCGTCCTCTTTCTCCTCAGGTGCAGACACCACCTCCTTCTCTTCTTCTTTCCTCCGTCCTCTGTCTCCTCAGGTGCAGACACCACCTCCTTCTCTTCTTCTTTCCTCCGTCTCCTCAGGTGCAGACACCACCTCCTTCTCTTCTTCTTTCCTCCGTCTCCTCAGGTGCAGACACCACCTCCTTCTCTTCTTCTTTCCTCTTTCTCCTCAGGTGCAGACACCACCTCCTTCTCTTCTTCTTTCCTCTGTCTCCTCAGGTGCAGACACCACCTCCTTCTCTTCTTCTTTCCTCTTTCTCCTCCGGTGCAGACACCACCTCCTTCTCTTCTTCTTTCCCCCGTCTTCCTCCTCAGGTGCAGACACCACCTCCTTCTCTTCTTCTTTCCTCTTTCTCCTCAGGTGCAGACACCACCTCCTTCTCTTCTTCTTTCCTCTTTCTCCTCAGGTGCAGACACCACCTCCTTCTCTTTTTCTTTCCTCTGTCTCCTCAGGTGCAGACACCACCTCCTTCTCTTCTTCTTTCCTCTTTCTCCTCAGGTGCAGACACCACCTCCTTCTCTTCTTCTTTCCTCCGTCCTCTTTCAGGTGCAGACACCATCTGATGGGCACTTGCTCACATATGTCCCCTGGGTTTTCCCCCTGGACCATGGTCCGGCTTCTTATATATGTGGCACAGAGTGCACTGCAGGAATCCTCCAATGCGGCTTCTATATAACAGCTGAGAGTCATTGTCTCTCTCCTGATAATTACACATGCAGCCCATAGATGAATGATAATGCCCTCAGTAGGTATAATACAGACTGGTCGTGCCATTGCAGTCTATGGCCTGTGGATCGGTTGTCTGGATCCTGTCATGCTGCCCATAGGTGAATGATAATGCCCTCAGTAGGTATAATCCAGACTGGTCGTGCCATTGCAGTCTATGGCCTGTGGATCCGCTGTCTAGATCCTGTTATTAGGTGGATTTGGTGGAATCCTTATACACAGGGTGAACAGTCCCTGACCTATGTAGGACATGCCCCAGACATCCTGCTGATGTGAGGTCAGACATGTCTGATGTGTCCATGAGGGATGTCTCTACCTTTCTTGTGCCAGACGACCGTCTCTGGTGACTCATTAGAGCGCTATCTCCGATGTCTCCTCCAGGACGCTCTCGTTATTACTCTAATCCTATAGACACAAATCTTGGTGCTAACTGATTATCATATTTATCCCATTGCTACAGATGGAGCCGACAGCATCGGTCAGAAGGGAGAGCCATCAAGAAGACGACGAAAACCTGCCAAGACCCATCGAAAGCTGAGCAGCAGCTCCCCAGAGAGACTGTCCCTAACCCTCCTGACGTGTAATGAGTTCATCCCCCACGACAGCGACGTGCACTCCAGCAGTGAGGGGTCCGTACTCATGGAGGTGAAGTCCGAGGTGGACGAGCCCATGATAAGTGCATACGAGGGTCACACTGCAGTGTTAATAAAGACAGAGGAACACGGCATCAGTCAGGACTCTGCGGAGGCATCACATGTGCCCAAACCTGCCCGAGGCCGGCCGCTCAGCTCACAGAAGAGGAACACGGCCAAGGCCAAGCCGTTCCTGTGCACCGTGTGCGGGAAGAGGTTCAGCCAGAAGTCCTTGCTGATTCAACATCACCGAAACCACACGGGGGAGAGACCGTACCCCTGCAGTGTGTGCGGCAAGGGCTTCACGTCCTGCTCACTGCTCATTCGACACCATAAGATACACACAGGAGAAAAGCCCTTCGCCTGTCCAGACTGTGGCAAACGCTTCAGTGAGAGCTCCCAGCTAGTCCGGCACCAGAGGACCCACACGGGCGAGCGGCCATACACCTGCATCGAGTGTGGGAAAAGCTTCAGTGAAAGCTCGAAGCTGGTGATTCACCAGAGGACGCACACCGGAGAGCGGCCATATTCATGT
The DNA here is from genome assembly GCA_033576535.1 of Allobates femoralis. Lineage (NCBI taxonomy): Eukaryota > Metazoa > Chordata > Amphibia > Anura > Aromobatidae > Allobates > Allobates femoralis. The sequence continues at coordinate 753,410,646 of JARQOC010000002.1, forward strand.
AGTGACTGCGGGAAGAGCTTCAGTGTGCGCTCCCATCTCATCACCCACAAGAGGACCCACACCGGGGAACGGCCATATACCTGCAATGAGTGTGGTAAGAGCTTCAGCGAGAGCTCCAAGCTGGTCATGCATCAGAGGATACACACTGGAGAGAAGCCATACACATGTTCCGCCTGTGGGAAGAGCTTCAGCCAGAGGTCTGTGCTGGTTACCCACCAGAGGATACATACAGGGGAGAAACCGTACACCTGTCCTGAATGTGGGAAGTGTTTTATTGATAAGGTGGGCTGTGACCGACACCGCGTCACCCACAGTGACGAGAAGCCTTTCCAGTGTCTGCTCTGCGGAAAGAACTTTAGTCGCAACTCTGACTATAACAAACACCAGAGAACCCACACCGGGGAGAAGCCCTACACCTGTAAGCAATGTGGGAAGAAGTTCAGCTGGAGCTATCAGCTCGTCCGACACCAGCGCGTCCACACTGGGGAGAAACCGTACACCTGCATCGAGTGCGGACGGAGCTTCTGCTGGAGCTATCAGCTGGTGACCCATCAGAAGAGCCATACCATGGAAAACACCTACATGTAGAGGACCAACAAGGAGTGGAAACACCTACAATATCTACTGCATGTATGTGGAGCCTGGACTGACGTCCAAGTGTTGTTAGTGAACCATCCGTGCATCAGCCAAGCAGCGTCATCATTGTGATAGTCACGGACAGACTGGATGACTTCTGTACTCAAGGACATTATACCTGACTGTGTGACTGGGATCCAGACCGATGTACCATAAATAAGATGCCATGGCTGTATTATACCATACGGCGGTCACTTCAGTGCAGCCGTTTATTGACTGTCGTAGGATATGGCATACACAAACTAAAGACTACGGAAGAATGAACCAGAATTTAACTATACAAACACCTTCATAAAATGAGTGACTGCCCTGAGAAATAGTCACATGTTTCATAACTAGAGGAGTCATGGTCACATTGCCCTGTCTGATGGGTACAGAGTCATGGTCATATTGCCTATACCCAGGGAAGTCATGGTCACATTGCCCATACCCAGGGAAGTCATGGTCACATTGCCCATACCCAGGGAAGTCATGGTCACATTGCCCTGTCTGATGGGTGGAGAGTCATGGTCACATTGCCCATACCCAGGGAACACATGGTCACATTGCCCTATCTGATGGGTGGAGAGTCATGGTCACAATGCCCATACCCAGGGAAGACATGGTCACATTGCCCTATCTGATGGGTGGAGAGTCATGGTCACATTCCCCATACCCAGGGAAGTCATGGTCACATTGCCCATACCCAGGGAACACATGGTCACATTGCCCTATCTGATGGGTGGAGAGTCATGGTCACAATGCCCATACCCAGGGAAGACATGGTCACATTGCCCATATACGGGGGAAGACATGGTCACATTGCCCTATCTGATGGGTACAGAGTCATGGTCACATTGCCCTATCTGATGGGTAGAGAGTCATGGTCACATTGCCCATACCCAGGGAAGACATGGTCACATTGCCCGTACCCAGGGAACACATGGTCACATTGCACTATCTGATGGGTACAGAGTCATGGTCACAATGCCCATACCCAGAGAAGACATGGTCACATTGCCCATATACAGGGGAAGACATGGTCACATTGCCCATACCCCGAGAAGACATGGTCACATTGCCCATATATGGGGGAAGACATGGTCACATTGCCCATATATGGGGAAGACATAGTCACATTGCCCATATATGGGGGAAGACATGGTCACATTGCCCATACCCCGAGAAGACATGGTCACATTGCCCATACCCCGAGAAGACATGGTCACATTGCCCATATACGGGGGAAGACATGGTCACATTGCCCATATATGGGGGAAGACATGGTCACATTGCCCATATATGGGGGAAGACATGGTCACATTGCCCATATATGGGGGAAGACATGGTCACATTGCCCATACCCCGAGAAGACATGGTCACATTGCCCATATATGGGGGAAGACATGGTCACATTGCCCATACCCCGAGAAGACATGGTCACATTGCCCATATACGGGGGAAGACATGGTCACATTGCCCATATACGGGGGAAGACATGGTCACATTGCCCATATACGGGGGAAGACATGGTCACATTGCCCATATACGGGGGAAGACATGGTCACATTGCCCATATATTGGGGAAGACATGGTCACATTGCCCATATACGGGGGAAGACATGGTCACATTGCCCATATACGGGGGAAGACATGGTCACATTGCCCATATATTGGGGAAGACATGGTCACATTGCCCATATACGGGGGAAGACATGGTCACATTGCCCATATACGGGGGAAGACATGGTCACATTGCCCATATATGGGGGAAGACATGGTCACATTGCCCATATATGGGGGAAGACATGGTCACATTGCCCATATATGGGGGAAGACATGGTCACATTGCCCATATATGGGGGAAGACATGGTCACATTGCCCGTACCCGGGGGAAACATGGTTACATGGCCCGTACCTGGGAAAGACATGGTCACATGGTCCGTACCCTGAGGGAGACATGGTCACATGACCCGTACCTGGGGGAGAGATGGTAGAATCCATAGCCGGGGAAGACATGGTCACATGGCCCGTACCCGGGGGAGAGAAGGTAGAATCCATAGCCGGGGGAGACATGGTCACATGGCCCGTACCCGGGGGAGAGATGGTAGAATCCATAGCCGGGGAAGACATGGTCACATGGCCCGTACCCGGGGAAGACATGGTCACATGGCCCGTACCCGGAAAAGACATGGTCACATGGCCCGTACCCGGAAAAGACATGGTCACATGGCCCGTACCCGGGGGAGAGATGGTAGCATCCATAGCCGGGGGAGACATGTTCACATGGCCCGTACCCGGGGGAGAGATGGTAGCATCCATAGCCGGGGGAGACATGGTCACATGGCCCGTACCCGGGGAGACATGGTCACATGGCCCGTACCCGGGGGAGACATGGTCACATGGCCCATACCCGGGGGAGACATGGTCACATGGCCTGTACCCAATAATATAATATTTATTCATTTATATAGTGCTATTAATTCCATAGAGCTTTACATACATGTGAAGCACCCAGGGGAGACCTGGCCAGTATCTGGCTACTTCCATTGCCGGTTTGTGTACCATGATGCTGATGAAGCCCCAGATGTAGAGCTGCCATATACCTGTGCAGTGTCGCTGCCCCTCCTGATGGTGACAGACGGTCATGATGAAGCATTCCTGCTATTGAGTTGTGGTGATCAGCGGCTTCTCCCGCCATGTCACTTATCTGACACCCAGGATACCGCTCTGTATTTTTTATTACCTTCCTCTTTATTATAAAAAATTGTGTCTGTAAATCTAGAAAATAAATAAATAGAATGTGAGGAGTGCAGTGACTTCACCCCGGAGGTCAATGGTCCCTCTGTATGATCGGGGATGTGTGTGGAGTGCTGCGACTTCACCCCGGAGGTCAATGGTCCGTCTGTATGATCGGGGATGTGTGTGGAGTGCTGCGACTTCACCCCGGAGGTCAATGGTCCCTCTGTATGATCGGGGATGTGTGTGGAGTGCTGCGACTTCACCCGGAGGTCAATGGTCCGTCTGTATGATCGGGGATGTGTGAGGAGTGCTGCGACTTCACCCCGGAGGTCAATGGTCCGTCTGTATGATCGGGGATGTGTGAGGAGTGCAGTGACTTCACCCCGGAGGTCAATGGTCCGTCTGTATGATCGGGAATGTGTGTGGAGTGCAGTGACTTCACCCCGGAGGTCAATGGTCCGTCTGTATGATCGGGAATGTGTGAGGAGTGCAGTGACTTCACCCCGGAGGTCAATGGTCCGTCTGTATGATCGGGGATGTGTGAGGAGTGCAGTGACTTCACCCCGGAGGTCAATGGTCCGTCTGTATGATCGGGGATGTGTGTGGGGTGCAGTGACTTCACCCCGGAGGTCAATGGTCCGTCTGTATGATCGGGAATGTGTGAGGAGTGCAGTGACTTCACCCCGGAGGTCAATGGTCCGTCTGTATGATCGGGGATGTGTGAGGAGTGCAGTGACTTCACCCCGGAGGTCAATGGTCCGTCTGTATGATCGGGGATGTGTGAGGAGTGCAGTGACTTCACCTCGGAGGTCAATGGTCCGTCTGTATGATCGGGGATGTGTGAGGAGTGCAGTGACTTCACCCCGGAGGTCAATGGTCCGTCTGTATGATCGGGGACGTGTGAGGAGTGCAGTGAGTTCACCCCGGAGGTCAATGGTCCATCTGTATGATCGGGGATGTGTGTGGAGTGCAGTGACTTCACCCCGGAGGTCAATGGTCCGTCTGTATGATCGGGGATGTGTGAGGAGTGCAGTGACTTCACCCCGGAGGTCAATGGTCCGTCTGTATGATCGGGGATGTGTGTGGGGTGCAGTGACTTCACCCCGGAGGTCAATGGTCCGTCTGTATGATCGGGAATGTGTGAGGAGTGCAGTGACTTCACCCCGGAGGTCAATGGTCCGTCTGTATGATCGGGGATGTGTGAGGAGTGCAGTGACTTCACCCCGGAGGTCAATGGTCCGTCTGTATGATCGGAGATGTGTGTGGAGTGCTGCGACTTCACCCCGGAGGTCAATGGTCCGTCTGTATGATCGGGGATGTGTGTGGAGTGCCGCGACTTCACTCCGGAGGTCAATGGTCCGTCTGTATGATCGGGGATGTGTGAGGAGTGCAGTGACTTCACCCCGGAGGTCAATGGTCCGTCTGTATGATCGGGAATGTGTGTGGAGTGCAGTGACTTCACCCCGGAGGTCAATGGTCCGTCTGTATGATCAGGAATGTGTGAGGAGTGCAGTGACTTCACCCCGGAGGTCAATGGTCCGTCTGTATGATCGGGGATGTGTGAGGAGTGCAGTGACTTCACCCCGGAGGTCAATGGTCCGTCTGTATGATCGGGGATGTGTGAGGAGTGCAGCGACTTCACCTCGGAGGTCAATGGTCCGTCTGTATGATCGGGGATGTGTGAGGAGTGCAGTGACTTCACCCCGGAGGTCAATGGTCCGTCTGTATGATCGGGGACGTGTGAGGAGTGCAGTGAGTTCACCCCGGAGGTCAATGGTCCATCTGTATGATCGGGGATGTGTGTGGAGTGCAGTGAGTTCACCCCGGAGGTCAATGGTCCGTCTGTATGATCGGGGATGTGTGTGGAGTGCAGTGACTTCACCCCGGAGGTCAATGGTCCGTCTGTATGATCGGGAATGTGTGAGGAGTGCAGTGACTTCACCCCGGAGGTCAATGGTCCGTCTGTATGATCGGGGATGTGTGAGGAGTGCAGTGACTTCACCCCGGAGGTCAATGGTCCGTCTGTATGATCGGGGATGTGTGTGGAGTGCAGTGAGTTCACCCCGGAGGTCAATGGTCCGTCTGTATGATCGGGGATGTGTGTGGAGTGCAGTGAGTTCACCCCGGAGGTCAATGGTCCGTCTGTATGATCGGGGATGTGTGTGGAGTGCAGTGACTTCACCCCGGAGGTCAATGGTCCGTCTGTATGATCGGGGATGTGTGTGGAGTGCAGTGACTTCACCCCGGAGGTCAATGGTCCGTCTGTATGATCGGGGATGTGTGAGGAGTGCAGTGACTTCACCCCGGAGGTCAATGGTCCGTCTGTATGATCAGGAATGTGTGAGGAGTGCAGTGACTTCACCCCGGAGGTCAATGGTCCGTCTGTATGATCGGGAATGTGTGAGGAGTGCAGTGACTTCACCTCGGAGGTCAATGGTCCGTCTGTATGATCGGGGATGTGTGTGGAGTGCAGTGACTTCACCCTGGAGGTCAATGGTCCGTCTGTATGATCGGGGATGTGTGTGGAGTGCAGTGACTTCACCTCGGAGGTCAATGGTCCGTCTGTATGATCGGGGATGTGTGTGGAGTGCAGTGACTTCACCCTGGAGGTCAATGGTCCGTCTGTATGATCGGGGATGTGTGTGGAGTGCAGTGACTTCACCCTGGAGGTCAATGGTCCGTCTGTATGATCGGGGATGTGTGCCGTGCTCCTGAGGATATTTCCTCACATCTAGATGATAGATACCGCGACTGTCTCATGTACGTCCATCTCCAATATCTGTCGTCCATCCACGGTTCTGAATAGGAGAAGTCGTTAACGACATCGTTATCGCGGTGTCACTCGCCGATGCTGCAGGTTGTACGGATGACCAATGACTGGTTTAGGGTCCGGTTCACAAACCTGCGATCAACAATCAGCCGCCTTATCGCTGGTCGTATCATCGTGTCACACACAACGACGTCGTTTGAGCGTCTGAAAACCCGTGATGTTTCACCGATCTTGTCAGCGATATGGTGGAGTGTGACGGGGCCTTTGCTGGATAGCTCCGAATAGATCACTAATGTTCCATAAACCCCTATAGGGCGTTCTTACATCTGTTCCCTTCTACAATTGTTCATAGACTCTAACACTCACCTGCTGGACACTTTGTCTTAATGACACTTCAAGCTGCTGCTCTTCGCTGTCCCGCAGGGAAGGTGACATAAGAAGGAAACTACTGATCCAAAGACGCTGCTGTATGAACGATGGGGCAGAGTCTGTCAGGAAACGTGGACTCCAACGCGTTTCCAGGCCGTCCAGCCGCTCCGTCATGAATACACCGAAAATACAATGATACCAGCAGGAACAACCCATTCACCACCTGATGGTGACGTGTGGAGGGAGCGCATTATAACATCACAGTGCAAAATATGAACTATGTGCCCAGATGGGAGACCTGATACCCAAAATAACAACCGCATCACTCAACATTTATAATATTTCATACAAAACACTATAGAGAAGTACAATGAAAATAACCCTAATACATCCATATAGTGGAACCCTGTGTGCTGGATCCTGAGATGGAATAGCAGAACGCTCCATGCGCTCCTATGGATCTGCTCTTAACCATTAGGCTAATGATGATTATATTAGACTAGATGGTGGCCCGATTCTAACGCATCAGGTATTCTAGAATATGTATGTACTTGACATACTGTGACTGACAGAACAAGTTCAGTCAACGTGAGTGAACTATATATATATATATATAATATATGTGTGTATATATATATATATATATGTATATATAGCAGCGCTATGGTATATGGTGGTACATTACAGCACATGTATAGCAGCACTATAGTATATGGCAGTACATTACAGCACATGTATAGCAGCACTATAGTATATGGTGGTACATTACAGTACATGTATAGCAGCGCTATGGTATATGGCGGTACATTACATTACATGTATAGCAGCACTATAGTATATGGCGGTACATTACAGTACATGTATAGCAGCGCTATGGTATTTGACGTTACATGTATAGCAGCGCTATGGTATATGGCGGTACATTACATTACATGTATAGCAGCACTATGGTATATGGTGGTACATTACAGCACATGTATAGCAGCACTATAGTATATGGCGGTACATTACAGTACATGTATAGCAGCACTATGGTATATGGTGGTACATTACAGCACATGTATAGCAGCACTATAGTATATGGCGGTACATTACAGCACATGTATAGCAGCACTATAGTATAGGGTGGTACATTACAGTACATGTATAGCAGCGCTATGGTATTTGACGGTACATGTATAGCAGCGCTATGGTATATGGCGGTACATTACATTACATGTATAGCAGCGCTATGGTATATGGCGATACTCTGCTCTTCGCGGCCCCCCCCGCTCCTCCTGGCCCCCAGTCCTCCACAGTAAAAGTAAAAATAAAAAAATCCTCAGTGAGGATACTCACCTGTTCTCCAGCTCGCTCCATCTCCGTCTTCTAGGTCCTACAGGCCTTTAAGGACCTGTCATTGCCTGGGAAACCGATCAGCTGAGGAGGGGCAGGATGGAGGCGGCGGGGCAGGATGGTGGCGGGGGGGGGGGATCAGGATGGTGGTGGGGGTGCAGGATGGAGCCAGCGGGGCAGGATGGTGGTGGGGGGGGGCAGGATGGATCCGGCTGGGCAGGATGGAGCGAGCGGGGTAGGATGTAGCCGGCGGGGCAGGATGGTGGCGGGGGTGCAGGATGGAGCTGGCGTGGCAGGATGGATGCGGGGGGGCAGGATGGAGCCGGCGGGGCAGGATGGTGGGGGGGGGGAGGCAGGATGGAGTCGGCGGGGCAGGATGGATGCGGGGGGGCAGGATGGAGCCAGTGGGGCAGGATGGTGTTTTAGGATGCAGCCGGCGGGGCAGGATGGATGCGGGGGGCAGGATGGAGCCAGTGGGGCAGGATGGAGTCGGCGGGGCAGGATAGGTGTGGGGGGCTGGATGGAGAATTATAAGCAGAAAAGTAATGCTCATATCTTTGGCCTGTGAGCTTCAAGGTCAAAGATATGGAGAAAAGGAGGAATTGGAACCTTTCAGAATTCTGTGTAACTCCCAGAGATATGTGAGGTCCGCAGAGTGGGAGGTCTAATATTACATTAAAATGATAAAAACCAGACACTTGATTTGGAGGCCATTCAGATGCTTGGAGAGACAGCTAAGAGCCGTGCTGGGGGCCTGAATCTCATTTCTTTAACCCCTTCCCGACCTATGACATAGGAGGACGTCATGGGCCAGTAAGGTGGGTTTGATGTGAGCTCCGGCGCGGAGCTCACATCAAAGCTCCGACATCTCGGCTGATGTGATCAGCTGAGATGTCAGGATAACAGCACCGATCGGATCTGGGATACGATCGGCACTGTTAACCCCTTGGATCCCGCCGTCAATCTCTGACAGCGGGATCCAAGGCGGCTGCGGCGGTGAACGCACTGTTCCGCGCCTGCTCCGGAGATCCCGCAATAGTATCGCGGGATCTCCGGCGCTCACCTGACAGCCCGGGGTCTGCTGTCACAGCGCAGTTTCCTGTTGTGGTTGGCAGGCGCTGCCAACCACAACAGGTCCGCAATTCTGGGAGATACAGATGTGCTGCAGCTCATCTGTATCTCCCAGAAGTGATTGGACAGTGCAGCAGGTGCCTCTTAAAGGGGCAGTGAAAAAATAAGAATCAATGAAAGTTTTTCAAAACCTGTAAAAAAAAAAAAAAAGCATAAGAGTTAAAATCCCCCCCTTTACCCCCATTCACAATAAAGGTATCAAAAAAATATAAAAAATACATGTTTGTTATCGCCGCGTTCATAATCGCCCGATCTATCATTGTATTAAATCCATTAATGAGAGCCGTGAACTCCGTAACGGAAAAAATGGTCCAAACACCAAAATTCTGTTTTATTTGGTCACCGCAACATTGCTATAAAATGCAATAACGGGCGATCAAACCTGCGGATCCCCCCAAAATTGGTATCATTAGAAATGTTAGCTCAAGACGCAAAAAATAAGCCGTCACCCAGCCCTAGATCCCGAAAAATGAGGACGTTACGGGGCGCAGAACATCGCGCAAAAAGTTCGCTTTTTGTTTTTTTTTTAAACTTCTGAATTTTTTTTACCCCCCAGATACCAGTAAAGGTAACATGTTGGGGGTCTACAAACTCGTACTGACCCGAGGCATCACCCCGTCACCTCAGTGTTACCATATAGTGAACAGGGCGACTAAAACACCCAAAAAACAAACGTGTTATTGCACTTTTTTTGCAATTTCACTGCATTTAGATTTTTTTTTGCAATTTCCCTGTACACTATATGGTAAAATAGTTAGGGCCAGAAATATTTGGACAGTGACACAATTTTGGCGAGTTGGGCTCTGCATGCCACCACATTGGATTTGAAATGAAACCTCTACAACAGAATTCAAGTGCAGATTGTAACGTTTAATTTGAAGGGTTGAACAAAAATATCTGATAGAAAATGTAGGAATTGTACACATTTCTTTACAAACACTCCACATTTTAGGAGGTCAAAAGTAATTGGACAAATAAACATAACCCAAACAAAATATTTTTATTTTCAATATTTTGTTGCGAATCCTTTGGAGGCAATCACTGCCTTAAGTCTGGAACCCATGGACATCACCAAACGCTGGGTTTCCTCCTTCTTAATGCTTTGCCAGGCCTTTACAGCCGCAGCCTTCAGGTCTTGCTTGTTTGTGGGTCTTTCCGTCTTAAGTCTGGATTTGAGCAAGTGAAATGCAGCTCAATTGGGTTAAGATCTGGTGATTGACTTGGCCATTGCAGAATGTTCCACTTTTTTGCACTCATGAACTCCTGGGTAGCTTTGGCTGTATGCTTGGGGTCATTGTCCATCTGTACTATTAAGCGCCGTCCAATCAACTTTGCAGCATTTGGCTGAATCTGGGCTGAAAGTATATCCCGGTACACTTCAGAATTCATCCGGCTACTCTTGTCTGCTGTTATGTCATCAATAAACACAAGTGACCCAGTGCCATTGAAAGCCATGCATGCCCATGCCATCACGTTGCCTCCACCATGTTTTACAGAGGATGTGGTGTGCCTTGGATCATGTGCCGTTCCCTTTCTTCTTCCCATCATTCTGGTACAGGTTGATCTTTGTCTCATCTGTCCATAGAATACTCTTCCAGAACTGAGCTGGCTTCTTGAGGTGTTTTTCAGCAAATTTAACTCTGGCCTGTCTATTTTTGGAATTGATGAATGGTTTGCATCTAGATGTGAACTCTTTGTATTTACTGTCATGGAGTCTTCTCTTTACTGTTGACTTAGAGACAGATACACCTACTTCACTGAGAGTGTTCTGGACTTCAGTTGATGTTGTGAACGGGTTCTTCTTCACCAAATAAAGTATGCGGCGATCATCCACCACTGTTGTCATCCGTGGACGCCCAGGCCTTTTACAGTTCCCAAGCTCACCAGTCAATTCCTTTTTTCTCAGAATGTACCCAACTGTTGATTTTGCTACTCCAAGCATGTCTGCTATCTCTCTGATGGATTTTTTCTTTTTTTTCAGCCTCAGGATGTTCTGCTTCACCTCAATTGAGAGTTCCTTTGACGGCATGTTGTCTGGTCACAGCAACAGCTTCCAAATGCAAAACCACACACCTGGAATCCACCCCTGACCTTTTAACTACTTCATTGATTACAGGTTAACGAGGGAGACGCCTTCAGAGTTACTTGCAGCCCTTAGAGTCTATTGTCCAATTACTTTTGGTCCCTTGAAAAAGAGGAGGCTATGCATTACAGAGCTATGATTCCTAAACCCTTTCTCCAATTTGGATGTGGAAACTCTCATATTGCAGCTGGGAGTGTGCACTTTCAGCCCATATTATATATATAATTGTATTTCTGAACATGTTTTTGTAAACAGCTAAAATAACAAAACTTGTGTCACTGTCCAAATATTTCTGGCCCTAACTGTAAATGATTGCATCTGAAAGTACAACTCATCCCGCAAAAAACAAGCCATCATATGTAAACGAAAAATTCCTGGGTCATGAAGGGGTTAAAGGAGTCTCCTGTCTATATCTGGACATCATGACTGTGGCACAGGTTTAGTAAATCTCGTATTTTAATCCCTTTTATTTGTATGTAACTTTCTGTATTGTGCTGTAAATTGTCTCTCTTGTAATATCTTGCCTCTTTTTTATAACATTCCAAATCTTGTGGATTAAATCTATAAAATGTAACAGTGTTTCCTTCTTTCTCTATGTTGATAAACCACGACCCTGTGTAACCCTTACAATACCAGTAGCGGGGGTCCAGTCAGCTGATTGGTGGGGGCAGTGTAATGTGTTATTGTGAGCTGGTGACTGGATAGATGTATACAGATGTATATAGATGTATATAGATGTGTATAGATGTGTATAGATGTGTATATATATTGCTAGCTGGAGTTGGTGGTATATATACATTCCGATATGTCGAGTGCCTCAATATTCTGTGTAAATCAGAGCAGCCGCACTCATTCCTTCTCCTCTGTCATTACCCGGATTGTCCAGCAGGATAAGGGGCGCGCTTCGTGACAATTCACTTTCCTCTCTATCCTACAGATAACATCTCACCACCTGTGCGCTCGACCCGCTCCCATCCACCTCATCCCCAACTTCACCATAGTCTTCAACCCTAACCAATGTCTTCAACCTGTCACTATCTCCCAGTGTCTTCCTCTCATCCTTTACACATGCCTCAATCACACCCATCCTCTGTGCCCAGCTATCGCCCCATATCACTGCTCCCTTTCCCTCACAACTGCTGGGACATCATGTCCATCCTCCTCCGTCCTCCCACCGCTCCTCCTGCTCCGTCCTCCCACCGCTCCTCCTGCTCCGTCCTCCCACCGCTCCTCCTGCTCCGTCCTCCCACCGCTCCTCCTGCTCCGTCCTCCCACCGCTCCTCCTGCTCCTTCTTCCACCGCTCCTCCTGCTCCGTCCTCCCACCGCTCCTCCTGCTCCGTCCTCCCACCGCTCCTCCTGCTCCATCTGTGACCGGTTACAATCTCGCTTCAGGCTGAAAGACTTAAGTGAATCTGCCCTAACTAAAGTCTCAAATGACCTACAACCCACCAAAAGCTAGCGACACAACTCCTCCTCCTAGACCTGTCCTCTGCCTCCTACATTACTCTGTCCTCCTCCTAGACCTGTCCTCTGCCTCCTACATTACCCTGTCCTCCTCCTAGACCTGTCCTCTGCCTTCTACATTACTCTGTCCTCCTCCTAGACCTGTCCTCTGCCTTCTATATTATTCTGTGCTCCTCCTACTAGACCTGTCCTCTGCCTTCTACATTACTCTGTACTCCTCCTCCTAGACCTGTCCTCTGCCTTCTACATTACTCTGTGCTCCTCCTCCTAGACCTGTCCTCTGCCTTCTACATTACTCTGTCCTCCTCCTACACCTGTCCTCTGCCTTCTACATTACTCTGCGCTCCTCCTCCTACACCTGTCCTCTGCTTTCTACATTACTGTGTACTCCTCCTCCTAGACCTGTCCTCTGCCTCCTACATTACTCTGTGCTCCTCCTCCTAGACCTGTCCTCTGCCTCCTACATTACTCTGCGCTTCTCCTCCTAGACCTGTCCTCTGCCTTCTACATTACTCTGTGCTCCTCCTCCTAGACCTGTCCTCTGCCTCCTACATTACTCTGTGCTCCTCCTCCTAGACCTGTCCCCTGCCTTCTACATTACTCTGTCCTCCTCCTAGACCTGTCCTCTGCCTTCTACATTACTCTGTCCTCCTCCTCCTGGGCCTGTCCTCTGCCTTCTACATTACTCTGTGCTCCTCCTCCTCCTAGACCTGTCCTCTGCCTTCTACATTACTCTGTCCTCCTCCTCCTAGACCTGTCCTCTGCCTTCTACATTACTCTGTGCTCCTCCTCCTCCTAGACCTGTCCTCTGCCTTCTACATTACTCTGTACTCCTCCTCTTAGACCTGTCCTCTGCCTTCTACATTACTCTGTGCTCCTCCTCCTAGACCTGTCCTCTGCTTTCTACATTACTCTGTCCTCCTCCTCCTAGACCTGTCCTCTGCCTCCTACATTACTCTGTGCTCCTCCTCCTAGACCTGTCTTCTGCCTTCTGCATTACTCTGTGCTCCTCCTCCTAGACCTGTCTTCTGCCTCCTGCATTACTCTGTGCTCCTCCTCCTAGACCTGTCCTCTGCCTTCTACATTACTCTGTGCTCATCCTCCTAGACCTGTCCTCTGCCTTCTACATTACTCTGTGCTCCTTCTAGACCTGTCCTTTGCCTTCTACATTACTCTGTGCTCCTCCTCCTTCTAGACCTGTCCTTTGCCTTCTACATCACTCTGTCCTTCTTCTGGACCTGTCCTCTCTCCTCACCTACTCTATACCTACCCATCCCTTGTACACTGTGAGCCCTCGTGGGCAGGGTCCTCTCTCCTCACCTACTGTATCCTCACCCTTCCCTTGTAGACAGTGAGCCCTTATGGGCAGGGTCCTCTCTCCTCACCTACTTTATCCTCACCCATCCCTTGTAGACTGTGAGCCCTCGAGGGCAGGGTCCTCTCTCCTCACCTACTGTATCCTCGACATCCCTTGTAGATTGTGAGAACTGGTGGGCAGGGTCCTCTCTCCTCACCTACTGTATCCTCACCCATCCCTTGTAGACTGTGAGCCCTCGCGGGCAGGGTCCTCTCTCCTCACCTACTGTATCATCACCCATCCCTTGTAGGCTGTGAGCCCTCGTGGGCAGGGTCCTCTCTCCTCACCTACTTTATCCTCACTGATCCCTTGTAGACTGTGAGCCCTCGTGGGCAGGGTCCTCTCTCCTCATCTACTGTATCCTCACCCATCCCTTGTAGACTGAGCCCTCGCCAGTCTGCTAGTGTTATACTACAGATGATGGGCATTTGTCCTGGCATAGAGAGAGTTAGTTTACGAGTCTGATACTACAGCTAGTTGGCACTTGTCTTGGCCGGGAGCGGGTTGGCGCTCTGTCCTAGGACATTTGTGCTGTCCTCTTTGTGTATTGACATTGTAGGCGGCTCGGATGTTCACAATCTGCCCGATGGATGTCAATGATGGTGGTAGAAGTTTACAGAAGAGGTTTCCTGTATTTACCCATCGGTGGCAGCTTCCTCCTCTGCCCATCCCATGAGGAAACGTCTGCTGTGCACACAGAAGCCACAGGGTGAAGGGCCCCGCAGCTTCCGGGAACCAGGAGCCAAACTCATTTGTATCATTTCTGATTATACAATGTGTAAATGATACAAATGGCTTCTGTGTATACAGCAGAGCTTCCTTCTGGGACAGGCACAGTAGGAGGAAGATGGCAGCGGTGGGTAAACACAAGGTGTGCACCTCTATCCCTGTCCTTCATCCTTCGCTCCTGGGCATATTCTCTGTATCCGAGCCTCCTACAATATCTATATAGTATATACTGTAGATGGTGGACAGGGTCACCCCGGGCAGAGGTCATAGGAACACCAAATATGAGAAGACGAATAGATCCTGGATAAGCCCCAAATCATCACACGACCTCCCAAACGTCCCTTATACAGGGGGACGTCTACAATTGGGGAAAGGCCTCTATTTCCTTGGTTGTACCCCTATGTACCTAATCCCCTACAACCACTGGAAAACCAAGTATTAGATGTAGGGAGGCACAACTGATATTGGATGTAGTGGGGTACCACCAGGTATTGGGTGTAGGGGGGCCCAACTAGGTAATAGGTGTAGGGGGGGACATAACCAGGTATTAGATGTAGGGGGGGACATAACCAGGTATTAGATGTAGGGGGACATAACCAGGTAATAGGTGTAGGGGGACATAACCATGTATTAGATGTAGGGGGACATAACCAGGTATTAGATGTAGGGGGACATAGCCAGGTATTAGGTGTAGGGGACATAACCAGGTATTAGATGTAGGGGGCATAACCATGTATTAGATGTAGGGGGCATAACCAGGTATTAGATGTAGGGGAACATAACCAGGTATTAGATGTAGGGGGACATAACCAGGTATTAGATGTAGGGGGCATAACCATGTATTAGATGTAGGGGCATAACCATGTATTAGATGTAGGGGGGCATAACCAGGTATTAGATGTAGGGGGACATAACCAGGTATTAGATGTAGGGGGACATAACCAGGTATTAGATGTAGGGGGGCATAACCAGGTATTAGATGTAGGGGGGCATAACCATGTATTAGATGTAGGGGGGCATAACCAGGTATTAGATGTAGGGGGGCATAACCAGGTATTAGATGTAGGGGGGCATAGCCAGGTATTAGATGTAGGGGGGCATAACCAGGTATTAGGTGTAGGGGGACATAGCCAGGTATTAGGTGTGGGGGGGACATAACCAGGTATTAGATGTAGGGGGGCATAGCCAGGTATTAGATGTAGGGGGGCATAACCAGGTATTAGGTGTAGGGGGACATAGCCAGGTATTAGGTGTGGGGGGGACATAACCAGGTATTAGATGTAGGGGGACATAGCCAGGTATTAGGTGTAGGGGACATAACCAGGTATTAGGTGTGGGGGGGACATAACCAGGTATTAGATGTAGGGGGGCATAGCCAGGTAT
Source organism: Allobates femoralis (assembly GCA_033576535.1). Lineage (NCBI taxonomy): Eukaryota > Metazoa > Chordata > Amphibia > Anura > Aromobatidae > Allobates > Allobates femoralis. The sequence continues at coordinate 753,426,626 of JARQOC010000002.1, forward strand.
TAGGTGTGGGGGGGACATAACCAGGTATTAGATGTAGGGGGACATAGCCAGGTATTAGGTGTGGGGGGGACATAACCAGGTATTAGGTGTAGAGGGGCATAACCAGGTATTAGATGTAGGGGGGACATAACCAGGTATTAGGTGTAGGGGGGACATAACCAGGTATTAGGTGTAGGGGGGCATAACCAGGTATTAGATGTAGGGGGGACATAACCAGGTATTAGATGTAGGGGGCATAACCATGTATTAGATGTAGGGGGACATAACCAGGTATTAGATGTAGGGGGGCATAACCATGTATTAGATGTATGGGGACATAACCATGTATTAGATGTAGGGGGACATAACCATGTATTAGATGTAGGGGGGCATAACCATGTATTAGATGTAGGGGGGCATAACCATGTATTAGATGTAGGGGGACATAACCAGGTATTAGGTGTAGAGGGGCATAACCATGTATTAGGTGTAGGGGGGACATAACCAGGTATTAGATGTAGGGGGCATAACCATGTATTAGATGTAGGGGGCATAACCAGGTATTAGATGTAGGGGAACATAACCAGGTATTAGATGTAGGGGGGACATAACCAGGTATTAGATGTAGGGGGACATAACCAGGTATTAGGTGTAGGGGGGACATAACCAGGTATTAGATGTAGGGGGCATAACCATGTATTAGATGTAGGGGGACATAACCAGGTATTAGATGTAGGGGGCATAGCCAGGTATTAGGTGTAGGGGGACATAACCAGGTATTAGGTGTAGGGAGGCATAACCAGGTATTAGATGTAGGGGGGCATAGCCAGGTATTAGATGTAGGGGGGACATAACCAGGTATTAGGTGTGGGGGGACATAACCAGGTATTAGATGTAGGGGGACATAACCAGGTATTAGATGTAGGGGGGCATAACCAGGTATTAGATGTAGGGGGGGACATAACCAGGTATTAGATGTAGGGGGGACATAACCATGTATTAAATGTAGGGGGGACATAACCAGGTATTAGATGTAGGGGGACATAACCAGGTATTAGATGTAGGGGGACATAACCATGTATTAGATGTAGGGGGACACTAACCATGTATTAGATGTAGGGGGCATAACCAGGTATTAGATGTAGGGGGACATAACCAGTATTGTAGGGCATAACCATGTTTAGTGTAGGGGGACATAACCATGTAGGTATAAGATTAGTGGGGGACATAACCAGGTATTAGATGTAGGGGGATACATATAGATGTAGGGGCATACAGTATAGATGTAGGGGGACATAACCAGGTATTAGATGTAGGGGGACATAACCAGTATTAGATGTAGGGGGACATAACCAGGTATTAGATGTAGGGGGCATAACCAGGTATTAGATGTAGGGGGGACATAACCAGGTATTAGATTAGGTGGGGGACATAAACCAGGTATTAGATGTAGGGGGACATAACCTAGATGTGGGATATATAGATGTAGGGGGACATAACCAGGTATTAGATGTAGGGGGACATAACCAGGTATTAGATGTAGGGGGACATAACCAGGTATTAGATGTAGGGGGACATAACCAGGTATTAGATGTAGGGGGCATAACCAGGTATTAGATGTAGGGGGGACATAACCAGGATTAGTGTAGGGCATAACCAGTATTAGATGTAGGGGGACATAACCAGGTATATAGATGTAGGGGGATAGCCAGGTATTAGTGTAGGGGGCATAACATGTATTAGATGTAGGGGGCATAACCATGTATTAGATGTAGGGGGCATAACCAGGTATTAGTGTAGGGGGCATAACCATGTATTAGGTAGTAGGGGCATAACCATGTATTAGATGTAGGGGCATAACCATGTATTAGGTGTAGGGGGCATAACCATGTATTAGATGTAGGGGGCATAACCAGTATTAGTGTAGGGCATAACCAGTATTAGATTGGGCATAACCAGTATTAGTGTAGGGGCATAACCATGTATTAGATGTAGGGGGGCATAACCAGGTATTAGGTGTAGGGGGGTAACCAGTATTAGTGTAGGGGGCATAACCAGTATTAATTAGGGGGCATAACCATATTATTAGGGGCATAACAGTATTAGTGTGGGGATAACAGTATTGATTAGGGGGCATAACCAGTATTAGATGTAGGGGGGCAAACCAGATTAGATTAGGGGCATAACCAGATTGATGTAGGGGCATAACCATATTAGATTAGGGCATAACCAGGTATTAGATGTAGGGGCATACCAGATTAGATGTAGGGGGGCATAACCAGTATTAGATGTAGGGGCATAACCAGTATTAGATGTAGGGGGCATAACCATATTAGATGTAGGGGCAAACCAGATTAGATGTAGGGGGCATAACCAGTATTAGATGTAGGGGGCATACCAGATTAGATGTAGGGGGATAACAGTATTAGTGTAGGGGCATAACAGGTATTAGTGTAGGGGATACCAGTATTAGTGTAGGGCAAACAGTATTAGGTGTAGGGGGCATAACAGGTATAGGTGAGGGGCATACCTGTATAGTGTAGGGGCATAACATGATTAGATGAGGGGGGCATAACCAGTATTAGTGTAGGGCAAACCAGTTAGTTAGGGCATAACCAGTATTAGTGTAGGGGCATACAGGTATTAGTGTAGGGCATACAGGTATTATGTGGGCATAACAGTATTAGTGTAGGGGCATAACCAGTATTAGTGTAGGGGGCATAACATGATAGATGTAGGGCATAACAGGTATTAGTGTAGGGGGCTAACAGTATTAGTGTAGGGGCATAACAGTATTAGTGTAGGGCATAACAGTATTATGTAGGGGCATAACCAGGTATAGTGTAGGGATAACCAGTATTAGTGTAGGGCATAACAGTATTAGATTAGGGGGCATAACCATGTTTAGTGTAGGGGCATAACAGTATTAGTGTGGGGCATACCAGTATTGATTAGGGCATACAGTATTAGTTAGGGGCATAACAGTATTAATGTAGGGCAAACAGTAATTAGATTTTAGGGGGCATAACAGTTTAGATTAGGGGCAAACAGGATTAGATTAGGGGAATACAGATTAGATGTAGGGGCATAACCATGTATAGATGTAGGGGGCATAACCAGTATTAGAGTAGGGGCATAACCAGTATTAGATGTAGGGCATAACCATGTATTAGATGGGACATAACAGTATTAGATGTAGGGACATACCAGTTTAGATGTAGGGGGCATACAGTTTGATGTAGGGCAAACCAGTATAGTGTAGGGGCATACCAGTATTAGTGTAGGGGCATAACATGTATAGATAGGGGGCATAACCAGTATTAGATGTAGGGATAACAGTATTAGGTAGGGCATAACCACGATTAGTGTAGGGGCATAACCTTATTAGATGTAGGGGGCATAACCAGTAATAGTAGAGGGGACAACCAGGTATTAGGCTGGCTTCACACCGCGGTAAGATCCGGATCAGCACACAGAACCGGAGGGCTAATAGGCCTCGGTCCGGTGTGCGCAGGATGCAGTTGCCGCTGCTGATGAATCTGGACTGCGGCTCGCAGGGAGCTACCCGCGGTCCTGAAATAACAGCGGCATGCAGCCGCAGATGTCGGTTCCCGAATGCTCCCGGACCGGGGCAATCTGGCCCCATAGGCTCCCATGTTAGGGAGCGCCGGATTGCCTCGGATCCGGGAGACGCCAATTTGGGGAGATTTTTGCAAGCAACGTTTTTGTATTTTGTAGAAAAATCGAATTCTCCCGGATTCTTCCGGAGAGATGGCAACCGGATGGCAGATAGCTGCCATTCGGCTCCATCCGACCCATAGGATACTATGGGGCCAAAATCCGGTCTGGAGCTGTCTGGTTTACACCGGACAGCCCCGGATTGGATCTTGCCGCGGTGTGAAGCCAGCCTTAGATGTAGGGGGCACAACCAGGTATTAGATGTAAGGGGGCACAACCAGTATTAGGTATAATGGTGGGCAAAACCAGGTATTAAATGTACGGGGAACAACAAAGTATTTGGTGTAGAAGGGCCCAACTAGGTAGTAAGTGGGGGGGAACTACAAGGTATTAGGTGTAGGGAGGTGACTCGCCCAGGGTATGGGGACTGGTATCTGCACCCTCTGCTGCAGTCGGGTTGTCGGTGGTGGCTTGCCCAGACCGTGGCCCTGGTGGTCTACTTTAAAAAAGGGAAACGTGGGAATGGGAAGTAAAGTTTTTAATATAGTTCTCGTGACGCCACCCGCAGCCCCTGGTAATTGAGCACCAGTGCTGCTTCAGTCCTCCGGAGGGTGGTGGTATAGCGGCCTTGATGGTACAGCTCCCTGCAGGTGGAGCTAACCCCCGGGGCTGGGATACATCGGTGATGGTAGGGGTGCTGGTAATGGATGGATGGAGCAGAGCAGGGTGCAGCGAAGAAACAAATACATGGAGACCTGATCACTCTACCTGGGTACTTTACTCGAACGGTGCATATGATAATACAGTTCACAGCAGGTAACTGCTGGCCAGGTAGTCATAACAGGCTGCAAAGTCTCTGGGAGTCTCCCATTGAATGTCTGCTTGGATCTGCCCTGTGTCCTGCTCTCAGTGCCTGTCTTGAGGTGCCACTTCGTACCAGGCCCGTTGTAGATGGGAGTCCTGGTGTGACAATTCCTCCGGACAGGGTGTCGGGGCCGATAAACGGACCACGACCTCCGGTGTTCTCTGTGAGGGGCTAAACTCCCTCGCCGTCCTCGGAACCGGTGTTTCGGTAACCAGACCAGGGTTCCCTCCTGAGTATGGGCGCTCGGGGGGGGTTCCCTCCTTCCGTCTGAGCTACCCGCTCCTCTCTCAGCAGGCTCCCTCCCTGGGATTCCTCCTTCACTCTCTTGGAGGATCCCCGTTCTCCGTCTTTCCTCAGTCCTGATTGAATCTGCACTGTGTGTCCTTCCTCCTCCCCTAACTCTTTCTCCCCCCCCCCCCCCAAGGGTATGGAATTTCTGCCATCTGCCTAAGTGGGTGTGTGTTGGGGTGTGCTAGGATGGGAGCCTCCTAAAGGACATTTACATTCCGTTGTGACAGAGGTAACCGCATACTCATTTATAGGTGCAGTACCCCACTTGTGACTCCTGACCTGGTGGGGCGCCACATTTCCCCTTGGTGGAATACACTTGTCCGCGAGTGGGTAAAACAGGAAACAGGTAGAGTGAAGATTCACTTTTCTAATAAAGAATAGCAATATTAACGGGTAACATATTTACAAATTCACGCAGCATTTCTCATTCCTTTACCGGAGGCAACACATTAAAGTTGCAATATAAAAAAATAAAACATTATCTAACTTTCATCGGCCTCACGGGGGCCGGTAACTGTGCGGGCCCAGTGGTAATTATTGTCCAGCACAGTCCAGTGTGTTTTTGATCACCGCTGGGCCGCTTGAAATGAAGCATTACTCTAACGGGGTAGAGTTCTCATTCAAGTCCATGAGGCTCAAGAAAAGGGACAGCATCATTCAAAAAGAAAAGAAATAGTTACTTGTGCTTTCCTTTCTATTTACAGTTCAAGTTAAGTCATTTACAAGAGGGCCATTCTGATAGCGAACCTCCCCATGGGTCCCGCATGCCGCTCGTATGTAACCTGGTCCCCTCCATACAAGTCTCGGTCCGGGTGACCGCAGGCAAATGTGGTTCCACGTCCCTTCTTGCTACAAAAATATTATCCGAGAGTTCAGATTCTCTTATAAACGCCCACCCATTCCCGTAACGGAACGTTACCACAGTATGTCTCCTCTGAAGTTCCACGGGTAATGGGGGCTGCTTGCGGGCTTCCTCCCTGATTTGGCGACACTCCATCTCAAGCCGCCACCAGTCCTGTCGACGGAGCCGCTGAGCCGCCTCTCCTCCTCGTTGAGTTGGGGAGCATTGGGCTCAGAGTAGTACGCCGGGGAGTAACGAGCTGGTTGCTAGGTAATCTGGCGCAGCCACAATGTTGGCGCGGAGCACTGGCGAGGTCCCGCGTCGATACTCCCGGGCACCGCACCATGCCGCCTCTAGAGTGTTGCCTCCGGTGGTGTCCGAGCCGCCATACAAGTTGTCTGCGTCGGGGCCTTCCTCCTTGGAGCTAGTTGGGCCGTCGTCTTCCCCCTGGGTCTCGACTATTACATCTGGCTCCTTGCTGGGTCCTACCGCATCCTGGGCAGGTGGGGCGTTGGTCTGGCCTGCTGGGAGGTCCACGGGGTCGTTCGTCTGGACCCCATCCTCCCGGGTCTGCACGGGTGGTCTCGCCGCCAGGGTCTCCGCCACATCACATGCAACTGCTGCTGCTTCTCTCGCCTCCCAGTCCGTCGCTTGAGTCATGAGCTCCACGGCCCGGTTGGCGCTCCATGTGCGGACTACCCACTCCAATGTGTTAGCCAGATTGTCCCATAGCGCTCTGAAGGCGTCCTGCCAATAGTCCGCGTCCCCCTCGTTGGTAAGGAGGGAGACTGAGTCCATGTCCCCTCAGGCAATGCGGGCCTGATGCTCCACTTCACGCAGGAGGTCACTCCACCGGGTCGCCATTGTTGTACCGGGTAACACACGTTGTTTCTTGTGTCCTTCTTTTCCGGCTGGCTTCTTATTGACCTTAGGCGGTTCCCCCTGAATCATTTCCTGTGGCCTGCCCCCTTGGTTCATTGACGGCCATCGGAGCGGGCAAACAGTTTTGTGCCTCTGGATAGGCACTTTCATTGCAAGGGGCTGAGGCACACCCCTGGGCCTGCGCACTGTCTCTGACATGGCTGGACTGCCATCTTGGGTTCCCGGTAGAATTGGCGGGAATCCATTTTTGACGAAATTTAATGGCTGGAAAAGTTATTTGTCAAGCACAATGTTCAAAGTTCGTAGGCACACAATGCCCGTTAAATACGGGTCGGCCGCATCCTCTTTGTGACGCCAGAAAAGTAACTGACTCGCCCAGGGTATGGGGACTCGAGTATCTGGGACCTCTGCTGCTGTGGGTTGTCGGTGGTGGCCTGCCCAGACACGTGGCCCTGGTGGTCTACTTTAAAAAATGGAAACGTGGGAATGGGAAGTTTATAATATAGTTCTCATGACACCACCCGCAGCTCCTGGTGATTGAGCACCAGCGCCGCTTCAGTCCTCCAGAGGGTGGTGGTATAGTGGCCTTAATGGTACAGCTTCCTGCAGGTGGAGCTAACCCCCCTTGGGCTGGGATGCACTGGTGATGGTAGGGGTGCTGGTGATGAATAGATGGATGAGCAGAGCAGGGTACAGTGAAGAAACAAATACATGGAGACTTGATCACTCTACCCAGGTACTTTACTGGAACGGGGCAGATGGTAATACAGCTCACAGCAGGTAACAGTCTCTGGACGAAATAGCTGACCGGGTAGTCACTATGGACTGCAAAGTCTCTGGGAGTCTCCTGTGGAATGCCTGCTTGGATCTGCCCTGTGTCCTGCACTCAGTGTCCTGCTCTCAGTGCTTGTCTTGAGGTCCCCTCTTCGTACCAGGCCCGTTGTAGATGGGGGTCCTGGTGTGACAATTCCTCCGGACAGGGTGTCGGGGCCGGTAAACGGTGAGGGGCTAAACTCCCTCGCCGTCCTCGGAACCGGTGCTCCGGTAAACAGACCAGGGTACCCTCCTGAGTATGGGCGCTCGGGGGGTTCCCTCCTGAGTATGGGCGCTCGGGGGTTCCCTCCTGAGTATGGGCGCTTGGGGAGTTCCCTCCTTCCGTCTGAGCTGCCGCTCCTCTCTCAGCAGGCTCCCTCCCTGGGATTCCTCCTTCACTCTCTTGGAGGATCCCCGTTCTCCGTCTTTCCTCAGTCCTGACTGAATCTGCACTGTGTGTCCTCCGCCTCCCCTAACTCCCCCCCCACAGGGTATGGTACCTCTGCCATCTGCCTAAGTGGGTGTGTTGGGGAGTGCTAGGATGGAGCCTCCCAAAGGACATTTGCATTCCATTGTGACAGGGGTAACCGCACACTCATTTATGGGTGCAGCACCCCAACTGTGACACCTGACCAGGTGGGGTGCCACAGAGACACAACCATGTAACCAGGTGTAGGGGGTACGAGGGTCTGATATTGTGGGTTGTATTAATTGCCCAGGCAGTTTAACAATTTCTTATTTGTGTCAGTACTGCATCACCGTCTTCACATGGAGGCTGGACAGGTATTCACTGGGATGATTTAGTGAACAGGGGGTTACACCAGATGACCTAGGAGATACCCTTACACAATGACCCAGGAGGTCCCTTCATATTATGACCCAGAAAGTCAATTTACACGACGACCCAGGAGGTCCCTTCACACAATGACTCAGGAGGTCCCTTCACACAATGACACAGGAGGTCCTTCACACAATGACCCAGGAGGTCCATCCACACAATGACCCAGGAGGTCCATCCACACAATGACCAGGAGGTCCATCCACACAATGACCCAGGAGGTCCCTTCACACAATGACCCAGGAGGTCTCTTCCAACTCTACTCAATGATTGTATGACAGCAACTGCAGGTAGATGGCCACAATGCGATGTCACCAGTCCACAAGATCCAAAACCACCAGCAATAGTCCTTTCACTTCTCCAGATAACGAACATCACAACCGTAGCGAATGTATGGTCAGACAGCTACTCTGAGACACTTCTCCTTGCACAACATATACCTCCTCCTCTTCTGGTCACAGAAGTGGGACAATAATAATATTTATTCATTTATATAGTGTGGCGCCCTGCTCACACAGGTAACCACAGACTCACCTACAGCACGACGTCCTGGTGGTCGGAGCCGCGCTAGGCCCGAGACAGTGACCCAGAACAGCCTTGGTCTAGCCGTTGCAGGGCCTGAGAGTGGGGTCAAAGCCAAGGAGAAAGAGTAGCAGAGAAAGAGCAGTTTGGGGACCGAGGAGCCATCTTGGTTTACCCCAGAAAGCATCCCGGACACCGGAGTCTGCGGCTGCAGGACAGCGCCCAGCAGACAATACCGGTTTACCGTGGAGACTCCAGTCTGCCAGGTATCTGTGCAGCCACCAACAAGGGAGCCAGGCACCGCAGAGAGAGGAATAGCGGTAGTATGGTGCGAGGCGCCTGATTGATCTGCTGGATGTGGTTGAGAGGGGGCACCTCCCCAGTGCATTCCTCTCACTTGATGCTGAGAAGGCGTTTGATCGGGTGCACTGGGGATACTTGGAGAGGACACTAATTAAATTTGGACTTAATGGTCTCATAGTTCGGGCAATCATGGCCCTGTACTCCTCTCCGAGTGCCTCAGTCCGTGCGTCGGGCTTTCAGTCCCAGACCTTTTCAATCTCTAACGGGACGAGGCAGGGCTGCCCCCTCTCTCCCCTTATTTTTGCGTTAGTCATGGAGCCTCTTGCGGCCATTGCTAGTCAGTCCCCTGACATTAAGGGAATTCCTGTTGGTTCGGCTGACTATAAGATCAGTCTCTATGCTGACGACGTGGTCTTTACTTGCTCTGATCCTCAGCGCTCCCTCCCTGCGATTTTTGCACTTCTACATGACTTCTCCTTAGCTTCTTATTATAAATAACTTGTCTAAATCTACTCTCTTCCCTCTTTTTCTCCCCCTGCCTCTGCAGTCTCATATTCAAGCCACTACCCTTTGTGCTGGGCCCCTCTGGGCCTTACTTATTTGGGATAAAAATGACGCGCCTGGCCGACATGGTAAGACTAAATTGTGAGGCCCTTGTCGCAGAGCTCAGAGCGGATGTGGGAAAATTCTCGGGGTCCTTCCTCTCTTGGATGACTCGCATCCAGGTGGTGAAGATGATGTTACTTCCCAAATTACTCTACCTCTTTAGACGCCTGCCTCTCCACATCCCTGCCAGACGCCTCTCCCTCTTTCAGTCTATCTTTGACTCGTTTATTTGGGGTGGTAAACCGCACAGGATTAGGAGACAGTGGATGGTCCTGCCTAGTGCCAGGGGTGGTTTGGGAGCACTTTTGATAGTGGCCTATTATAGGGCGGCCATTTTGGAGCCTCTTAAGCTATGGTGGGAAGGGTCCACTCAGATCCCTTGGTTGATGATAGAGACTCACTTTGCTCCTAAGGGTTCCCTCAGGCTCCTGTTGGAGGTCTCTCTCTTAAGATCAGATCCAACAACGGCCCTTCTTTCTACTATGGCTGCTGCGACAAAACTATGGGTGTCGGTTTGCCCTATGGTGTTCCCGTATATGGCCAGGTATGTGTCCCTTGAGGCCCTGACAGTGCTTATCGACGGTTTCCCTTCCTCTCTTTGGGGAAAGGCAGGGATCACTTTTATCACCAGCCTTTTTGGTCCGTCGGGCCTTCTCCCTTTCACCGCTCTTCAATCTAAGTATCCCCTCCCAAATGCTGCTTTTTTTCATATTTAGGGTATGTGCACACAGGAAGGTTTAGTGGAGGTTTAGCAGCGAAAACCGCCGGCGGTTTAGCATAGGTTTTATTTAAATTTATGTAAATCCTTAGCAGCTTTAGGACTTACATGTAACCCTATGTAATTTGAAAACTGCTGTGCACATAGTCGGTTTATGTGAGCGGATCTGCCCGCGGTTGAGCGGTTTCCCAGCGGTTTAGCAGCATACAGCATGTCAATTCTTCTGAGCGGTTTTGGATCGGTTCCATGAACAAAATCCTTCATAGAAAACCGCTGTAAAAACCGCTGGAAAAACGACTATAAACCGCTGTGCACACGCTGTAAAAAACCGCCGGAAAACCGCCGGAAAACCGCCGGAACACAGCTGGAGACTTCAGAGCTCAGATCTGATAATTTCCAGCGGTTTTCTGACGGTTTGAACGCCACTAAACCTTCCTGTGTGCACATACCCTTACAGCTGCACAGTTTTTTACGTGCGTCGACGTTTTTCAGGGATCCCCCGCTCGTCGGAGACTCCCCGGGCCATAGATTTTTTAAGCCTCAGACCTTTGTATCCAGGGGTGTATCAGTTCTTTATAACACCTTATTACTCCACGGCCTATCACTCAAACTTTCGTGCATGGAGTCTTGGGAGTCCCTTCTCTCATTTACTGCCTCAGCGTAGGAATGGTCCGCGGCCTTACTGCACCCTGCCAAGTTCTCCTCTTGTGTGGGTCATGTGGAACAGGCTAGAAAGACCCTCCTGCAATGGTATATGACTCCGGCCCGTCTGGCCAAGCTCCACCTGGCCTCCTCCTCCTCCTGCTGGAAGGGCTGTGGCTCATCTGGATCGTTATCACATGTCTGGTGGGAGTGCCCCCCTATTAGGAACTTTTGGTGTCAGGTAGAGTCGCTCATTGCTGAGGTGACGCAGATCCCGATGTCCTTAACACCCCAGCTGGCGCTATTGGGTATCTCTCTGGTAGATTTCCCCTCGCCCTTGAGACCTATCATATCTAATATTCTAGTCGCCGCAAGGCAGAGCATAGCAGCTCACTGGAGGGACCCATCTACCCCCTCCAGGGCAGAACTGATCAACAAACTCAATCTTCACTTCTGCTATGAATCCCTGAGCGCCTCGTCACTATCTAAAAAGAATAAAGTCCTTACTTGGTGGGATCCCTGGGTCACCTCTATCCATGCTGCGGATATTCCGTCTTATCTGTTAAAATGACTGAGTGTTGATTCTTTTTGAGTACAATATATGTTGACATTGATGACAAGCGTTGTGTAGCTTTATGTGTTTTAATGTCCACCCTCCTTTCTCCTTTCCTCCCCATCTCCTCCCACCTCGCCCTTGAACTTTTTCCCCTTTATATTGGCCATTGAATGGCTTTTATGCGGTTTTTCTGTATATTATTATATGCTAATAAAAATCTTAATGGTTAAAAAAAAAAAAAAAAAAGTAAGCAGGTGTGTAGTTGGTTGAACTGACAGGTATGTGGTTGTAGATGTCCACGAGATCTGGAAGTTTCTCTGGCCATTGATTTCTCTCGTCAACTGGTAAGGTTTTGAGCATGTCAATGACGATGTGGTTCATCTTCTCACATAAACCGTTTGTCTGAGGATGATAAGGTGTTGTGCGGATCTTCTTACACCCATATAGCCCTAAGAATTCTTGGAACAGAGCTCATTCGAAGGCTGGCCCTTGGTCAGTTAAGACTTGGTCTGGATACCCATGGGGGCGACAGAAGTAACTCTGGAACGCTTTGGCTGCTGCCTCTGCAGTTAAATCTTTAACTGGAACGACTACCAGGAATCTTGAATAGTGGTCAACAATGGTGAGAGCGTAAGTGTACCCGGTTCGACTTGGGGTAAGCTTCACGTGGTCGAGAGCAACTATTTCAAGAGGTTTGGTGGTAACAATTGGCTGCAACGGAGCTTTCTGAGTTAGGTGGTCTTTCGTTCGAAGGTGACATGGTCCACAGTTTTTACACCATTTGTCAATGGAGCCTCGCATCCCGACCCAGTAGAACCGATCCTTCAGGAGTCTCTCCAGCTTCTTCCATCCAAAGTGTCCTGCATCATCATGGTATGCTTCAAGGATCATTTGGACTTCAATCTTGGGAACTACAATCTGCCAGATTAGTTCATGGGTTCTTGGATTGAGGTATCTTCTGCATAGTTTACCTTGGTAGACAAACAACCTTCCTTTCTCCTTCCACAGGCGTTTAGCAATTGGTGAGGCATCAGAGTCCATGTTGGCGTGTTCTTGAGTGATCAGCTCTCTTACTAAGCTGACATCTGGGTCGTTGGCTTGAGCCTCCTTCCAGTCATGGTGAGGTAACGGGTTCACGGTCCTCTCTACACGTTTCTGGTCCCTCTGATGACATGTTGCTGTACCGGAACGGTGGAAAGCAGGTAGTTCAATCTCTTCCAGGTCATCTATGTCTTCTCCCTCTTCAGGAAGATGAGGCATTCGGGACAGGGCATCAGCGTTGCCGTTCTTGTGACCTGCCCGGTACCTTACAGTGAAGTCGTAGTTGGCGAGTCTTGCTACCCAACGCTGTTCTAGGGCTCCCAGCTTTGCAGTCTCTAAGTGTGTTAGAGGATTATTGTCTGTGAAAGCTGTGAACGGGGCGGATGCCAGGTAATGCTTGAAACGCTCTGTGATTGCCCAGACCATGGCCAGGAACTCCAGCTTGAAGGAGCTGTAGTTCTCCGGGTTCCTTCCTGTGGGACGGAGCTTTCTGCTGGCGTAGGCTATCACCTTCTCCTTGCCCTGCTGACGTTGAGCTAGGACTGCTCCTAGACCTTCATTACTTGCATCGGTGTACAATAAAAACGGGAGATTGTAATCGGGGTAGGCCAGGATCTCTTCTCCAGTGAGAGCGACTTTCAGCTTTTGGAAGGATTGTTCCTGTTCTGGGCCCCAGTGTTTTTGGATTGACCTACTAAGAGATCTTGCATGGGTGCTGCTATCTTGGTATAGCCTTTGATGAATCGTCAGTAGTACCCGACCAGTCCTAAGAATTGACGTACCTCTTTGTGAGTAGTTGGTGCTGGCCAGTCCTTGATGACTGTGACCTTATCCGGATCCGGTGCTACGCTTTCGGCGCTGACCACATGTCCTAGGTATTGGACCTTGGGTTTCAGCAGGTGGCACTTGGACGGTTTCAGTTTTATCCCGTACTTGGACAGTGACTCGAACACTTCACTCAGGTGCTGGAGGTGATCTTCATAGGTCTGAGAGTAGACAATGACATCATCAAGGTATAACAAGACGGTCTCAAAGTTCTTGTGGCCCAAACAACACTCCATCAGTCTCTGAAATGTTCCTGGGGCATTGCACAACCCGAATGGCATACTGTTGAACTCGCATAAGCCCATGGGAGTCGTGAAGGCTGTCTTCTCACGATCCTCCTCTGCAACGGCAACCTGCCAGTACCCATTAGTAAGATCTAATGTGGAGAAGTAGTTGGCAGATTTGAGTGCAGCTAGTGACTCTTCTATGCGGGGTAACGGGTATGCATCCTTGTGTGTGACTTTGTTGATTTGTCTGTAATCTACGCACATCCTCATACTACCATCTTTCTTTTTAACCAGGACCAGTGGTGCTGCCCAGGGACTACAGCTATCCCTAATGACTCCTGCATTTTTCATGTCCTGAAGCATCTCTTTTGCTTTCTGGTAGTGAGTAGTTGGTATAGGCCTGTACCTTTCTTTGATAGGTGCATGGTTGCCTGTGGGGATATGGTGTTGTACCCCTTTAATCCTCCCAAAGTCAAGTGGGTGTTTGCTGAACACTTGCTCGTACTCCCGAACTACCCGGTATACTCCATTTTTCTGGTGAGAGGGTGTATTGTCAGTTCCTACACTGAGGTCTTGACACCATTTCTCTAACTGATCTTTGGAGTGAGGGGGTTCATCAGTGACTTTTGGTTTGAGGATTTTACATCAATCACAGCATCATCTTTTACTTGGTACAATTTTGCGACAGTTGCATATCTTGGCAGTCTGACTTCGTCATCACCATAATTTAATATGCGTACGGGGACTCTCCCCTTTCTCACATCGACTAACCCTCTGGCTGTCAAGAGCGTAGGACTACTATCGGACATTACAGGTTCTACTACAGCTTGGTAGTCCTGCCCTCTGAGGCCTATGGCTGCTCGACACCAGATCATCATTTCACTTCTGGGTGGTACCACAATTGGAATGGGATCTGTGACTCTTACTCTGCCAATCTCACCATTAGACAATGTTACCTGTTGTTGATACACCAGAGCTCTGATCTGCTTTTGGATAGCCCTCTTTTCTCTGGGTTTACCGGCTTCAGCACTCTGTTGGAGTAAAAACAACACTTCATCGAGGCATTTAACCATAACATTAGTACCCAGTATTACATACGGATCTTTGTTGTTTGGTTTATCCTGGACCACTAAGATACCCTGGTTCTTCAACTGCACCCTCCCCACCTTTACTGTAGCTTCCCACTGTCCCTCTATGGTAACCGGTATACCATTAGTGGCTTCAATGTTCAGATCAGGGTTAGGGGGTTCCAGCTTCACATCTGGCCAGAACCGCTTGTAAAGGATACTCGGGATGGTTGTCACCTGGGATCCAGTGTCTATCACGGCGGAGGTAGCGATGCCATCGATGACGATTGGTAGGTATGGACAGTCTCCTACATACTTGTATTGCCAGCTGGTCGTTGGGCCTGGACAGTCTACTCCTGGGGTTGGCCCTTCTCGCCCAGGGGTTGCCCGTTTAAAGGACGAGACTGTTGAGTACGTCCTCCTAAGTCATTCTGCTGACTGGTGCGGCGTCTGTCAGGACTGCGGCGGTCTGCAGGTTTTCCTCGCGGCGGCTGTGTCTTTCTCTTCATCCACGGGACGTCGTCAGGGCTGTCAGCGAGCTGGATCTTGTCCGATGACCTTGCATCTGTCTTGGGTCTTCTCCCAGCTTGTAGCTTGGCCACATCCTTCATCAGTTGCTCTACATTAGCACACAGTTGTTCAAACCGGTCAGGTGTTGTAGCCTGTGCACTAGACTGAACCGCAGGAATCGGAGATGCTGCTGCCGGCACGGAAGGGGTGTCAGTCTGCTGCTGCTGTGAAGCGGGATCAGGCACTGCGGCAAGCCGTTGTCCCCATACTGTTAAGTCTCTGAAAGTGTCAAACTCTGCGCCAGGATTTTGTATGGACCACCAGCTTGCTTGCTTTCTATCTTCAGATAGTCTAAGGCCCACAATAAATTGTCCAATTAACTCTTTGTTCTCATCTCTGACACCATCAGGATCGATTTGTTTTAACAGTCTGAATGCTTCTTGCAAGCGCAGTGAATAATTATTATTATTATTAATTTATATAGCGCCATTATATTCCATGGCGCTTTACATGTTAAAAAGGGCAGACTAGGACAAGTAACAATACAAGTAACAATAAATGTTGACAATTCAGTTGTATAGAAACAAGAGGGTAGAAATCCTGTCCACAAAGGCTCACAGTCTACGAGGGGCGGGTGGGGATACAGTGGGAGGGGGAAATTCCAGTCATGAGGCGGTGTGGTGGACCGGGTCTTATTGCAGGTTGCAGCTTGGCGGAACAGGTGGGTCTTCAGGCTTCTTTTGAAGGTTCCCAGGGTAGGAGAATGTCTGATGTGTTGGGGCAGTGAGTTCCAGAGTCTGGGTGAAGCACGGGAGAAATCCTGTATGCGGTTGTGCGAAGAGGAGATGAGGGGGGAGTAGAGGAGAAGCTCTTGGGAGGATCGCAGGTTGCGTGAGGGTAGGTATCGGGAGACCATGTCAGAGATGTATGGAGGGGACAGGTTGTGAATGGCTTTGTATGTCATGGTTAATGTTTTAAACCGGGATCTCTGGGAAGTGGGAGCCAGTGAAGGGCTTGGCAGAGGGGGGACAGGGGAGTAGCGGGGAGACAGATGGATTAGGCGGGCAGCGGAGTTCAAGATAGATTGGAGAGGTGCAAGGAGGTATTAGGGAGGCCGGTGAGCAGGAGGTTGCAATAATCGAGGCGGGAGATGATGAGAGCGTGAATAAGGGTTTTTGCAGTGTCGTGGTCAAGGAAAGTGCGAATCCTATAGATGTTTTTGAGCTGGAGTCGGCAGGAGGTGGCGAGGGCCTGGATGTGGGGCTTGAAGGAGAGGGAAGAGTCAAGGATAACCCCGAGGCACTTGGCGTGGGGGACTGGAGAGAGAGAGAGCAGTCATTGACGATGATGGATAGGTCAGGTAGTGAGGGGGAGCATCTTGGGGGGAAGACTAGGAACTCGGTTTTGTCCATGTTCAGTTTAAGGAAGCGAGCAGAGAAGAAGGAAGAGATGGCGGACAGGCAGTGTGGAATTTTGGATAGAAGGGAGGCGATGTCAGGACCAGACAGGTAGATTTGGGTGTCGTCGGTGTAGTGGTGGTACTGGAGGCCATGGGACTCAATGAGTTGCCCTAGGCCGAGAGTGTAGATTGAGAACAGTAATGGTCCAAGAACTGAGCCCTGGGGGACCCCGACAGATAGGGGGTAGGGCGAGGAGGATGTGTGGGAGTGGGCGACGCTGAAGGCCTGGTCCGTTAAGTATGAGGAGATCCAAGAGAGGGCAAGGTCCGTGATGCCAAGAGATTCCAGGATCTGTAGTAGAAGGGAGTGGTCAACAGTGTGGAAGGCGGCTGACAGGTCGAGGAGGAGGAGAGCAGAGTAGTGGCGCTTGCTTTTGGCAGTCAGTAGGTCATTTGTGACTTTGGTCAGGGCTGTTTCAGTGGAGTGGAGGGGTCGGAAGCCAGATTGCAGGTGGTCAAAGAGGGAGCAGGAGGAGAGGTGAGAGGACAGCTCAGAGTGGACGTGCTGTTCAAGTAGTTTAGAGGCAAAAGGGAGGAGAGATATAGGGCGATAGTTGGAGACAGTTGTGGGATCGAGGGAGGGTTTTTTGAGGATGGGTGTGATCAAGGCGTGTTTGAAGGCTGAGCGGAAGGTGCCAGTGGTAAGTGATGGGATGAAAAGATGAGTTAGGGCTGGGATGATAACGGAGGTGAGGTTGGGAATGAGGTCGGATGGGAGTGGGTCATGGGTGCTGGTGGTGAGGTGTGATTTTGACAGGAGGGAGGAGAGCTGGTCTTCAGTTATAGGGGGGAAGCAGTTGATTGAAGTAGAGGGCAGTATAGGTGAGAGGGGAGGCTGTGGGGACAGTGGATCAAAGCTGACTCTGATTCTGTCAATCTTTTCTTTGAAGAAGGAGGCAAAGTCTTCTGCAGAGATAAGGGGAGAGGGATGGGGAGCAGGCGGGCGGAGTAAGGAATTGAAGGTTTTGAAAAGTTGTTTGGGATTGTGGGACAGGGAGGTTATTAGGGATAGGAAGAAGGTTTGTTTGGCGGTGGCAAGTGCAGTCTTGAAGGCGATGAGGGACTGTTTGAACAGTGCAAAGTGCTCAGTGGAAGGTGATTTTTTCCATCGCCTCTCGGCGACACTTTCTTGTGCCCCTTGGTTACAACGATAGAATGACAGTCTCAATTCAGCTTCAGTATGGCGTTCAAAGCCCGGGTTAACTTAGCGAATATCTGCTCCACAGATTCCTGAGTTTCTACAGGCCAGCTGCGGCTCTGCAGTTCGGCTGCGCCCGTTAACTGTCCCATAACAACTGAAGCTCTCTGCTTACCGGTCATAGCGTACATGTCCAGCGTCTGGCATATCTTCCTCTGGAATGTCTCCAAGGTGCTGGGAACACCGCTGTACTTAGGTAACCAGATCGCATTCGGAACGTATGGCAGGGATATCGGCATAATTGGAGCGGGTTGCTGTGGCATACCGCCGACTTGTTGCTGGGGTACCGCGTTGTTAGGAGCCGGGATACTCATCGTTGCTCCCCCTTAGTTAAGCACGGCCAGCCCTTTCTGTTTCAAACGGAAGTGTCGGTCTCGCGGTGAGGAGTGAGGCACCACGGGAGTTTCCAGTTCCTGCTGCGTTCAGGGGAAGTCGTCAGAGCGTGGGGGCGGGGCCAATCTTCGCGCCCTTTGCACAGTCACGCCCCTTCTTTTCCCGCCTTTCTCGCAGCAATGGCGGTTTAAATATACAGTTCGATATTTACAGTCATTAAATAG
The DNA here is from genome assembly GCA_033576535.1 of Allobates femoralis. Lineage (NCBI taxonomy): Eukaryota > Metazoa > Chordata > Amphibia > Anura > Aromobatidae > Allobates > Allobates femoralis. The sequence goes on from JARQOC010000002.1 coordinate 753,445,044, forward strand.
CACACAATACCCGTTAAGGAACGGGCCTGCTCGTATCCTGTTCGTGACGCCAAATTCTGACTCACCGTAGCCGGGTTCTGCACGTCGCAGGCGTTGACTCTCCTTGTCATGGAACCGAGCCTGCGGGGTCCGGTGGTCCAGATCAATAAGGGGGGATGGCTGAACAGTAGGGGTTAATTGCCTTCGTGATGCCACCTGTGAGTGTTCCGGTGATGTCCATCAGCGCTGCTTGGGTCTCCGGGGAATGGAAGGTAGCAAGATGGGACGCTCCCCACAGGATGAGCGGGAGTCCCCTGAGCCAGGAGCTGCACAAGATGTTGTGAGGCAGCTTAGTCAGGCTGCTATTAGATCCAGGAATAAAGCGCAGACACACCAAAGTCTTTTAGGTACCTTTACTGGTGGATATCAGGTACGCTCAGACCGGGTGAGGGTGAAGTCAACACTCCTGGAGTTTCACAGCAAGCAGTGTTAGGCTTCCTTCTCTCTATACTTCTGGTGCTAAGGTCGGGTGGATATGGAATCCAGCCGGACCGGGCAGGGTGTTCAATGGAACTTGCTTCACCTGGTTAGCAGCACTGAGGGCACTGTAAAAGGGTCTGAGCAGGATCAGTACTCTTCCCTGGGCTCTCGTGGATGGGTGCATCAGGTGGAACAGGTGGCTAAACCTCCTGTTGGATGTGCTGGTTCTCTGTGGTGGCTGGCAGCTCTCACAGCTTCGGTTCCAGTAACCGGTTATTAAGGGAGAGAGTTATGATCACTCTGGTGTCCCTGAGAGGTGATCTCCTTCTTCCTCTTATCCCAGTTGCAAGGGTTTCCTCACTGGCTGGATGACTGGTTGGGCCTAGTGTGTGTCTCATAAGGTGGAGATCACACACAACCTGCAGCTCTCCTAGCGTCTGCACACTCTGGAGTTTCTCCCTCCAAGACCCTATTTATAGGGGGAACTGGTTCAAAGTCACCAGTGGTGCTCCCCCTAGAGGCTCGGGGTGAAACCAGGTGTTAAAGGTGTTGTAAGTGTTCTGTGTGAGTGATGCTTTGTTGTTAGCTCCATTCATGCCCCAAGGAGTTCTGTCGTGCCCAACAGGGTGCCAGGGTGCCACACCACCATCGCTCCTCCTGGCCCCTCCATCGCTCCTCCTGGCCCCACCATCGCTCCTCCTGGCCCCTCCATCGCTCCTCCTGGCCCCACCATCGCTCCTCCTGGCCCCACCATCGCTCCTCCTGGCCCCACCACCGCTCCTCCTGGCCCCACCATCGCTCCTGCTGGCCCCTTCATCGCTCCTGCTGGCCCCTCCATCGCTCCTCCTGGCCCCACCATCGCTCCTCCTGGCCCCTCCATCGCTCCTCCTGGCCCCACCATCGCTCCTCCTGGCCCCACCATCGCTCCTCCTGGCCCCTCCATCGCTCCTCCTGGCCCCTCCATTGCTCCTCCTGGCTCTTCCATCGCTCCTCCTGGCCCTTCCATCACTCCTCCTGGTCCTTCCATCACTCCTCCGGGCTCCTCCTGGCCCCACCATCGCTCCTCCGGGCTCCTCCATCGCTCCTCCTGGCCCCTCCATTGCTCCTCCTGGCTCTTCCATCGCTCCTCCTGGCCCTTCCATCACTCCTCCTGGCCCTTCCATCACTCCTCCGGGCTCCTCCTGGCCCCACCATCGCTCCTCCGGGCTCCTCCATCGCTCCTCCTGGCCCCTCCATTGCTCCTCCTGGCTCTTCCATCGCTCCTCCTGGCCCTTCCATCACTCCTCCTGGTCCTTCCATCACTCCTCCGGGCTCCTCCTAGCCCCACCATCGCTCCTCCGGGCTCTCCATCGCTCCTCCTGGCCCCTCCATTGCTCCTCCTGGCTCTTCCATCGCTCCTCCTGGCCCTTCCATCACTCCTCCTGGCCCTTCCATCACTCCTCCTGGCCCTTCCATCACTCCTCCAGGCTCCTCCTGGCCCCACCATCGCTCCTCCTGGCCCTTCCATCGCTCCTCCTGGCCCCACCATCGCTCCTCCGGGCTCCTCCTGGCCCCTCCATGGCCCCTCCTGGCCCTCCGCAGTGAGGATACTCACCCGTCCACCGGCTCGCTCCACCTCCAATGCGTCTTGTAGATCCCAGGGCAGGACCTGTCATTGCCTGGGAAACTGATCAGCTGAAGCCCTGTAGGAGCTAGAAGACGCATCGGAGGTGGAACGAGCCGGAGGACGGGTGAGTATCCTCACTGCAGATATTTTTATTTTTACATTTTTACCGTGGAGGAGCGGGGGCCGCGGGGAGTGGGGGGGCCAGAGGAGCGGGGGCCACGGGGAGCGGGGGCCCGGTGGAGTGGGGGACCAGAGGAGCGGGGGCCCGGTGGAGTGGGGGACCAGAGGAGCGGGGGCCTGGAGGAGTGGGGGGGGGCCAGAGGAGCAGGGGCCCGGAGGAGTGGGGGGCCAGAGGTGCGGGGGCACGGAGGAGTGGGGGGCCAGAGGAGCAGGGGCCCGGAGGAGTGGGGGGCTGTGGGGAGTGCGGGCAGGGCAGCAGGAATGGGCGCCAGGAGGAGCGGGGGGGCTGTGAGGAGAGCTGCGCGGCTCTTTGCATATGAAATGACGCGTGATTTCGGCCTCAGACAGACGCCTTAGACAATCATATAGTAGATATTTTCAGATGTTTCACACTTGTTTGGTCAGTCTATAATTCCACATGTGATAATTCATAGTTTTGATGTCTTCAGTGTGAATCTACAATGTTCATAGTCATGAAAATAAAGAAAACTGTGAATGAGAAGTTGTGTCCAAACTTTTGGCCTGTCCTGTGTATGGAGTGACCGTACTTAGTGCATTATTACACACTACATCATGCCGGTGGACAATTCATATATACAAACCTACAAATCTACATAGAGGAAACTTGCTTTGGGATGATAATGGCCCCCTATCACATGTGAGGGGCTGAGCTGACAACCTCTATTGTACCTAATAATTGTAGCTAGAGATGTAGGGGTGCAGTCAGTAATGAGCGTCTGGTGAGTGCGGCCCCCCCTGCACTGTCCTCCTATAGGACCTTATATGAGCGTCTGGTGAGTGAGGCCCCCCCTGCACTGTCCTCCTATAGGACCTTATATGAGCGTCTGGTGAGTGCGGCCCCCCTGCACTGTCCTCCTATAGGACCTTATATGAGCGTCTGGTGAGTGCGGCCCCCCCTGCACTGTCCTCCTATAGGACCTTATATGAGCGTCTGGTGAGTGCGGCCCCCCCTGCACTGTCCTCCTATAGGACCTTATATGAGCGTCTGGTGAGTGCGGCCCCCCCTGCACTGTCCTCCTATAGGACCTTATATGAGCGTCTGGTGAGTGCGGCCCCCCCTGCACTGTCCTCCTATAGGACCTTATATGAGCGTCTGGTGAGTGCGGCCCCCCCTGCACTGTCCTCCTATAGGACCTTATATGAGCGTCTGGTGAGTGCGGCCCCCCTGCACTGTCCTCCTATAGGACCTTATATGAGCGTCTGGTGAGTGCGGCCCCCCCTGCACTGTCCTCCTATAGGACCTTTAATGAGCGTCTGGTGAGTGCGGCCCCCTGCACTGTCCTCCATTATAGGACCTTATATGAGCGTTCTGGTGAGTGGGCCACCCCCTGCACTGTCCTCCTATAGGACCTTCTAGAAGTGTGTCCACAGGTCTATTATATAAGGACCCGCCATTATAGCAGTCTGGCCATAATTATTGTGAACCTACAGCTTTGCATATGGGATTTCCTGGGTTCACAGTTTGGCACAATCTGCCCCTCGGTCACAGGGAGGTTCCTCTTTGGCAGATGAGGAGAATCTGTGTCCTGTTTGGGGTTTTTTGAAGGAAACTTTCATTTGCATCTTCCATCCTCCTTGATTTCCTTCTCGGGCTGCATAAATACTCAGGAGATATGGAGACAACTAACACACCAACTGACCAAGAGACATCACCGGCTAGAAGGTAACAGGTGTCCTTTACTAGATGGCAAATAGTGGGGAAGGAGATGGCGGGGGAGAGATGGCGGGGGAAGGAGATGGTGGGGGGGAGGAAGATGGCGGGGGAAGGAGATGGCGGGGGAAGGGGATGGCGGGGGAAAGGGATGGCGGGGGAAGGGGATGGCGGGGGAAGGGGATGGCGGGGGAGAGATGGCGGGGGAAGGGATGGCGGGGGAAGAGGATGGCGGGGGAAGAGGATGGCGGGGGAAGAGGATGGCGGGGGAAGAGGATGGCGGGGGAAGGAGATGGCAGGGGAAGGATGGTGGGGAAGAGGGTTGGGAGTAGGGATGAGCGAGTACTGAAATACTCTCTAGACTCATAACGAGTAGGTCCCGATACTCGGTACGAGTCTAGCGAGTCTTATTTAAGTCAATGATGAAGCGAGTATTGCGATTAATTCCTCTGTTGCTGGACCCTATAATGAGGTCTGGCAGCAGAGGAAAAACCTGCAATTCCCTAATTCATTGTTTAGAAGCCGGCGGTAAAAAGCCGTAAGCTGTAAATTCAAACCGGATTCTCTCGGATTATGGTACCGGATTGCACCGGACCGGGGCAGCGTCCCATGTTACGGGGCGCCGGATTGGTTTAGCGTATGATGCGCAAAATCAGTCAAAACCGCATTCACACGGTCCGGTGCAATCCGGCGCCCCGTAACATGGGACTCTGGATTCTCCTGCATTGCCCCGGTCCGGGACAATCCGGTACCATAGTTTGATTTTACAGCTTACGGCTTTTTACCGCCGGCTTCTAAACAATGAATTAGGGAATTGCAGGTTTTTCCTCTGCTGCAGACCTCATTATAGGGTCCAGCAACAGAGGAATTGCATTTCCCTTGATTTACATTGGACTCGTTACTCTGCGAATATCCTTGCAATTACTCGCACAGTAACGAGTAGCCCAAGTACCCTACTATTCAGCGAGTAACGAATAGTAACAAGTATACTCGCTCATCCCTAGTTAGGAGGAAGATGGTGGGGGAAGGATGGTGGGGGGAAGGATGGTGGGGGAAGGATGGTGGCGGGAAGGATGGTGGCGGGGAAGGATGGTGGCGGGGAAGGATGGTGGCGGGGAAGGATGGTGGCGGGAAGGATGGTGGCGGGGAAGGATGGTGGCGGGGAAGGATGGTGGCGGGGAAGGATGGTGGCGGGGAAGATGGTGGCGGGGAAGATGGTGGCGGGGAAGATGGTGGCGGGGAAGATGGTGGCGGGGAAGATGGTGGCGGGGAAGATGGTGGCGGGGAAGATGGTGGCGGGGAAGATGGTGGCGGGGAAGATGGTGGCGGGGAAGATGGGGGGTGGGGAAAGATGATGGGGGAAGGATGATGGCGGGGAAGATGGTGGAGGGCAAGATGGAGGGCAAGATGGAGGGCAAGATGGAGGGCAAGATGGAGGGGAAGATGGAGGGGAAGATGGAGGGGAAGATGGAGGGGAAGATGGAGGGGAAGATGGAGGGGAAGATGGAGGGGAAGATGGAGGGGAAGATGGAGGGGAAGATGGAGGGGAAGATGGAGGGGAAGATGGAGGGGAAGATGGAGGGGAAGATGGTGGGGAGGATGGAGGGGAAGGTGGTGGGGAAGATGGTGGGGAAGATGGTGGGGAAGATGGAGGGGAGGATGGTGGGGAGGATGGTGGGAGGATGGTGGGGAAGGTGGTGGGGAGGATGGTAGGGAGGATGGTGGGGAGATGGTGGGAGATGGTGGGGAAGATGGTGGGGAAGATGGTGGGGAAGATGGAGGGGAAGATGGAGGGGAAGATGGGGAAGATGGTGGGAAGATGGAGGGTAAGATGGAGGTAAGATGGAGGGTAAGATGGAGGGCAGATGGAGGCAAGATGGAGGGCAAGATGGAGGGCAAGATGGAGGGCAAGATGGAGGGCAAGATGGAGGGGAAGGTGGTGGGGAAGGTGGTGGGGAAGGTGGTGGGGAAGGTGGTGGGGAAGATGGAGGGGAAGATGGAGGGGAAGATGGTGGGGAAGGTGGTGGGGAGGATGGTAGGGAGGATGGTGGGGAAGGTGGTGGGAAGATGGTGGGGAAGATGGTGGGGAAGATGGTGGGGAAGATGGTGGGGAAGATGGAGGGTAAGATGGGGGTAAGATGGAGGGTAAGATGGAGGGTAAGATGGAGGGCAAGATGGAGGGCAAGATGGAGGGCAAGATGGAGGGCAAGATGGAGGGCAAGATGGAGGGCAAGATGGAGGGCAAGATGGAGGGCAAGATGGAGGGGAAGGTGGTGGGGAAGGTGGTGGGGAAGGTGGTGGGGAAGGTAGGGGAAGATGGAGGGGAAGATGGAGGGGAAGATGAGGGGAAGATGGAGGGGAAGATGGAGGGGAAGATGGAGGGGAAGATGGAGGGGAAGATGGAGGGGAGATGGGGGGAAGATGGGGGGAGGATGGTGGGGGAGATGGTGGGGAGATGGTGGGGAAGATGGTGGGGAGGATGGTGGGGAGGATGGTGGGGAGGATGGAGGGGAAGATGGTGGGGAAGGTGGTGGGGAGGATGGTGGGGAAGATGGAGGGGAAGATGGAGGGGAAGATGGAGGGGAAGGTGGTGGGGAAGGTGGTGGGGAAGATGGAGGGGAAGATGGAGGGGAAGGTGGGGGGAAGGTGGGGGAAGGTGGAGGGGAAGGTGGAGGGGAAGATGGAGGGGAAGATGGAGGGAAGATGGAGGGGAAGATGGAGGGGAAGATGGAGGGGAAGAATGGAGGGGAAGATGGAGGGGAAGATGGAGGGGAAGTGGGTGTGGGAAGGTGGTGGGGAAGGTGGAGGGGAAGGTGGAGGGGAAGGTGGAGGGAAGATGGAGGGGAAGATGGAGGGGAAGATGGAGGGGAAGATGGAGGGGAAGATGGGGGAAGATGGTGGGGAGGATGGTGGGGAAGGTGGTGGGAAGGTGGTGGGGAAGATGGTGGGGAGGATGGTGGGGAAGGTGGTGGGGAAGGTGGTGGGGAAGATGGTGGGGAAGATGATGGGGAAGATTTAAGGAAGATGGAGGGGAAGATGGAGGGGAAGATTTAAGGAAGATGGTGGGTAATGAAGATGTTCATGTCTGTACTCATATTGTACTGAGGGCCAATGAGAATTGTTCACCTCATATATAGCCCTAGCAATGAGCAGACGCCGTCCCACCACGATACATCACATGTTATATCCCAATTCATTAATTGTTTGGCTGAAAACACTCAACTATGTTAGAGGCATCCACCGATCCTTGTACAGGAGACATCATTCTCCAATTATGATCATCATGTATCATGTAAGTGCATTAAAGATGGTGGAAGAGTAGAGGAGACATGTCACAGTCTGGTGTGATGAGGAGGATGGCGGCAGTGTAGAGGAGACATGTCACAGTCTGGTGTGATGAGGAGGATGGCGGCAGTGTAGAGGAGACATGTCACAGTCGGTGTGATGAGGAGGATGGCGGCAGTGTAGAGGAGACATGTCACAGTCGGTGTGATGACGAGGATGGCGGCAGTGTAGAGGAGACATGTCACAGTCCGGTGTGATGAGGGGATGGCGGCAGTGTAGAGGAGACATGTCACAGTCTGGTGTGATGAGGAGGATGGCGGCAGTGTAGAGGAGACATGTCACAGTCTGGTGTGATGAGGGGATGGCGGCAGTGTAGAGGAGACATGTCACAGTCTGGTGTGATGAGGAGGATGGCGGCAGTGTAGAGGAGACATGTCACAGTCTGGTGTGATGAGGAGGATGGCGGCAGTGTAGAGGAGACATGTCACAGTCTGGTTGATGAGGAGGATGGCGGCAGTGTAGAGGAGACATGTCACAGTCCTGGTGTGATGAGAGGATGGCGGCAGTGTAGAGGAGACATGTCACAGTCTGGTGTGATGAGGGGGATGGCGGCAGTGTAGAGGAGACATGTCACAGTCCGGTGTGATGAGGGGATGGCGGCAGTGTAGAGGAGACATGTCACAGTCTGGTGTGATGAGGAGGATGGCGGCAGTGTAGAGGAGACATGTCACAGTCCGGTGTGATGAGGGGATGGCGGCAGTGTAGAGAACATGCACAGTCGGTGTGATGAGGAGGATGGCAGTGTAGGAGACATGTCACAGTCTGGTGTGATGAGGGGATGGCGGCAGTGTAGAGGAGACATGTCACAGTCTGGTGTGATGAGGAGGATGGCGGCAGTGTAGAGAAGACATGTCACAGTCTGGTGTGATGAGGAGGATGGCGGCAGTGTAGAGGAGACATGTCACAGTCTGGTGTGATGAGGAGGATGGCGGCAGTGTAGAGGAGACATGTCACAGTCTGGTGTGATGAGGGGATGGCGGCAGTGTAGAGGAGACATGTCACAGTCTGGTGTGATGAGGAGGATGGCGGCAGTGTAGAGGAGACATGTCACAGTCTGGTGTGATGAGGGGGATGGCGGCAGTGTAGAGGAGACATGTCACAGTCTGGTGTGATGAGGAGGATGGCGGCAGTGTAGAGGAGACATGTCACAGTCTGGTGTGATGAGGGGATGGCGGCAGTGTAGAGGAGACATGTCACAGTCTGGTGTGATGAGGAGGATGGCGGCAGTGTAGAGGAGACATGTCACAGTCTGGTGTGATGAGGAGGATGGCGGCAGTGTAGAGGAGACATGTCACAGTCTGGTGTGATGAGGAGGATGGCGGCAGTGTAGAGGAGACATGTCACAGTCTGGTGTGATGAGGGGGATGGCGGCAGTGTAGAGGAGACATGTCACAGTCTGGTGTGATGAGGAGGATGGCGGCAGTGTAGAGGAGACATGTCACAGTCTGGTGTGATGAGGGGATGGCGGCAGTGTAGAGGAGACATGTCACAGTCGGTGTGATGAGGAGGATGGCGGCAGTGTAGAGGAGACATGTCACAGTCTGGTGTGATGAGGGGATGGCGGCAGTGTAGAGGAGACATGTCACAGTCTGGTGTGATGAGGAGGATGGCGGCAGTGTAGAGGAGACATGTCACAGTCTGGTGTGATGATGAGGGATGGCGGCAGTGTAGAGGAGACATGTCACAGTCTGGTGTGATGAGGGGGATGGCGGCAGTGTAGAGGAGACATGTCACAGTCTGGTTGATGAGGAGGATGGCGGCAGTGTAGAGAGACATGTCACAGTCTGGTGTGATGAGGAGGATGGCGGCAGTGTAGAGGAGACATGTCACAGTCGTGTGTGATGAGGGGATGGCGGCAGTGTAGAGGAGACATGTCACAGTCTGGTGTGATGAGGGAGGATGGCGGCAGTGTAGAGGAGACATGTCACAGTCTGGTGTGATGAGGAGGATGGCGGCAGTGTAGAGGAGACATGTCACAGTCCGGTGTGATGAGGAGGATGGCGGCAGTGTAGAGGAGACATGTCACAGTCTGGTGTGATGAGGGGAGTGGCGGCAGTGTAGAGGAGACATGTCACAGTCTGGTGTGATGAGGAGGATGGCGGCAGTGTAGAGGAGACATGTCACAGTCCGGTGTGATGAGGAGGATGGCGGCAGTGTAGAGGAGACATGTCACAGTCTGGTGTGATGAGGAGGATGGCGGCAGTGTAGAGGAGACATGTCACAGTCTGGTGTGATGAGGAGGATGGCGGCAGTGTAGAGGAGACATGTCACAGTCTGGTGTGATGAGGAGGATGGCGGCAGTGTAGAGGAGACATGTCACAGTCTGGTGTGATGAGGAGGATGGCGGCAGTGTAGAGGAGACATGTCACAGTCTGGTGTGATGAGGAGGATGGCGGCAGTGTAGAGGAGACATGTCACAGTCTGGTGTGATGAGGAGGATGGCGGCAGTGTAGAGGAGACATGTCACAGTCTGGTGTGATGAGGAGGATGGCGGCAGTGTAGAGGAGACATGTCACAGTCTGGTGTGATGAGGAGGATGGCGGCAGTGTAGAGGAGACATGTCACAGTCTGGTGTGATGAGGAGGATGGCGGCAGTGTAGAGGAGACATGTCACAGTTGGTGTGATGAGGAGGATGGCGGCAGTGTAGAGGAGACATGTCACAGTCTGGTGTGATGAGGAGGATGCGGCAGTGTAGAGAGACATGTCACAGTCGGTGTGATGAGGGGATGCGGCAGTGTAGAGGAGACATGTCACAGTCTGGTGTGATGAGGAGATGGCGGCAGTGTAGAGGAGACATGTCACAGTCTGGTGTGATGAGGGGATGGCGGCAGTGTAAGGAGACATGTCACAGTCTGGTGTGATGAGGGGATGGCGGCAGTGTAGAGGAGACATGTCACAGTCGGTGTGATGAGGAGGATGGCGGCAGTGTAGAGGAGACATGTCACAGTCTGGTGTGATGAGGAGGATGGCGGCAGTGTAAGGAGACATGTCACAGTCTGTGTGATGAGGAGGATGGCGGCAGTGTAGAGGAGACATGTCACAGTCGGTGTGATGAGGAGGATGGCGGCAGTGTAGAGGAGACATGTCACAGTCTGGTTGATGAGAGGATGGCGCAGTGTAGAGGAGACATGTCACAGTCTGTGTGATGAGGGGATGGCGGCAGTGTAGAGGAGACATGTCACAGTCTGGTGTGATGAGGAGGATGGCGGCAGAGGAGACATGTCACAGTCGGTGTGATGAGGGATGGGCAGTGTAAGAACATTCACAGTCGGTGTGATGAGGGATGCGCAGTGTAAGGAGACATGTCACAGTCGGTGATGAGAGATGGCGCAGTGTAGAGGAACATGTCACAGTCTGGGTATGAGGGGATGCGGCAGTGTAGGAGACATTCACAGTCTGGTGATGAGGATGGCGCAGTGTAGAGGAGACAGTCACAGTCTGGTGTGATGAGAGGATGGCGGCAGTGTAGAGGAGACATGTCACAGTCTGGTGTGATGAGGGGATGGCGGCAGTGTAAGAACTGTCACAGTCGGTGTGATGGGGATGCGGCAGTGTAGAGGAGACATGTCACAGTCGGTGTGATGAGGGGATGGCGGCAGTGTAGAGGAGACATGTCACAGTCTGGTGTGATAGGAGGATGGCGCAGTGTAGAGGAGACATGTCACAGTCTGGTGTGATGAGGAGGATGGCGCAGTGTAGAGGAGACATGTCACAGTCGGTGTGATGAGGAGGATGGCGGCAGGTAGAGGAACAGTCACAGTCTGGTGTGATAGGGGATGGCGCAGTGTAGAGGAGACATGTCACAGTCTGGTGGATGAGGGGATGGCGGCAGTGTAGAGGAGACATGTCACAGTCTGGTGTGATGAGGGGATGGCGGCAGTGTAGAGGAGACATGTCACAGTCTGGTGTGATGAGGAGGATGGCGGCAGTGTAGAGGAGACATGTCACAGTCTGGTGTATGAGGAGGATGGCGGCAGTGTAAGGAGACATGTCACAGTCGGTGTGATGAGAGGATGGCGGCAGTGAGAGAACATGTCACAGTCTGGTGTGATGAGGAGGATGGCGGCAGTGTAGAGGAGACATGTCACAGTCTGGTGTGATGAGGAGATGGCGGCAGTGTAGAGGAACATGTCACAGTCTGTGTGATGAGGAGGATGGCGGCAGTGTAGAGGAGACATGTCACAGTCGGTGTGATGAGGGGATGGCGGCAGTGTAAGGAGACATGTCACAGTCTGGTGTGATGAGAGGATGGCGGCAGTGTAGAGGAGACATGTCACAGTCTGGTGATGAGAGGATGGCGCAGTGTAGAGGAGACATGTCACAGTCTGGTTGATGAGAGGATGCGGCAGTGTAGAGGAGACATGTCACAGTCTGTGTGATGAGGAGGATGGCGGCAGTGTAGAGGAGACATGTCACAGTCTGGTGTGATGAGGGGATGGCGGCAGTGTAGAGGAGACATGTCACAGTCTGGTGTGATGAGGAGGATGGCGGCAGTGTAGAGGAGACATGTCACAGTCGGTGTGATGAGGAGGATGGCGGCAGTGTAGAGGAGACATGTCACAGTCGGTGTGATGAGGAGGATGGCGGCAGTGTAGAGAGACATGTCACAGTCTGGTGTGATGAGGAGGATGGCGGCAGTGTAGAGGAGACATGTCACAGTCTGGTGTGATGAGAGGATGGCGGCAGTGTAGAGGAGACATGTCACAGTCTGGTGTGATGAGGAGGATGGCGGCAGTGTAGAGGAGACATGTCACAGTCTGGTGTGATGAGGGGATGGCGGCAGTGTAGAGGAGACATGTCACAGTCTGGTGTGATGAGGAGGATGGCGGCAGTGTAGAGGAGACATGTCACAGTCTGGTGTGATGAGGAGGATGGCGGCAGTGTAGAGGAGACATGTCACAGTCTGGTGTGATGAGGAGGATGGCGGCAGTGTAGAGGAGACATGTCACAGTCGGTGTGATGAGGAGGATGGCGGCAGTGTAGAGGAGACATGTCACAGTCGGTGTGATGAGGAGGATGGCGGCAGTGTAGAGGAGACATGTCACAGTCTGGTGTGTGTGAGATGACGGCGGTTGGCGGGGCAGTGTAGAGGAGACATGTCACAGTCTGGTGTGATGAGAGGATGGCGGCAGTGTAGAGGAGACATGTCACAGTCTGGTGTGATGAGGATGGATGAGCGGCAGTGATAGAGGAGAATGTCAAGTCTGGTGTGATGAGGGAAGGATGGCGGCAGTGTAGAGGAGACATGTCACAGTCGTTTGATGAGGAGGATGGCGGCAGTGTAGGGAGACATGTCACAGTCTGGGTGAGAGGAGGATGGCGGCAGTGTAGAGGAGACATGTCACAGTCTGGTGTGATGAGGGGATGGCGGCAGTGTAGAGGGACATGTCACAGTCTGGTGTGATGAGGAGGATGGCGGCAGTGTAGAGGAGACATGTCACAGTCTGTGTGATGAGGAGGATGGCGGCAGTGTAGAGGAGAATGTCACAGTCCGGTGTATGATGAGAGGATGGCGGCAGTGTAGAGGAGACATGTCACAGTCTGGTGTGATGAGGAGGATGGCGGCAGTGTAGAGGAGACATGTCACAGTCTGGTGTGATGAGGAGGATGGCGGCAGTGTAGAGGAGACATGTCACAGTCTGGTGTGATGAGGAGGATGGCGGCAGTGTAGAGGAGACATGTCACAGTCTGGTGTGATGAGGAGGATGGCGGCAGTGTAGAGGAGACATGTCACAGTCTGGTGTGATGAGGAGGATGGCGGCAGTGTAGAGGAGACATGTCACAGTCTGGTGTGATGAGGGGATGGCGGCAGTGTAGAGGAGACATGTCACAGTCTGGTGTGATGAGGAGGATGGCGGCAGTGTAGAGGAGACATGTCACAGTCTGGTGTGATGAGGAGGATGGCGGCAGTGTAAGGAGACATGTCACAGTCTGGTGTGATGAGGGGATGGCGGCAGTGTAGAGGAGACATGTCACAGTCTGGTGTGATGAGGAGGATGGCGGCAGTGTAGAGGAGACATGTCACAGTCTGGTGTGATGAGGAGGATGGCGGCAGTGTAGAGGAGACATGTCACAGTCTGGTGTGATGAGAGGATGGCGGCAGTGTAGAGGAGACATGTCACAGTCTGGTGTGATGAGAGGATGGCGGCAGTGTAGAGGAGACATGTCACAGTCTGGTAGTGATGAGGAGGATGGCGGCAGTGTAGAGGAGACATGTCACAGTCTGGTGTGATGAGGAGGATGGCGGCAGTGTAGAGGAGACATGTCACAGTCTGGTGTGATGAGGGAGGATGGCGGCAGTGTAGAGGAGACATGTCACAGTCTGGTGTGATGAGGAGGATGGCGGCAGTGTAGAGGAGACATGTCACAGTCTGGTGTGATGAGGGGATGGCGGCAGTGTAGAGGAGACATGTCACAGTCTGTGTGATGAGGAGGATGGCGGCAGTGTAGAGGAGACATGTCACAGTCTGGTGTGATGAGGAGGGATGGCGGCAGTGTAGAGGAGACTTTGTCACAGTCTGGTGTGATGAGGAGGATGGCGGCAGTGTAGAGGGACATGTCACAGTCTGGTGTGATGAGGAGGATGGCGGCAGTGTAGAGGAGACATGTCACAGTCCGGTGTGATGAGGGATGGCTGCAGTGTAGAGGGACATGTCACAGTCTGGTGTGATGAGGAGGATGGCGGCAGTGTAGAGGAGACATGTCACAGTCTGGTGTGATGAGGAGGATGGCGGCAGTGTAGAGGAGACATGTCACAGTCTGGTGTGAATGAGGAGGATGGCGGCAGTGTAGAGGAGACATGTCACAGTCGGATGTGATGAGGGATGGCGGCAGGTTAGAGGAGACATGTCACAGTCGGTGTGATGAGGAGGATGGCGGCAGTGTAGAGGAGACATGTCACAGTCGGTGTGATGAGGAGGATGGCGGCAGTGTAGAGGAGACATGTCACAGTCTGGTGTGATGAGGAGGATGGGCAGTGTAGAGGAGACATGTCACAGTCTGGTGTGATGAGGAGGATGGCGGCAGTGTAGAGGAGACATGTCACAGTCTGGTGTGATGAGGAGGATGGCGGCAGTGTAGAGGAGACATGTCACAGTCTGGTGTGATGAGGAGGATGGCGGCAGTGTAGAGGAGACATGTCACAGTCTGGTGTGATGAGGAGGATGGCGGCAGTGTAGAGGAGACATGTCACAGTCTGGTGTGATGAGGAGGATGGCGGCAGTGTAGAGGAGACATGTCACAGTCTGGTGTGATGAGGAGGATGGCGGCAGTGTAGAGGAGACATGTCACAGTCTGGTGTGATGAGGAGGATGGCGGCAGTGTAGAGGAGACATGTCACAGTCTGGTGTGATGAGGAGGATGGCGGCAGTGTAGAGGAGACATGTCACAGTCTGGTGTGATGAGGAGGATGGCGGCAGTGTAGAGGAGACATGTCACAGTCTGGTGTGATGAGGAGGATGGCGGCAGTGTAGAGGAGACATGTCACAGTCTGGTGTGATGAGGGGGATGGCGGCAGTGTAGAGGAGACATGTCACAGTCTGGTGTGATGAGGGGATGGCGGCAGTGTAGAGGAGACATGTCACAGTCTGGTGTGATGAGGGGATGGCGGCAGTGTAGAGGAGACATGTCACAGTCGGTGTGATGAGGAGGATGGCGGCAGTGTAGAGGAGACATGTCACAGTCTGGTGTGATGAGGAGGATGGCGGCAGTGTAGAGGAGACATGTCACAGTCTGGTGTGATGAGGAGGATGGCGGCAGTGTAGAGGAGACATGTCACAGTCTGGTGTGATGAGGAGGATGGCGGCAGTGTAGAGGAGACATGTCACAGTCTCGGTGTGATGAGGAGGATGGCGGCAGTGTAGAGGAGACATGTCACAGTCTGGTGTGATGAGGAGGATGGCGGCAGTGTAGAGGAGACATGTCACAGTCTGGTGTGATGAGGAGGATGGCGGCAGTGTAGAGGAGACATGTCACAGTCTGGTGTGATGAGGAGGATGGCGGCAGTGTAGAGGAGACATGTCACAGTCTGGTGTGATGAGGAGGATGGCGGCAGTGTAGAGGAGACATGTCACAGTCTGGTGTGATGAGGAGGATGGCGGCAGTGTAGAGGAGACATGTCACAGTCTGGTGTGATGAGGAGGATGGCGGCAGTGTAGAGGAGACATGTCACAGTCTGGTGTGATGAGGAGGATGGCGGCAGTGTAGAGGAGACATGTCACAGTCTGGTGTGATGAGGGGATGGCGGCAGTGTAGAGGAGACATGTCACAGTCTGGTGTGATGAGGAGGATGGCGGCAGTGTAGAGGAGACATGTCACAGTCTGGTGTGATGAGGAGGATGGCGGCAGTGTAGAGGAGACATGTCACAGTCTGGTGTGATGAGGAGGATGGCGGCAGTGTAGAGGAGACATGTCACAGTCTGGTGTGATGAGGAGGATGGCGGCAGTGTAGAGGAGACATGTCACAGTCTGGTGTGATGAGGGGGATGGCGGCAGTGTAGAGGAGACATGTCACAGTCTGGTGTGATGAGGGGGATGGCGGCAGTGTAGAGGAGACATGTCACAGTCTGGTGTGATGAGGGGATGGCGGCAGTGTAGAGGAGACATGTCACAGTCTGGTGTGATGAGGAGGATGGCGGCAGTGTAGAGGAGACATGTCACAGTCTGGTGTGATGAGGAGGATGGCGGCAGTGTAGAGGAGACATGTCACAGTCTGGTGTGATGAGGAGGATGGCGGCAGTGTAGAGGAGACATGTCACAGTCCGGTGTGATGAGGGGATGGCGGCAGTGTAGAGGAGACATGTCACAGTCTGGTGTGATGAGGAGGATGGCGGCAGTGTAGAGGAGACATGTCACAGTCTGGTGTGATGAGGAGGATGGCGGCAGTGTAGAGGAGACATGTCACAGTCTGGTGTGATGAGGAGGATGGCGGCAGTGTAGAGGAGACATGTCACTGGTTAGGCATGCCATAAAACATGTCCATGTCCCTCATTGTGTCATGGGTGCCACCTTCGCAACACTCCAGTCGTATACCATTGTCGCATGGAGCCATCCAGTCTATCAGAGGTCCATGTAATGACATTGTCCACTGGTCCCATACCAGCACACGTTCATGTAACCCTCATTGTGTCACTGGCCACCATCCACACACGTCCATGTATCCCTCATTGTGTCACATGGTCCCACCATCCAAATCCATGTATCCCTCATTGTGTACTGGTCCACCATCCACACACGTCCATGTATCCCTCATTGTCTGACTGGTCCACCATCCACACACGTCCATGTATCCCTCATTGTCTCACTGGTCCCACCATCCACACACGTCCATGTTCCCTCATTGTGTCACTGGTCCCACCATCCACACACGTCCATGTATCCCTCATTGTGTCACTGGTCCCACCATCCACACACGTCCATGTATCCCTCATTGTGTCACTGGTCCCACCATCCACACACGTCCATGTATCCCTCATTGTGTCACTGGTCCCACCATCCACACACGTCCATGTATCCCTCATTGTGCTCACTGGTCCACCATCCACACACGTCCATGTATCCCTCATTGTGTCACTGGTCCCACCATCCACACACGTCCATGTATCCCTCATTGTGTCACTGGTCCCACCATCCACACACGTCCATGTGTCCCTCATTGTGTCACTGGTCCACCATCCACACACGTCCATGTTCCCTCATTGTGTCACTGGTCCACCATCCACACACGTCCATGTTCCCTCATTGTCTCACTGGTCCCACCATCCACACACGTCCATGTTTCCCTCATTGTGTCACTGGTCCCACCATCCACACACGTCCATGTATCCCTCACTGGTCCACCATCCACACACGTCCATGTATCCCTCATTGTGTCACTGGTCCACCATCCACACACGTCCATGTATCCCTCATTGTGTCACTGGTCCTCCACCTCCACACTCATGTATCCTCATTGTTCTGGTCCACATCACACAGTCCATGTATCCCATTGTTCATGGTCACATCACACGTCATGTATCCTCTGTGTCACGTCCACCCATCTTCCCCATCACGTCCAGTATCCCTCATTGTGTCACTGTGTCCACTCCCACACACGTCCATGTATCCCTCATTGTTCTGGTCCACCATCCACACACGTCCATGTATCCCTCATGTTCACTGGTCCACCATCCACACACGTCCATGTGTCCTCTTCATGTGTCCACTGGTCACCACATCCACAACGTCCATGTATCCTCATTGTGTCACTGGCCCCACCATCCACACACGTCCATGTATCCCTCATTGTGTCCTGGTCCACCATCCACACAGTCCATGTTCCCTCATTGTTCACTGGTCCACCATCCACACACGTCCATGTTCCCTCATTGTGTCACTGGTCCCACCATCCACACACGTCCATGTATCCCTCATTGTCACTGGTCCACCATCCACACACGTCCATGTATCCCTCATTGTGTCACTGGTCCCACTCACCACACGTCCATGTATCCTCATTGTGTCACTGGTCCCACCATCCACACACGTCCATGTATCCTCATTGTGTCACTGGTACCACCATCCACACACGTCCATTATCCTCATTGTTCGGTCCACCATCCACACACGTCCATGTATCCCTCATTGTGTCACTGGTCCACCATCCACACACGTCCATGTATCCCTCATTGTGTCACTGGTCCACCATCCACACACGTCCATGTATCCCTCATTGTCTCACTGGTCCACCATCCACACACGTCCATGTATCCCTCATTGTGTCACTGGTCCACCATCCACACACGTCCATGTATCCCTCATTGTGTCACTGGTCCACCATCCACACACGTCCATGTATCCCTCATTGTGTCACTGGTCCACCATCCACACACGTCCATGTATCCCTCATTGTCTCACTGGTCCACCATCCACACACGTCCATGTATCCCTCATTGTTACTGGTCCACCATCACACACGTCCATGTATCCCTCATTGTTCACTGGTCCCACATCACACACGTCCATGTATCCCTCATTGTCTCACTGGTCCACCATCCACACACGTCCATGTATCCCTCATTGTGTCACTGGTCCACCATCCACACACGTCCATGTATCCCTCATTGTGTCACTGGTCCACCATCCACACACGTCCATGTATCCCTCATTGTCTCACTGGTCCACCATCCACACACGTCCATGTATCCCTCATTGTGTCACTGGTCCCACCATCCACACACGTCCATGTATCCCTCATTGTTCACTGGTCCACCATCCACACACGTCCATGTATCCCTCATTGTTCACTGGTCCACCATCCACACACGTCCATGTATCCCTCATTGTGTCACTGGTCCCACCATCCACACACGTCCATGTATCCCTCATTGTTGCACTGGTCCACCATCCACACACGTCCATGTATCCCTCATTGTTCACTGGTCCACCATCCACACACGTCCATGTATCCCTCATTGTGTCACTGGTCCACCATCCACACACGTCCATGTATCCCTCATTGTGTCACTGGTCCCACCATCCACACACGTCCATGTATCCCTCATTTGTCACTGGTCCACCATCCACACACGTCCATGTATCCCTCATTGTGTCACTGGTCCCACCATCCACACACGTCCATGTATCCCTCATTGTGTCACTGGTCCACCATCCACACACGTCCATGTATCCCTCATTGTTGCACTGGTCCACCATCCACACACGTCCATGTATCCCTCATTGTGTCACTGGTCCACCATCCACACACTCAGTTCCGCACTGGTCACCATCCCCATTGTGTCTCATTCTGGTCCCACCATCCACACACGTCCATGTATCCCTCATTGTGTCACTGGTCCACCATCCACACACGTCCATGTATCCCTCATTGTTCTGGTCCACCATCCACACACGTCCATGTATCCCTCATTGTGTCACTGGTCCACCATCCACACACGTCCATGTATCCCTCATTGTTCACTGGTCCCACCATCCACACACGTCCATGTATCCCTCATTGTGTCACTGGTCCACCATCCACACACGTCCATGTATCCCTCATTGTGTCACTGGTCCACCATCCACACACGTCCATGTATCCCTCATTGTGTCATGGTCCACCATCCACACACGTCCATGTATCCCTCATTGTTCACTGGTCCACCATCACACACGTCCATGTTCCCTCATTGTGTCACTGGTCCACCATCCACACACGTCCATGTATCCTCATTGTGTCACTGGTCCACCATCCACACACGTCCATGTATCCCTCATTGTGTCACTGGTCCCACCATCACACACGTCCATGTATCCCTCATTGTCTCACTGGTCCCACCATCCACACACGTCCATGTATCCCTCATTGTCTCACTGGTCCCACCATCCACACACGTCCATGTATCCCTCATTGTGTCACTGGTCCCACCATCCACACACGTCCATGTATCCCTCATTGTGTCACTGGTCCACCATCCACACACGTCCATGTATCCCTCATTGTCTCACTGGTCCCACCATCCACACACGTCCATGTATCCCTCATTGTCTGACTGGTCCACCATCCACACACGTCCATGTGTCCCTCATTGTGTCACTGGTCCACCATCCACACACGTCCATGTATCCCTCATTGTCTCACTGGTCCACCATCCACACACGTCCATGTATCCCTCATTGTGTCACTGGTCCACCATCCACACACGTCCATGTATCCCTCATTGTGTCACTGGTCCCACATCCACACACGTCCATGTATCCCTCATTGTGTCACTGGTCCCACCATCCACACACGTCCATGTATCCCTCATTGTTCACTGGTCCACCATCCACACACGTCCATGTGTCCCTCATTGTGTCACTGGTCCCACCATCCACACACGTCCATGTATCCCTCATTGTTCACTGGTCCACCATCCACACACGTCCATGTATCCCTCATTGTCTCACTGGTCCACCATCCACACACGTCCATGTATCCCTCATTGTCACTGGTCCCACCATCCACACACGTCCATGTATCCCTCATTGTGTCACTGGTCCACCATCCACACACGTCCATGTATCCCCTCATTGTGTCACTGGTCCCACCATCCACACACGTCCATGTATCCCTCATTGTTCACTGGTCCACCATCCACACACGTCCATGTATCCCTCATTGTCTCACTGGTCCACCATCCACACACGTCCATGTATCCCTCATTGTGTCACTGGTCCACCATCCACACACGTCCATGTATCCCTCATTGTTCACTGGTCCCACCATCCACATCACATGTCCCTATATGGTATCCACCGTCTGTTCTCATTGTGGTCCACCATCCACACACGTCCATGTATCCCTCATTGTGTCACTGGTCCACCATCCACACACGTCCATGTATCCCTCATTGTCTCACTGGTCCACCATCCACACACGTCCATGTATCCCTCATTGTGTCACTGGTCCCACCATCCACACACGTCCATGTATCCTCATTGTTCACTGGTCCACCATCCACACACGTCCATGTGTCCCTCATTGTGTCACTGGTCCCACCATCCACACACGTCCATGTATCCCTCATTGTGTCACTGGTCCACCATCCACACACGTCCATGTTCCCTCATTGTGTCACTGGTCCCACCATCCACACACGTCCATGTATCCCTCATTGTGTCACTGGTCCACCATCCACACACGTCCATGTATCCCTCATTGTGTCACTGGTCCACCATCCACACACGTCCATGTGTCCCTCATTGTCTCACTGGTCCCACCATCCACACACGTCCATGTATCCCTCATTGTCTGACTGGTCCACCATCCACACACGTCCATGTATCCCTCATTGTCTCACTGGTCCCACCATCCACACACGTCCATGTATCCCTCATTGTCTGACTGGTCCACCATCCACACACGTCCATGTGTCCCTCATTGTGTCACTGGTCCACCATCCACACACGTCCATGTATCCCTCATTGTCTCCCTGGTCCCACCATCCACACACGTCCATGTGTCCCTCATTGTCTCACTGGTCCCACCATCCACACACGTCCATGTATCCCTCATTGTCTGACTGGTCCACCATCCACACACGTCCATGTATCCCTCATTGTGTCACTGGTCCACCATCCACACACGTCCATGTATCCCTCATTGTGTCACTGGTCCACCATCCACACACGTCCATGTATCCCTCATTGTGTCACTGGTCCACCATCCACACACGTCCATGTGTCCCTCATTGTCTCACTGGTCCCACCATCCACACACGTCCATGTATCCCTCATTCTGTCACTGGTCCACCATCCACACACGTCCATGTGTCCCTCATTGTCTCACTGGTCCCACCATCCACACACGTCCATGTGTCCCTCATTGTCTCACTGGTCCCACCATCCACACACGTCCATGTGTCCCTCATTGTCTTTCTCTCTTCCCCCAGACTGAGAGGATCCGGCCATGTTGCTCCTCATGCTGTTGGGCGTCACCTCTACGGCCGCCATGTTCCCCAGGGCCTGTGTGGAGAATGTCACCAGCTTCCCTACGATATGCTGTCCTATGTATAAAGGATCGATGTGTGGATCTGCCCTGAACAGGGGCAGTTGTATGCCGGTGCAGAGCAGCCGAGCTGTGTCTGACCCCGATATTACGACCGATGAAAGATTTGATTATCCTATACAATGGTTCAACTATACCTGCCAATGCAAAGGGAACTTTTCCGGCTCAAAACTGTGGTGGATGCACCTATAACCGCTACGGAGAAAACTGCGAGTATGTGAACAACGTCAAGAGAAGAGAAATCCGCGAGCTGTCGGTGATTGAACGAGAACGGTGGTTCGCCCAACTGCACTACTGCAAGTACAAGACGGATCCCGACTACATGATGCTGGTGTCGGGGGATCGCTTCCGCTCTGGAGCCCGGGAGTTCCGCCCCGCCTCGTACATAAATGTGTGGTGCTTCCTCCACACCTGGATCACCAGGCTATTGATCAACAACACTCAGGAGACCTCCTTCATCAACTACGGCCACGGCAGCACCGGATTCCTCACCTGGCATCGCCTATACTTGTTAGAGTTTGAGAGATCCATGCAGAGATGCACCCAAGACCCCAACGTCACCCTGGTGTATTATGACTGGACACTCGACTCAGAATGCAAGGCCTGCACTGACGACTTCCTGGGGGGGAATAATCCCCACGGGTACATCAATATCAACAGTGTCTTCTCCACCTGGAGGGTGAGCACCATCATACATCATGTATATACACTGGAGCTAGTCTATGAGGGTGAGCACCATCATACATACATCATGTACATTACACTGGAGCTAGTCTATGAGGGTGAGCGCCATCATACATACATCATGTATATTGGGTTATACACTGGAGCTAGTCTATGAGGGTGAGCACCATCATACATACATCATGTATATTGGGTTATACACTGGAGCTAGTCTATGAGGGTGAGCGCCATCATACATACATCATGTATATTGGGTTACACACTGGAGCTAGTCTATGAGGGTGAGCGCCATCATACATACATCATGTATATTTATACACTGGAGCTAGTCTATGAGGGTGAGTGCCATCATACATACATCATGTATATTGGGTTATACACTGGAGCTAGTCTATGAGGGTGAGCACCATCATACATACATCATGTATATTGGGTTATACACTGGAGCTAGTCTATGAGGGTGAGCACCATCATACATACATCATGTATATTGGGTTATACACTGGAGCTAGTCTATGAGGGTGAGCACCATCATACATACATCATGTATATTGGGTTACACACTGGAGCTAGTCTATGAGGGTAGCACCATCATACATACATCATGTATATTGGGTTACACACTGGAGCTAGTCTATGAGGGTGAGCACCATCATACATACATCATGTATATTCACACTGGAGCTAGTCTATGAGGGTGAGCACCATCATACATACATCATGTATATTGGGTTATACACTGGAGCTAGTCTATGAGGGTGAGCACCATCATACATACATCATGTATATTGGGTTATACACTGGAGCTAGTCTATGAGGGTGAGCACCATCATACATACATCATGTATATTGGGTTACACACTGGAGCTAGTCTATGAGGGTGAGTACCATCATACATACATCATGTATATTGGGTTACACACTGGAGCTAGTCTATGAGGGTGAGCACCATCATACATACATCATGTATATTGGGTTATACACTGGAGCTGGTCTATGAGGGTGAGCACCATCATACATACATCATGTATATTGGGTTATACACTGGAGCTAGTCTATGAGGGTGAGCACCATCATACATACATCATGTACATTACACTGGAGCTAGTCTATGAGGGTCAGCACCATCATACATACATCATGTATATTACACTGGAGCTAGTCTATGAGGGTGAGCACCATCATACATACATCATGTATATTGGGTTATACACTGGAGCTAGTCTATGAGGGTGAGCACCATCATACATACATCATGTATATTGGGTTATACACTGGAGCTAGTCTATGAGGGTGAGCACCATCATACATAACATCATGTATATTGGGTTATACACTGGAGCTAGTCTATGAGGGTGAGCACCATCATACATACATCATGTATATTGGGTTATACACTGGAGCTAGTCTATGAGGGTGAGCACCATCATACATACATCATGTATATTGGGTTATACACTGAAGCTAGTCTATGAGGGTGAGCGCCATCATACATATATCATGTACATTACACTGGAGCTAGTCTATGAGGGTGAGCGCCATCATACATACATCATGTATATTGGGTTACACACTGGAGCTAGTCTATGAGGGTGAGCACCATCATACATACATCATGTATATTGGGTTATACACTGGAGCTGGTCTATGAGGGTGAGCACCATCATACATACATCATGTATATTGGGTTATACACTGGAGCTAGTCTATGAGGGTGAGCACCATCATACATACATCATGTATTTTGGTTATACACTGGAGCTAGTCTATGAGGGTGAGCACCATCATACATACATCATGTACATTGGGGTATACACTGGAGCTAGTCTATGAGGGTGAGCGCCATCATACATATATCATGTATATTGGGTTATACACTGGAGCTAGTCTATGAGGGTGAGCGCCATCATACATACATCATGTATATTGGGTTATACACTGGAGCTAGTCTATGAGGGTGAGCACCATCATACATACATCATGTATATTGGGTTACACACTGGAGCTAGTCTATGAGGGTGAGCGCCATCATACATACATCATGTATATTGGGTTACACACTGGAGCTAGTCTATGAGGGTGAGCCCCTTGGAAGTGCACTGAGATACAGGCTGATTTTCTGCTAAGGGAAAAAAAACCTCTATATATCTGAGTGTCTAGCGAGTGTGACGAGCTTTGTGTGACAGAGCGCAAGTGCGACAGAAGTAAGTGTGTGACTTGTGATTCAGTGACTTTGGATTCAGGGAGTTTGGAAGGGAGGACTTACTGAATTGCTGGTTGTATTTTATTAATACTTTGCATTTCTTTTTACTTATCATTTCTGTCTGGTGCAATCCCCATTAGGAAATGAGCTCCATGATTGGCAATGCCATCCAGTGTACATCTTGCCACATGTATGCATTCCTTGACCAGCCGGCCGAGGGTGCATACTGCTGTGTGAGATGTGAGTACGTTGTGCATTTGGAAGCCCAGATACTGGATCTAAATGAACGACTGACAACGCTGAGATCCATAGACAATATGGAAAGGAGTCTGCTGCTCACTGAACAGCTGCTCAATGGGATAGATGTGGGGGAGGATGGTACTATGGAGCCTCAGGACCATGAGGTAGCTAGCTGGGTGACAGTTAGAAGGCGGGGTAGAGGGAAGGGTGCCAGGGATAAATTTGCTATGTTGGCAGATGAGGGGGGTGTGAGTTCAGGTACAGCACTGCTGCAGCAGGGCATGACCTCTGAAAGCCAGAGGAGTGTCTGCTCCAGTAAGGGGGAAAACAGGAGAGTAGGGCAGGCCAGACAGGTGCTGGTAGTGGGGGACTCAATTATTAGGGGAATAGATAGGGCAATCTGTCACAAAGACAGGGATCGTCGAACAGTGTGCTGCCTACCTGGCGCTCGAGTCCGGCACATCGCTGATCGGGTTGACAGATTACTGGGAGGGGCTGGTGAGGACCCAGCGGTCATGGTGCACATTGGCACAAATGACAAAGTTAGAGGTAGGTGGAAGGTCCTTAAAGATGATTTCAGGGAATTAGGCTGCAAGCTTAAGGCAAGGACCTCCAAGGTAGTATTCTCTGAAATACTGCCTGTACCACGTGCCACACCAGAGAGGCAACGGGAGATTAGGGAGATAAATAAGTGGCTCAGGAATTGGTGTAGGAAGGAGGGGTTTGGGTTCCTGGAGAACTGGGCCGACTTCTCTGTTGGCTACAGGTTCTATGCTAGGGACGGGCTGCACCTCAATGGGGAGGGTGCAGCTGTGCTGGGGGAGAAAATGGCTAGAAGGTTGGAGGAGTGTTTAAACTAGGGATTGGGGGGGAGGGTATTCATTGTATAGGAGGGGAAGATAGTGTAAACAGTAACCTGGGCACAAGTAATAAAATTGGGGGTGGCATGGGGGTGGGGTTAGAACAGTCAATCTAGTAGGAAGGAATAGAGGTAAAGAGAGATGCATAAAGTGCATGTTCACTAATGCCAGAAGCCTCACCAACAAAATGGAGGAATTAGAATTGATTTTGTTGGAAAATAATTATGACATGTGGGGATTTCGGAGACTTGGCTGGACGAGAGTCATGGACTGGGCTGTTAATTTACAGGGCTATTGTCTGTTCAGAAATGACCGTACAAATAGGCGAGGAGGAGGTGTATGTTTATACGTAAAATCATCCTTAAAACCCATCCTGCGTGATAATATAGGTGAATCTAATGGAAATGTAGAGTCTCTGTGGGTGGAGATAAGGGGAGGGGGAAAAAATAATAAATTACTGATAGGGGTTTGTTATAAGTCCCCAACAATAATGGAAGTGGAGGAGAATATCCTCATAAAGCAAATAGATGAAGCAGCGACTCAGGGAGAAGTCATTATTATGGGGGACTTCAACTACCCTGAAATACATTGGGGATCAGAAACCTGCAGTTCTAGCAAAGGTAATAAGTTTTTGAAAACTATAAGAGACAATTACCTTTCACAACTGGTTCAGGACCCAACAAGAAGGGGGGCACTGCTGGACCTAATATTAACCAACAGGCCAGACCGCATATCAAATATACGGGTTGGAGGTCACTTGGGTAATAGTGATCATAACTTAATAAGCTTTCAAGTATCCTTTACTAAGACGTGTAGTAGAGGGGCCACAAGGACACTAAACTTCAGGAAGGCAAATTTCCAACGGTTGAGAGATGATCTTAGTGCAATAAACTGGGACGATGTCCTGAGACATAAAAGTACACAACACAAATGGGAGATGTTTATTAGCATCCTGAATAGGACCTGTGCACAATATATACCCTATGGGAATAAGCATGCTAGAAATAGGAGGAAACCACTATGGCTAAATAAAGCGGTAGAAGTGCAATATGTGACAAAAAGAAAGCATTTAGGGAATTAAAGCAAGTAGGTAGTGATGAAGCATTAAATAAATACAGAAAATTAAATAACATTTGTAAAAAGCAAATCAAGGCAGCAAAGATTGAGACAGAGAGACTCATTGCCAGAGAAAGTAAAAAGAATCCCAAAATATTTTTTAACTACATAAATAGTAAGAAACTAAAAAATGATGGTGTTGGCCCCTTTAAAAATAGTCTGGGTGAAATGGTGGATGAGGATGAGGAAAAAGCAAATATGCTAAATGACTTTTTTTCAACAGTATTTACACAAGAAAATCCCATGACAGACAATATGATCAGTGATAACAAAAATTCTCAATTAAACGTCACCTGCTTAACCCAAGAGGAAGTACGGTATCGTCTAAAAATCACTAAAATTGACAAATCCCCGGGCCCAGATGGGATACACCCCAGAGTGCTGCAGGAATTAAGTACTGTCATAGATAGACCATTATTTTTAATATTTAAAGATTCCATAATATCAGGGTCTGTACCACAGGACTGGCGTATAGCAAATGTGGTGCCAATATTCAAAAAGGGGACAAAAACTGAACTTGGAAATTATAGGCCAGTAAGCTTAACCTCTACTGTGGGTAAAATCCTAGAGGGTTTTCTAAGAGATGCTATACTGGAGTATCTGAACAAAAATAACCTCATGACCCATTATCAACATGGTTTTACGAGGGACCGTTCCTGTCAAACTAATCTAATAAGCTTCTATGAAGAAGTAAGTTCTGGACTGGACCAAGGAAATGCAGTGGATGTGGTGTATATGGACTTTTCAAAAGCTTTTGATACGGTGCCACACAAAAGGTTGATACATAAAATGAGGGCAATGGGGATAGGGGAAAATATGTGTAAGTGGGTTAAGAACTGGCTTAGTGATAGGAAACAAAGGGTGGTTATTAATGGAACACACTCAGAATGGGTCACAGTTAACAGTGGGGTACCACAGGGGTCAGTGTTGGGCCCGCTCCTATTTAATATATTTATTAATGACCTTGTAGGGGGCATACAGAGTAGAATCTCAATATTTGCAGATGACACTAAACTCTGCAGGGTAATCAATACAGAGGAGGACAATTTTATATTACAGGAGGATTTATGTAAACTAGAAGCTTGGGCTGCTAAATGGCAAATGCGCTTTAATGGGGATAAATGTAAAGTCATGCACTTGGGCAGAGGAAACAAAGGGTATAATTATGTGCTTAATTATAAAACACTGGGCAAAACTACCACTGAAAAAGACCTGGGTGTATGGGTAGATGACAAACTCACATTTAGTGGCCAGTGTCAGGCAGCTGCTGTAAAGGCAAATAAAATAATGGGATGTATTAAAAGAGGCATAGATGCTCATGAGGAGAACATAATTTTACCTCTATACAAGTCACTAGTGCGACCACACTTAGAATACTGTGTACAATTCTGGTCTCCGGTGTATAAGAAAGACATAGCTGAACTAGAGCGGGTCCAGAGAAGAGCGACAAAAGTTATTAGAGGACTAAGGGGTCTGCAATACCAAGACAGGTTATTAAACTTGGGGTTATTTAGCTTGGAAAAACGAAGGCTTAGGGGTGATCTTATAATAATGTACAAATATATGAGGGGGCAGTACAGAGACCTTTCTAATGATCTCTTTACTCTTAGGCCTGAGACTGGGACAAGGGGGCATCCTCTACGTCTGGAGGGAAGAAGGTTTAATCATAATCACAGACGTGGATTCTTTACTGTAAGAGCAGTGACACTATGGAGCTCTCTCCACATGATGTTGTAATGAGGGAGTCACTACTAACATTTAAGAAGGGCCTGGATGCCTTTCTTGAAAACTATAATATTACCGGTTATATATACTAGATTCTTTGATAGGGCGTTGATCCAGGGAATTAGTCTGATTGCCGTATCTGGAGTCAGGAAGGAAT